>CP139508.1:8850882-9327118 GCA_021014915.2 Artemisia tridentata subsp. tridentata
AGATCCGCGGATGCTTAGCCGAATAACTTTTGGTTATTATTAGTTAAGGGAACAAGCTAGGGCTCAACACGCCCGGTCAAGTCAAAAATTTATTCCTACCCTCACCAGCGGGAAAGCCAACATTGTGTCAAAACACTTATAATATTTTTCAAATTTTTTCAATTTTTCTCTTTTTTTTTTTTTTTTTTTTTTTGTCTTTTTCATTAAATTTATGGTGGAAAAACGGAGTTGCGTAAGTAACGGCAAAGTGCAAGGCAAAAATCGAATCGAAAGATTCACCCCCCAGACTAAAGATAAACATTGTCCTCAATGTTTCAAAGGTAAGGGTAATCCTAACTAATATCTAGGCCGTTTATTAATTATGCCAAAGATAACGTTAGTCGATAAGATTAAGGATATCGGATTTCCCATGAGCAGCGAAGAATGAGACTCGAGTGGAGTAAAGACAAAACCACGAGCACGAGAGTCATCATAATTCGGGGACAATCCTGGACATACACAAAAAACCACGAAACACGAGATAATGGAAGAGGTCGCCCTCCTCACGTCACTTATTAGTAAAAAGAAAGAAAAAGATAGATGGATAAGCATGGGGTGCATCCCACGAAGCGCTTTGTTTTTGGTCACCGAGTCACGTAGCTTGACTCGATCCCCGAATTCATTCGTCCTTGGGGAAAGTCTGGAGATCCGGGACAACCATGGGTGGTATGTCCCCTCCGAAGTAATGCTTGAGTCTATGACCGTTCACCACCATGGGTGGTATGTCCCCTCCGAAGTAATGCTTGAGTCTATGACCGTTCACCTTAAAGTTGGGACCATCGGGTTGAGATAACTCGATGGTGCCTAAGGGAAAACTTGAGTAACGGTGAACGGTCCAGACCAACGGGCCGGTTTTGAGCTTGCCCGAGAAAATCTTCAATCGAGAATTTTAAAGAGAATGACACGATCACCAACATTAAAGATTCGATCTTTGATTTTTGAGTCATGAATTCTCTTGGTTTTCTCTTTGTAGATCAAAGAATTCTCATAGGCCTGATCCCGAAGTTCATTTAATTCATTCAATTGAACTTTTCGGTGATCACCCGCGGTCTTGAGATCAAAATTAGCATGTTTTAAGGCCCAGTAGGCCTTGTGCTCTAACTCGATGGGGAGATGACACGCCTTTCCATACACCAACTTATAAGGAGTACACCCGATGGGTGTTTTGAAAGCGGTGCGGAAGGCCCAGAGTGCATCATCTAATTTGTCAGCCCATACCAACCAAGCAGTAAAGCATGACACTCTTTCACACTTTTTATTGTTCATATCATTCACTTGTCTTATCAACTGTCACAGTTGATAAATTAAGTGTTTTTTTATACTAGGATATAATTTTAGTTGTCTTTTTTTTATATAAATATATTAAAAAAATGTATATTTATATGAATTCAGTTTAGATTGCCAAAACCATATCTAAACCGAAAACCGAATATTTAATTCGGTCCGGTTAGGTTATTTATAAATTCGGTTCGATTTTTTCAGTTTGGTCCAGTTTCGATTTTTGGTTCCTGTGGGTATTACCCGAACTCTGAACACTACAAGGGAAGTCCAACAAAAAATACAATAACGAATCCAAATCCAGCAACAAAACCTCTATAACTATAGCTCATAAACATGCCATCCAAACACTCTGTTGCCTCCCAAAAGCAACCATAAATAACCTTTTTAAGTCTCCCATTTGGAGGCAAAATATGGAAAAAACCAAACAAATATAACTTGATCTGCCCTCCCTATTACTTTTCATAACATGAAAATTCCAAATCTTTTAAGACTGTCTAGAATCACCGATTTTCAAACTCATAAGCCTCAATCTAATATTCTCTTTGATAATACTGCAAAGCTCATCCAAAGATAATTTTTTATGCTGAAAATACCTCAAATTCATTTTTTCCAAATAAAATACACCAAAGTACCAATCTATGCCCTTAGAGTGGAGGGTGCAGCTCGTTGTGGAGCTCGTCGTTGCTGAGCTGGAGCTCGCCACCCTTCGCCGCTGCAACAAGGAGGCTCGTCGTCGTTCGCCTTTGTTCCTTTGCTCGTCTGCTCGACGAGCCTCTTGCTCTGAAAAAATGTTTGTTTGTTTTTTTTTTCGTTTTCTTGCCTTTTTTTTTCGTTTTCAATTGTGTGTGTGTGTGCACTGCTGATGATGAAGAAGAAGGGATGATGTATTTTTTTAGTTTAATTTTGTTAAAATTTTGGGCTTTGATTGTGGGCTTTGATTTTGGGCCAAGGATTCTATTTTAATGTAATTGACTGTGTGTGCTAATAACAGTTAGACAAAAAAATATTTGGAACTTTTTTTTTTAATGTTATTTTTATTATTTAAATTTTATGTATTGTATTTTTATTTTAATGAAATGAATTTAGTTTATTTTTGGTATTTGATAAAAGAAAAAAAATAGTGGTGGGGCCCAAATGAGTAAGTTGTGGTTAGTTGATTGGAGAGGGGGTTGTTAGTTGTGGTTTGTTGTGCTGACGTGGCACCCCGTGTGGCCCGAATGAAGAGGGAAGGTTGCTCAGTGCACCCCCTGCTCTTAAAGAATGCTCCATACAGATTTATAAATAGGCATGTCACAAACATAACTAACAATCTGCATCAAAGAACTAGGAGCATTATCAATTCTAACCATTTATTTAAACCTCATCCAAAACTCCATAGAAAAATCACAATTAAAAAAATAAGTGATTATGGGAATCCATAACATTATTACTGAGAACAACAAGTAGGGTTGGATCAGTTGGAAAACTCATTGCCTCTCAACCGAGAGGTCAGGGGTTCGATCCTCACTCCCTACAAAAGGCCGGAGGTCCTTTTCTACCTTTGGTAGAACCGGAAGCAGCCTCTCTACCTTATGTAGGGGTAAGGTTGTCTACGTCTCAACCTCCCCCATACACCGTAACGATATTGGGACCTATAGCCCGTGGAAGATGATATTGGGAGTTACTTTACTTTACTTTATATAACATTATTAGTGAGAGAACACTTAACATCATCCTCCCATAACCAAACAAGCAACCTATCATGTGTCTCTAATTTTTGAAGAATTTCAAGCCAAAGGATGAAAGTGTGCCAAGGAATGTTATGACTGAGCCAAACAAGCTTGTGCTAAGGAACAATAGGCTTAACCACCAAAAGATCGAACCAATCATTTTTTACAGAGAAAAATTTCAACTGGCCACTATCGTTTTTTCCATAAAAACTTATCCTTTCCATCTTGAAATAAAAAAGAAAAGGGAGATATCTCTCTAACAATCGGGCCATTCATGGCAATGTTTGACACTTTACAATAACAACTTAAAAAATGTCTCTATTGCTGATAAACTGACACAAAGGACCCAAGAGTAGCCAGTTATCAAATCATACATATGTATCAACTCCGTCACCCACAAGTCTAAAATAGACCCTTTTGTGTACACAAAAAATTGACCCTTTTTGTACTTTAAAATAGCCAAATTTTTAGTACACTAAAAATGATATTTTTTGTACTATAAAATAGCCTTTTTTCTTTACTATAAACTCAAGTTCTACGGGGCAAATATACATATCCAATAACAATATTCCAAGATCAAATCTCATATAATCTAAACTGGTTTCTAGGTCTCAGTTGTCGTATTTATTCGTAAAGCAGTTATACATCACTTTCCTGAAATTGTATTTAGAATTCTTTGTGCAGAGTATCAGCATGGAAGGATGATTTAACCGAGAAACCTCAAAGCTAAGAATCCTTGAGCAAGCAAATCAAACGTGCACTTGCCACTTATAATCACGTGTACCAATAGTCAAACGCATCTTTGAGTATATTTCATATGAAAGATTTTTATTTGTAAAAGCTTACTAAATCGAATTTTTTAGTTTAACACTTTAGGTAATCGAAGCCCGTGCGATTTCTACCTCATAGATATAATATTTGTCATATATTTAAATAAACAATTTTAGCCATCAATCTTTCATTTAAATTAATAAAAAAATATTTTTCATCTTTTTTTTAAAACAACATATCTTGCAAACGGTAGATCTTCAAGCTACAAAAAATACACTATTGCGACGAGAATTAAATTATCTATAGATATGCACTTCTTTATACTTTCGACGAAGTTTTTTTTTTCAAAATTTTCGCCCAGAAAAATCACACGTGATTTGTAACAATCATATGTGATTTTGTAAAAATCAAATCATATGTGATTTTTACAAATCCCATGTGATTTTTACAAATCACGCATGATTTTTCTAGACGGGAAATTTTGAAGAAATAAATAAATACATAAATAAATCGTGTGATTACATGATCTATTACTCCTTTCATTTTTTAACTTCCTTATTTTATTATGTTTTAATTATTATCATCATCATTATTTCGTCCGTCGGGGGTTTTTTTTTTTTTTTTTTTTTTTTTTTAAGTGTAAGTGTATATATATTTAGTTTAATATTGTTCATTTTATAAAAAAGAAATATTTGCGATGAGAGAAACTAGCTAGGTGTTAACTAAGTATTAATTTATTCATAACATGGGATCTATATTCATCTTTTCTCATTACATATATCAAACCTAGAACTAAATAACTATTTTCACTTTCACTTGGCTTCTAATTTGTGTTACAATGATTGTTTTTCATTTGTGTTACAATTTCTTAGCATATACATGACCAAACTATTTTCACACGTAATCTTTTACATAATCAAATTAAATTCATAAGTTTGTTAGACCAACAAGTATTTAACGCAATCATTTACTAAACCAACCATGCATCAAACAAAACCAACAAATTCATAAACGTTACCTCATTTTTTTTCAAGCGAAATAGGTAACAAATCGAGGGACGACGAGAAAACATCGTTAGATACTCGAGCACTACGAAACAACGTGCAACTTTCACCACCCGGTGGAGTCATATCTAGATGATATTCATCGTCTACACTTGTACTGGGCAGGGCCGTCCCGTTGATTTTGGTGGCCCCGTGCTAAGATTACAAACGAGGCCCTCTAAAAATTTAATTATAATGACAAAAAATGTCAATATTATAAATGAAGACTAGAAAAAGTTAGACAATCTCTTAGCTTCTTATTTCTTTTTGCGTTAAAAAAGGAGAAAAAAAAATACTGGATCATAAAAAAGTACGTTATAAACAAAACTTAGTAAATGACTTCATATTGGAATTATTGATTTTAGCAAAAGACCTTTTATTGTTCCCTCCAGTTTCCACTCAACAATCAAGAAATAAACATATTGACTTCCCTAATATAAATACTGAAAAATACTACGGAGTACTAATAATGTACTAGCAGGGTACCCGCGCATTGCGGCGGCGGGTACCCTGAAATAAAATTTTCTGGTGAATCATGTATTTTAGTTTATTATGCTCTTTTTGACTATAAATTTACGGACATCAAGAATTTCATGTGACGTATTTTAACTCCTTAACTAAGGAATTTATTTCGTCTTTTTGGGTCTTTTTTAAAGCGATTCGTATATAACATGAGCCCGTTTGGCCCGTACCCGTTTGCCCATGCCCGTTTGGCTCGTGGCCGTTCGGGCTCGAGCCCATTTGGCCCGTTGCCCATTCGAGCTTGAATATTTGTATAATATGCTTTATTATTTGTATTAGTGACATTTAATGCTTGAATTGTGTTTAAATTTGTTGTACAATATGTTTGATAATTTGTATTTCTTATATAAGGGGTGTACAATATGCTTGATAATTTGTAAATTGTATTTATTGACCAGTTAATTAATTGACCACATTAAATATCTTGACTACATTAATAGCATTAAAGTATTGTTTTGTCTTTTTAATATGTGCATTAAAATGGTGTACATTATGCTTCTTGTCTTGTAAGTCTGAAAATTAAGAGTGAGTATGTGCATTATAGTGGTGTACATTGTGCTTCTTGTCTTGTACGTCTTAAAATTAAGAGTGAGGTGCCTTCATGCATTATATGTAGTATAAATAAATGAGTTTTATGAAATGGAGGCCCTAGAAATAAATTGGGCCCTGTGCACTCGCACTGGTTGCACACCCGGGCCTGGTACTGGGGATGGAAATATACTATTGGAACTCAACAAAGTAGGCTCGGAGTTCCATCTTTTGATGATCGTCGTGGAACAAAAACAACTTTTTAATGAAGTTTTTTTTTTGGGATGATGAGGAGGTTTGGTTCTCTGGCGATCCTTCGACGTAAAGACTTATCCGACATAGATGATTTAATGATATGCATATGTGTGTGTTTAAGGATTGACTGTATAGTTATTAGGAGTGAGGGAATAATAATGGAATGAGAATATGTTTGCTCAAGAAAGAGGCAAATTCACCATCTACTAAAGCTATCATTTTTTTTCTTGCAAAATTGAACTATTCATTTCACACATTTCTTTTTTTTATTCCAAATTCATTAATATCAAAAGTATTAAATATTATTGCAAAATGTAAATAAAAACATTTTTTTATTGTTATATCATTTTGACCTCTAAAGTTTTTTTTTTTTTTTTTTTTTTTTTTTTTTTTTTTTTTTTTTTATTTTTATGAAAGATATGATAAAAACCCAAACTTATACAAGTGGGTCATTGATGGGCTTATCATCATCAAGTAACACGCTAACACCTTAAGCCTAACTATTCTCTTTTTATATACTCTTTAGCCTTTTGTTTTATACGCAAACAAGAGTTGGACTCATGAACCCTTTATTGATAAGGGGTCCGTCCATACTTAAGGGGTTCCGGAGCACATCTCTTGTTTTGACTTGTAAATCTTAACAAAATCTTTTCTAATCTTGCTAAATTATGTTTCTAGAATATTAATCATTCTTAACATAAAAAAGAAAGATATTGGAATATTTTGAAAGAGTGATATTTTTCCAAAGAGGAAATTTCCTTCCACATTTCATAAAATATTTTATTTTAACAAAAGTTAATTTGTAAGTAATATATATAGGGTCCCTTTCTTGCGAGAATCACTTTATCTGCGAGAACTGCGAGAACCACTTATGTACTTCTAATAATTCATAGTGTGCAACATATCAATGCAAAATGGCATTTTTGAAAATATCTATATTTTTTTTAATCCAAAAGGGTATAATAGTAAAAGACCTTTTTCTTTAATACTAAATCCGTTTTTTTTTTTTCTTTTTTTTTTTTCTTTTTTTTTTTTTTTTTTTAAGATAGTATTTTCCATATTCAGTGCATGTATGTTTTTAAGCTAGCATGTTTAGTGCATAAATGTTTTTTTAAGATAGCATATTTCTAGATTTAGTGCTACAATGTATGTTTCCAGAAATAATTAGGTGCATATGGATTTTTTAATATGATGAAATTTATAACAACCCAAGAACATAAATGTTATACACAAACTTCGATATCGATTGAAAGACAATTAAAATACAAATTTCTAAAAAGCATAAATACATGAATCTAATCTATCTTTACACGTGAGCACTAATAAATATTCAACACAAAATAGACATACGTTCACACTCATTGTTATCATCATTTTTAAAAGTCGGACATATATGCACACACGTAGCTGTCAACATTTTTTCAAAAGTCGGACATATATGCACACTCATAACCGTGAACATTCTTGTAATTACACCTGATAAAAAGAAAAATACAAAAATTAGCAACAATAATATTATTAAAACATACATGTTTTAAGCATTCCGTTTGTAAGCAATCATTTTTTTAAACATACATGTTTTGAACATAAATGTTTAAAAACACATATGCATGTTTTGAACATACACATTTTGAAACATACACATCACTTTTATTGATTTTGTACAAGCCGAAAAACACATATGCACCATTATACAATCAGATCTAGATATGCTTGAACAAACCAGATCTAGATAAGCTTGAAATTCACATTCATCAAGCCTATAACATAACGTTCATATGATATTTAAGCTATCGAATTTCTGTTGGGCCCCAAACACCAATTACTATATATACTAAAAGGGGGGATTTGGGGTGCTCCAAATTGTTGTACATCACTGTTGGAACAACAGTAAATGCTGCTTAAAAAAATTGTACATCACTGTTGTTTCAACAGTAAACAATGCTTAAAAATGTTGTACACAACAGTGGTAATTGTTGCTTTGAATTGTTGTACCCACACAAGACTACCTAATACATTGTATCAATCTACTCTTTTATCCTCAAGATTTGTACAAAAAAATCCACCTAACTCCTTAAACCTTCTGCAATACTAAATCAAGAAAGAAAAAAAAAAAAAAAAAAAAAAAAAAAAAAAAAAAAAAAAAAAATCTGCTTTACACAGGTACAATAAATATGAAAAACTAAGGCACTGGGGACGCCATCGGCTAGCGGCGGCAAGTGGCTGCACTACAAAAAAAAAACGTTAGAACTAAAAAAATGAATGGATCTACAAAAAAAAACATATAGATCTATCAAATAAAAATATAGAACTAGGGTTTTAATAAAAGTTATTAAAAATGAAGATAAAGGGCGCGTGGTTGGGTTTACCGAAGGAGAATGATGGAGGAAGGCTGTGGTGGCTCTCGGTGGTGTTAACAGGCGGCGGCGGCGGCGCGTGGGCGATGATACGGGCCGTCTTACGAGCTCCCGAGCTCCAGAAACAATCTAGATACACCGATCTATCGAATCGGCAAAGAAAATGTATCGCCGGAAAGTTTCCGGCGACGGCAGTGCCGGAATCTGCTGGTGTTCGCCGGAAAATATGAAGACTCCGGTGGGGTTAGAGAGAGAAAGAGAATGTTTGTGTGTGTGTGTTTTATAAAATGAAATAAAATAAAAATAATTGAGTTTAAATACTAAATGAGTAGGGGTGTAAATGAAAAATAGAAAAGTGGAGGTGGGAATTGAAAAATAGGGGCGGAGGGGGTATAAGTGCCAAACTAACAATACTTTTCACAAAAACGGTCAAGGACTCATTCGACATAGCAAACGGACTCGAAAAATTACGAAACTTGCGCCATTGTTCACGAAATAATTTTTACAATAAAAACGAGTATAAATATGCAATACTTTTAAAAATCAATATTTTTGACAAATACGATACGTTTTGTGCCTTCTAGGTTGTGCCGGCTCGAACAAGGAATAACGATCGCGTTAAACAAGGTTTTCATAGTTTTTCAAACCCAAACAAATTCAAAGAGTTTCAGAAAAATTTTAAAGCTTAAGGAAAACAAAAGGAATATTCATCTCCTAAAAAAAATAGTTAATTAAACTATGATGATGGATTATTCTTCATTAATTGTTTACAAATGATCAAAAGCCCAAGCATCGAAGATATTCAATGAACAAGAGTAAAATTGAGAGTGGATAATAGTACATTACTATTAACTTATCAAGCTCGCGTCACTTTCGAAAAAATCAATATATTTGTCAAATACGATACGTTTCGTGCTTTCTAGATTGTGCCGGCTCGAAAAGGGAATAACGCTCACGTTAAACAATGTATTAATTATCGACGAAAAATTATAAAACTTTCACCATTGACCCCGCAGAGCAATCCCGCTGCAACGCGCGGGTTTCCCAGCTCGTTATAACTACTAAATCCGAATAAAAAACTTCGGTCATAACCGAATACCCAAACCCATCTCAATTAACCCAAACCGATTAACCCAATTCTATTTGGATCGGGTGTTTTGTTAAAAGAACAAACGATTCAAAATTCGTTATGAGATCCTATTTGTGACATACCATCTGCTACTATCTATACAAAACGTCATTTGTTTGTTTGATTATGCGTCAATTAATTCCTATGAATTCGTTCAAAAAAAAATCCTATGAAAAAAATTTTGTATATTAAATAACAGTAATGGTTAGATTAAAGGGAAAATGGTCTAAAAAGACATCGAACTTTCCACTTTTTCCTTTTGTATACATATAACTTTTTTTTTCCTATTGTATGCACATACTTTCTTAATCTTCCTATTGTAACAATAGTTATAACGTGGCAGTAATGAATACACTATGAATTAAAACACGATTAGTGTGATTAATTACTACCACGTCATAACACACCCTTAATATTGTTACAATAGGAAGATTAAAAAAGTATGTGCATACAATAGGGGAAAAAAAATTAGATGTATACTAAAGGAAAAAGTGAAAAGTTTGATGCCTTTTTAGACCATTTTCCCTAGATTAAAAAATTCATATTTCAAAAAATACAAAAGAGTTAAATTCTTTTGTAGGAAGAATGAGACTACATAAATTATAAAAAAACATACCAATCAATTAATCAAGACCAACGACCAACAACAAGAAGAAAAAACTTACGCTATTAACGAATATCCGGATCCACCATAACAGGCGGCTACACCAAACTAAAAAGACAAACCGCGATCCATCATATCTGCTCGTTGTGGATGATGAGGAACATGGTTGTGGTAGAACGTGGTTTTGTGATGAATTCAGATCCTTACCCTAAATATTAGAACGTGTTTGTGTTTGAACATGGCTTCACCAAACATCAGTAATGGTGAAAGAGAGGCGGCTAGGGTTCTTGAGGAAGAGAGATCAAAAGTGAAAGAGAGTAGATCGGAAAAAATGGGAAACGGTTTTTGTGATATAATCCATTTTTTATGGAAGAATTAAATTCCTATATTTCCCCTAATTTAATTTTTTCTATCAAAGTAAATTACATGTATTTTCAAAAATGCCATTATGCATTGACATGATGTACAATATGTATTATTAAGTGTAAAATAGGGGTTATCGCAAAAAATGTCTCACTATATACATATATATATATATATATAGGATAAAGATCAAATAAAAAGACAAATATCCGTACATTACGTAAAAAGTTTTTTTTTTCAAAAATTTTCTCTAAAAATTCCAAAAAAATTCCACAAGATTAGGTATGTTGGTGCATGAAAAAGTTGTGAAGGAAGTTTTTCTAAAAGTGGATATTTTTTCCGAAAAAAAATTATGAAAAAACACGTTTGTGCATTAAATCATTTTTTGTGCATCAAAAATTCGTTTTTGCACCCAAGTTCTTTTGAATTTTTTAATCAAAATAACATTGCGCATCTAACTAAAACAAGTTGAAAATTTTGTGCATCAAAATTTTTTTGCGCATCAAAATACGTTTTTTGTGCATTAAAAAAAACGTATAAAAACTCAAAATCAGAAAAACTTCTTTCACAAAAGTTTTATGCATCAACATACCCGATCTTGTGGAATTTTTTTGGATTTTTTCGCGAACTTTTTTCGAAAAAAAATTCTTTTTACGTAGTGTACGGATATTTGTCTTTTTATTTTAACTTTACCCTATATATATATATATATAGGGGGACTTTCTTACGAGAACCATTTTATCTGCGAGAACTGAAAGAACCACAAAAAACATACATGCACGCCTTTTAAAATAAAATAAAAATACATGCAAATCATCAATAATCGTAAGTATCCACCTATGTTCTTCAATATCATCATGAACTCATCCTCTTTTTTCACAAAAACCTTACACACGGCCGCAATATTGTCGTTGCACGCCTTATAAGAACATACATGCACACCTTCAAAGAAAAATGTTGTATTTCCAATTTCTTATCAAATTCTTTAGAACAACTATGTTTTTTTAAAAACATATATGTTGTTTTTAGAACATATGTGCAAAAATACAATTATTGAAGGCGTGCATGTATGTTTTTGGTGGTTCTCTCAGTTCTCGCAGATAAAATGGTTCTCGCAAGAAAGTCTCACTATATATATATATATATATATATATATATCTACATTATATATAACAGGAGGCGTTACACATAGATTAATCAAGATATGTCCATGTCATTGCCATGTAATTGTCATTTAAAGACATGTCATCTTAGTTTGTCCAACTAAGCAACTATTAATCGATGTCATCATAGTTTGTCCAACTAAGCAACTATTAATCCATGTCATCGGTTTTGTCCATGTTGTCATTTTTAATTAGTAATTTTCGTGTGTTTTATTTTTGATGAGCTGAAATTCGGATTAATAAATCTAAAAAAGGAGTTTCCAGGATTCGAACTTGGGATGGCAGGCACAAATAAACAACACCTCAACCATTGGAGCATTCCAGTGGTTGTGATAAAATTTGTAAGTCGTAATTGATATTGCAAGAATCATAAAGTTGTCAAGGTTGTCAAATATTAAATGTATTAGGTACGTTATTAAAAAAACCGATACCCAAAATCATTCAATAAAAGTAAGCCGCCATCATCATCAGGTACGATTAAGTGATTAACATCTCTTTATGCTAAACTTCCATTGGTGTATGTTAAATTCTTAATGTGTCTGTATACTAAAACGTGTTATATTATCTTTTTCACATATTTCCCTTAATTTCGTGGGACGATCAAATCCTACTTTAACATCTGATCTCTTTTGCTGACATGGTACATCTAATAATTTAAGGGTATTCGGGATTGCTAATTTTGTCTGTTCATGATCCTGTCTATAAGTAGGTACTTGCAAAACTTCTTAAAGATAAGAACTACACAAAATTGGATATGCATTTGTCAAAACTGCATTGATACTCGAAAAACTAATGATATGTTACGAGAATATCGGTAAAACGTTGTAGGCTGATTATGAAGGTAGAAGATGGTTCTAAAACAAGCACATTAAATTAAGCAGCTCCCTACATCCTTATCAAAAGCTGTTCTAAAAACTAACAGAAGCAGTTTTTGGTAGAATAGTAACTTTTTCTGTAAAAAAACCATCAATCACAGAAAGCCCCTTAGTATACATTGAGCTCCATACTAAAATGAAATGTTACCCTTATATAACTATTGATCGTTTGTTGATTCATGATTCGGGATTTACTGGCCCTGCCCGCTGGTATGTGCTTATTCACATACCTTTTCTTGACCAAAACCGGACCCAAATAGACCAAAAACTAACCAAAATGCCAAAAGATATTGTGTTTTTGTGTTTGTTTATGTGCAGGTACGGATATCAAAAAAAATGGACAAAATCAAGCAAAAACCGGGAAAACGAGCACGAGATTTGGAAAAGATTTAGAGCCAAAGCCGGGAGAGACATGTTTGGTCAAAAGTCAAAATCAATCCTCAGAATCTCACCAAAAGACAAAAATTACCCTTAGATTAACTTTGGAAAATTGGCAATTTCAGTCCCTTGGATTTCTGAATTTACACCTTTGGTCCTTGAAACTTAAATCCTTAAAACATTCTATACCCGGATTTATGAACAACCCATCCCACACTTAAAACCCAGCCCAGCCCACAAGACATAACCCACAACCCGACCCAACCTTTAAAACCGGTCAAACATTTACTTCCCAAGTCAAATAAAGATAAAAAATACCCAAAACATCAACCCGCGCCCCATTTCATCTTTTACCCAAAAAATCTACTATTCCTAGAACCCTAAATCCTTTACCGTACAAAATTACCGTGATTAAGGGTACTTTCGTCCAATCATTGAGGTTCTAGAATTGTCAGGAGTGTCAGAAAGGGCAGAGACGCACGAATAGGGTACGTGGCAAGCCCTTATTGGATGAGACACCTCAGAGGATTTGATCATATGGCTGAATAGGATTGGGATTTGATCTAAGGGTGGATATGAGCTCAAGATCACACGGATTGCCAGCATGTCAAGCCTGGAAGCTTCATCTCGAGCCTATAAATAGGGGTAGATTCCTCCTCATTGAGGAGGTAATCTTTTAAGTAGTTTTTAGTTTACTCTTATGCTGTTAAAATAGCTTTTAAATTGTAATTTCACTTTTCAACTTGTAACTTTAAAGTTTGTTTAATGAAATATTAGATTAAGCTTGTTTTCAATTCGTGTCTCTTAAGTTCTCATTTTAGTTTATACTGCTTATTTAGCTTATTTTCACTCATCTCAGCTTAATTTAGATTTACTCTTTCATCATTGTTCATTTTATCTAAAAAAAATCCAAAAATATTGAAAAAAAACACCTTAAAAATTCAAAAATACTTTAATCACAACTTCAATAAGTTGTTTTTCTGAATTGTACAAGCTCATATAAGGTAAATAGCTTATTGTGAGTAATTGGTAGTTTAAATTCTGTCTCAAACTCAAAAATTCCAAAAAGTCAACAAAAGTCAACTGTTACATGAAGATCATGATTCTGGAGTATTTCTGATAAGATCAAGTAAGATTTGGATGTACTTGGCCTATCTAAAGATAGGCTACATTAGAAAACCCCTCTGTTCAAGCTGAGGGGTAGTTAGTAAGTTCACTCAAAATCTCATTCAATTGCATAGTTCTTATTTCAGTTTTTGTTACTGCTTAATTGTTGAAGATTTCTGTTTTTTAGTTAATTAGTAGCTTTGATAATCATAGGGTATTGGATAGTATAGCTTAAGTCAATTGGTTATAGTGAAATCATTGCATAGCAGTTAGTTAAGGGGGTTTTGTTAGGGACTGTTTTTAGCAATAAGTTGAAGTACTGTTCATTGACCATTGGTCATGGTTTGATTGAGTTTATTGGTTGCTAGAATAGCTGGTAATACAGGTTGTTAAGCTATATTGAGGGCATTTGAGGTTTTGAGATAGTAAGTGGAAAATTGGAAGCTTAACTGCCTTGATAAGCTTTCATATAAGCTAAGGATTATTTGGTCTAATTTTTGGCATCTATAGGTTCATTTCAGTGGTCTTAGTGTATGCTCAGAAATTGGTAGTGATTCAGTAAGGATTGCAAGAGTTAAGATCCAAATTACAAGTCTGCTGCAACAGGCTTAGACTGCAGACCTGCACAACATTTTTGTGCCACTAGCAGCTGTTCTTAGGATCAATTAGAGTTTAATTGGGTTGTAATAATTAGGGCTTTTGTTGTTTTAGTATAGCCAGTAGTACTAGGAAGCTTTTGCCCCCATAAGTTTCCCTAATCAGCTTATTTGAAGTGCTTATTTGGGCTGCAAAGTAGGCTGTTAGAGCCTTGTTTCTGCTCCCATTTTGCAACTGCCATAGTGCTTATTTTCTTATTCTGTGGACTTCTTTGTGCTTCTTCAGTAGTTCTAAGCTTAATATAGTATGTTGGACTGAGTTTTAGCATTTGGTGTTCATTGGTGCTAATTTGCTTATTTTTTAGCTTATTTGCAAACTGCTTATTGGCTGTATCTGCTTATTAGGGTTTAGTCAGCGTCTAAATTTATTTTTCCTAGATTCAAAATATAATTTTAGATTTACTAGAAATTTTTTAGATTTTTCCCAAGTCTTTTAGTATTTTTAAATCATTTAAATCATTTAATTTAGTTTTTAATTCATAAAAAAAAAAAAAAAAGTCAAAACAATTTTTTT
The DNA here is from genome assembly GCA_021014915.2 of Artemisia tridentata subsp. tridentata. Lineage (NCBI taxonomy): Eukaryota > Viridiplantae > Streptophyta > Magnoliopsida > Asterales > Asteraceae > Artemisia > Artemisia tridentata. The sequence goes on from CP139508.1 coordinate 8,866,177, forward strand.
CTTTTTTCTAAAATTTTCTTTTTACATTTAGAATTTAAGAAAAATTATTTTACATTTTTAGGACCTAGAATTTAGAAAATCACTTTTTAATTACGTTTTTAAAATTCATCGCGTTCGTTTTCAAGTTCAATTTTCGTTCTTAGGATCGTATGTTTAGCTTAATTGTACCCTTAGCTTAATTAATTGATTTCATTTATAATTTCATTATTCGTAGTATAAAATCAACAATCATCGCTCTTTTCACACAATTCACCACACATATTCGACACCGAAACAAAAACTCAAATTCAACTTTCATTGGGACTACGACCAGGGGAAAATACATCCGTTGCGTTTTCCTTGGAAAAATAAATATACTTAAAACGACAGAATCACCCGCAATATACTAGCAGTCTAACAGACTACTATTACAATAAACATAAGCTAGAATGGACTTGCCTGATTGGAGACTAGATGCAAAAATAATTTATGTATGACTGTTCTCATATGGCCTGCTATACCTTAAAGGTGTAGATGGCACTGCAATGAGCACGTAAGTTATATTAGTATGCATCAGTAACGTATTACGGCTACTTTTATATGTTCAAGTCCTATAGGCAAATGGTTGAAACCATGGCTACCCGCATAGCCACCGGGGACATCACTGTGTACATGGCAACTTCAATACCACACTTCATTTTTAGCTTGCTGCATTGCTGTGTTAGATAAAAACATTAGAAGATTATATGAAGTATGAGAAAATCAAAAATTATATCAATTAGACATTCCTGGTCATAATTTGGTAAGGGTTCACCAATATCATGGTGATAATAGACTGTTGATGAGGTACGTAGAGGCTAATTCATCTGGTTAATTGCAAAGTTGTTAAGATGAGACACACTTTGGTGGTATTCGTCATCAAAGACCATATACCCCCTCTATCCTGTTGAAAAGTACAGCAATGTTAATAATCTTGAACAAGCATTATACAAGTATCATAATCTTGCTCTATATTTTGTTAATAGGAAAAGAAGTTGAGTGAAGATAAGGAAGAACTGGAAAAGCAGGCAAGTTCATTACTTGGTTTTTAACAAGAGTGCAATCATATTCTATTTAACAGGGTGTCTGGGATAGCTTAAAATTTCACCTTATCAGCTTATAGCATTTCTAAAATAAATAAAAAAATATGCACTTTCGATTTTATGGAAAGAGCTTCCACCTATCTGCTTATTTCAGGATGAAGCAAGCACCTCTCCATAAACACCATTGAAAGTGCTTATCTGCTTATTTTTAAATAGCAGTTTTGAAACACATTTATCATGTAGGTGGAGGCAAAAATTGGGACCAATAATGGTGTTGTTGCAATTAAATAGAAATACATCTCATTATAAAAGGGGCTGTAAGTATCAAACATAAAAATGTAAACATGATTTGTGAAATGATTAAGGGGTTGTTTGGATAAGCGTATTTCACCAGCTTACGGGCTAATTTGTATTTGGAAAAGCTCATAAACTGAGTTTCTTTAGATTATAAGGTAATTACATTGACCTTTTGTACTTTAATAAGTTGCACTCATAACAGGAAAAAGGTGAGCTTATGAGCTTAGTGGAGTAAATGAACAAAAAACGCAACTGAAATGGCAGTTTTTGAGAGGTCTAGAGTCGGCTTCCAGATCATTAACAGGAAGAAAGCGATTGAGGAGATGGTCTTTTCACTTCAGTGTTGGTGGTGAGTCCTCATTATGTGTATTTAGAGTCTTTCATTAGTTCACATTTAGATGGCATATTTTATTTATGGTTTTTTGATATTTGTTACATGGTTTATTTGTTGAGAAGCTGAAACCCTGAATCGTGTGATGTGTGTGTGTGTATGTTTTTTTTTTTTTTTTATTATTATTATTTTTTTTTTTTTTTTTTTTTTTTATTTAAGTGTATATTTAAGTTAAATTTTTTTGATTGCATGTTTTTATTGTGTTTGATCTTATGTTTTTGTTTTTTTTGATTGATTGTTTATTGTGTTTGTTTTTTAGGAACAGTATAAGGAAAATTATAGTTGTTTTTAATGATTTTAATCCTTTGGTAGTTAGGTGTTTTTGGTTGGATCTTGATGAAAAATGTTATGGTGTTGTATATTGTTTGCTAAAATCCTTATTAATATGTTTTTATTTATTTAGATTAGACTCTACTTTGTGTATGTCATTGTTATAGATTTCGGGGATTGTAAGTTGTTGGGGATTGTATAGGTTGTTACTTATGTTGATCTTAAAGTAAGTGGACTAAGGTGCAACATAGTTTTTTGGTTCAATATGTATGATCCGATATTGTATTTTGCATGAAATGCGGTTGTAGATCTTTTGAAGTGGGTGTAAACTTTTAAAAATACAGGTGAGTCATTACATTGTGTTTTATATTAGGTGTTTGATCCATTTTTAGTTTGAGTGTGTATGCTATTTAAGGGGATAATTATATTGTATTTTGTTAATTGAATTAGACATGGTGCTCCAACGTGTTTATGTTTGTTGTAATATAGATTTCGAATGTATTATGCTTACTGTATTGATACTTCAGGATTGAAAGAACCAAAATGGATCAGAAATTCTTGTGCCGTTTTAATATGGGAACCAACCCAGAGTATCAGGTTTACATTTGTATCTACCCGTGAATATAGATTTGTACTTGAGGTTGTTTTGTTTTTTAGTAAGCGCGCGGTCGGTATCGCGAGCTGTCATAAAAGCTCTCTGCAGATCCCCCATAGCATCATACCACTCCGACAACTCTCTCCTCAAGGACATAGCCCTACCAGCTAACACTCCCATCTCTTGCTCCATCTCCTCAAACCTCTCAATGGACATGGCTCATACCCGATCCGCTAGTCGGCTAATCCTAGTACTCAAAGCGGTGATCTGCTCCCAAGTCCGACCCATCTCTCCATACTCGTCGGGTTCAGAAGAGATCTCTGATGGCGTAGCAGGTGCATATGGAAGCTCAGGCTCAGGGGAATCGGGCATATGCCAAGGGGAGGCAGGCCCTGGTGAGTGTGCTAAAGGTGCAGGAATCTGGTCTGGTGGAGCCTCCTCATCGGCCTCCATCTCCTCCTCCTCTGACTCCATCTCCTTCTGAGGCTCCACCTCCTCCTGAGGCTCTACCTCCTCCTAAGGGTCTACCTCATCCTCATCCTCATCTTTATCCTCGGAGTGTGTGTTACTAAGACGGTGCCTCTGTGGTGCGGGTGAATCATGTGGTAATAGTGATGGCGGGGTAGGTGAGCGGGGTCGTCTACGTAACGAAGACGCAGATGATGATGACAGAAGATAGCAAGCTGAAAAGTGCATGGGTGGTGAGGGTGGCCTAACTGACATACGGGCGGTAAGCCTAGGGGTACGGGCTCGAGCTAAAACCTGGTGAAGGGTAAGCTGTCGTAAGGGACTGGGGTGATCAACTGGAGGTGACAATGACTGAGTACCGGGTGGAGTCGATGACACAGGAGACACTGATGATGAAGTAATAGCTGAGTGGCGGATGACCGCGTAGGGATCATCCGAAGTCGTACTGGACGAGATCTAGTCACAGGGATGTCCTCGAAAGCATCAAGCGAAGGCATAGTCTGTGACAACAGTATAGGGCAGGTGTAAGTGTTTCAATAAAATTGAACCACACAACATATCTCATAAGACAATACATACTACTCGTAATGCTAAATGCATAAGCAAAGAAAGCATTATACCAATAATATCATGTTACTAATAGGGCTTCAGCTTAGCAGGAGCGCGTCGGTCTCCGGATCAGTCATTTTGAAAATATGGTTATAGTCTAGGTTTTAGTTAGTTACCCAGTTCTTTATAACCTTGGCTCTGATACCAATCTGTAACACCCCCAAAATTTGGTACAGCGGAAGACTTTTCAAAGTTTCGGGGTGCTACTTAGATTGGCGCACAACACAATTATAAGAATAGAATAAAGATGATAAAAGTTAAATAGATAGTTAAAGTCAATATTTAAAGTCTACATTAATCCCAAATGATAGTAGTAAGCCCAAGAGAAATAAAGATAGGTCCCAAATTAATTTATTAGAGTTTTACTGATAACTGATCCAAACAACCGCGCCACTTGCCAAGCCTCCAGTCCAGATAAAGCAGCATAAGCAATTACTCGGTACCTAAGAATACATGCTAAAAGGTTAGCTAACGCTGGTGAGTTCATAGGTTTTGACACAAAATAATATATAAGAATATTGACCCAAAAGCAAAACCGATAATAATTCATATAAACCAAGATATCAATATCAACGCATCTCATATCATAAATCGAAATATAAATCCTATAGGTGCACACTATAGCCTATACCGCACTAGGGGTGAGCAAAAAAAACCGAACCGAAAACCAAAAAAACCGAACCGAAAAAACCGACCGAAACTAAAAACCGATGGTTCGGTTTTTACTTTTTTTAAAAACCGAAAAATTCGGTTCGGTTTCGGTTTTTGTCCAAAAATCGAACCGTAAAAACCGAACCGATCCGCTTCGGTAAATAAGTGACTCGCAAATAAATAGATAGACAATTTGGATAAGGATTCTTAACAACTCCCACACTTGCTTGTCTACAATAAACGAAACACAGTAAGCAGATAAGCTGTTTAATTAATAATTATTCAATCCCAAACACCCCTTAGTAATCAATTAATATTGCATAATTTATGTTATAGCTCAAAAGTTTGGTTTGTGATATCTGAATATATGATTCTTAGATAGTGTTTACGGAACTGTGACTCATGACTGTTCCATGAATCAGCTCGTGCATTGTTTTAGTGGGCTTTTTAAGAATGTTACGTAGATGATCGTTGTTGGCTTTATTGTTATGTATGTGTGTTTCGTTGTAGTTTGGATTTGATAATGTTCGATCAATAGCCGGCATGTTTTCGTTTGAATGTCTACTGAAATGTGAATGTCTCAATGCGTCTACTGAGGGTTAATGTGTGTTATCAATTTTGTCCGACAAAAAAAAAGTAAAAGAATAATAACCAATTTTCTACGAAAATCAATTTTGTTGGTATAAATTGGCTACACACAAATATAAGCGGTTAAAAACCGAAAAAAACAAAAACCGAACCGCCAAAAACCGAATGGTTTCGGTTTTGGATTTTATAAAAACCGAATGTTTCGGTTCGGTTTCGGTTTCAGCCAAAAACTGACCCAAACCAAACCGTGCACACCCCTATACCGCACTGGTAAACTTGTTATTATATTCCTACACAAAGTAGGTACACTATAATAACCCTACACTTGCGGCCTGTCAACCAATTTCTTAACCATATAATAAAGAGAAAGACGATAAACCGTAAACAAATCAAATACCAAATATAATCGATAACCCAAAGCACAATATAATATAAACATTGGTAAACATCCAAAGAATTGACCCAATAGTTTAAAAACGGTAAAAGTAGAGGCCATGAACTCACCTCAAGTAGTAGGAGAGAGGTGATACAATAGAAGTGAGACGATGGTAGCTAGAATGTCACTGCAATGCGGGACCGGCACAACCTAATAAATAAACTCGTCTTAATATCTAAATCGAAACGTATAAACTCTTAAAAGTGAATCTATTTCCAAGAGATACTCATTTTAAATCTCAAAACCAATCGTTATATCCATTTATTAATGTTTGGTATCATTCGTGTGTGCGGTGAAGACACGACACAGACTCAAGTGAACTCACGCCAAAACAACGACCAAAACATAAACGACTCAAAAGACAAGGTCGGGGTCAAATGATATTAGTTAAAGTTTAATAAATTTCCCGAACGAATTGTCGAGTACTTATCGAATTCGTCAACTCGATAAGCCCAATAATTCCTTCGTCTCATTTATTATCCCAAAACTAATTCACGTTAACCATTGAGTTGTGAGTATGGATTTCCCCTTTAATAACTTTCCTCCGACATGCTTATTGGGCCCTTATTGGACTCGTCAGCCCAATAAGTCCGATAACCATGAAGGTTGGACATACTAACGTTAACCGATCCGTAACTCGACATTCATTTAATATAAACCTCATTATTACCAAGAATGGTATTTCTCGATAAACGTGCCCTCGAAACATTTAATAACTCGTTCATATTAAATTTTGTACCGTTTAATTTATTATTTCCATCAAATATTAAATAACGTTTTTATTGTCATTTAACATTTCCTTTTTAGTTAGAAATATTAATTAATGTTTCAACTCGATAAGCCCAATAATTCCTTCACAACTCATGTCCTAAAATACATAAACTTTAGAGCTCTTATTTCGGTTTAGCACAAAAACCGATTTATATCCAATAGATTTTACACATTGACGTGTACGAACTTCACGTTTCAAGACTTTTAGTATTCGCAAGATACTAAGTCCTTTTATGTTGGCCAATCATTTCGTTGAGCGCACATTTGGATATTAATTGATATTTGATCTTCATCATGCATAATAGCAAGCAATATATTGTATGTAGACAAATTTATCGACGTCGTTTATGTTTCGATTCCATATAACTTTAGACATGATATAATTTATTGAGATCTCATTAGCTATTTGAGGTTCTTTGGAACCTTCATGTCTAGTGTCTCTTTATGAGACTATCATGGGGTCTTTTATACCTCGAACAACCATCTTGTTTTCATGCTCCATATTTTTCACCGAGGATTTATTTGGAATCGATTTGTCTACCATGCTTGAGGCATGTCATAATAAAATAGTGTCATTGAGGGACAACTTATAATTAGAGCATGAGTAGCTGAAATTTTGTTTTTGGCCAATGCTTATTTATGGCTATTAGAATATGATAATTCATTCTGAATTTGCAGCTACTTCTCTCCTCCTGAAGGAATTATCCATCTTCTATATCCCATATATGTGCATTTAGGTGGAGTAATTTGCACACAAAAAAAACAAAAATGGGATATGTTTGGTTTATAACCAAAACCAATTATAAAAAGGGAGGATTTATAATAACATATTGGCATGATGTTAATTTTGTTTGTTGTGTATATTATAATATAGCCCCATACAACAACAAAAATTTTCTCTCAATCTCATTGAAAATTTTAAGTAATTCATCGAATATTCATGATGGAATACTTACTCTGGAATTTTAGGCTCATTTTGAGCTATTAATCATGCAAACTTGAGGTTGCAATTTGATGACCATTTAGACGATGCATCGATTTTAAACTCTAAATGGTTCATACAATGGATTTTTATGCCTACATATATCCATTTGTTTTCTTTCCAGAAAATTGAGGAATTGAGTCCCCATTCTAGTTGATAGATTAATAATCAACTTCTTTTGAGAGATAATACCATTTATATTGCAGAAACTTATTCTTCAATAGTTTCGCATCATTAATGACTCGGGATGGTGTAACCGGTCATGCCAAAAATATTATAATTATAGCTCATAAACTTATGTTAAGGCTATGATTAGCTTTTACTAATCTTTATATAATGCACGTCGAGGAAGATACAAAAAAATATAATGTATCTTTAATACTTAACTTCGTTTCTCATGACAATTTTATACTTCTTTTGTGGAGCAAAATGCCCTAGCAAAGATGTTTAAATCTATGAATATAGTGTGTAATATCTTTGACACACTTGTATTTCATATACATCACATTGCATTTTTGCATAAATAGCATTTTTGTTTGCTCCTTTCTTATTGTATTTATGCCACTACTAGTGGTTTGTCATTGTCATACTACCTCGATCATAGCATTTACTATGATAAATGATCTTTAACCATTTAACGTTACATTATCACATTCACAAGAGGGAATGAGGATGTCATATCGATCATTTTATCTCATTCACTTGAGGGAATGAACATTTTATGTTGATCATTTTATCACATTCGCTTGAAGGAATGGAGATCTTTATGTTGCAACTTGAGGTTGTCAACCAGTTTCCTTTAACACGACAATATGAAGCAAATTTAGTAAACGGGTTTATCATGTTTGTTCAAACATGCCAATTTCTTTTATATCAAAGCATCGTTCTCGACATATGAGTATATTCGAGGCATTAACCATCTCATCGCATTTTTTCTTTTCATCATTCAGATGTACTACTTAATATTGCGAAAAATGTGCTCGCATTTGCAAGAATCTCTTGCTTATGATGGTCAAATCTTTCTTTTAGATTTTGACATACATTTAACGGATCTTTCGCCGTTATATATTTCTTTTTTTTTTAATTCAGATCTAACACTGAAATTGTGAGACCGAACTCGCTTATGCTTTTTTTTTTAATGCAGCTTGAGGTGCATACAATCATAGCGAGATTTTTGGGAATATTACTTGCTTTTGTGTGGTAATGTATCTTTGAAATCTTACCATAATTTAACGAATCTTTCATCGTTAAGCTAAGTATTCCCTTTTAAGGTCCTCACGAAGAAGAGGAAGTTCTCTTAAAAAAATTTACAGTTAAAATAGATCTTAACATCAAAAACACACAAATATTAGGAACAAAAGTCCAAAATTGCAACAAATTTTAATTGACCATAAATCACATGCACTGATATGAAGTTCAAATTTATATGACCAACAACATATAAACCTTAAAGTCTAAAAGAATCAAACTAGTCTACTTATCCCTTTTGTTGGGATTTTAAATTATTAACCAAACTTAAGATCGAGACATACATAGTATCAAATCACTTAGGATAGCAAGCATCATTCATTTTTAAATGACATAGGTGCATACAATTTATACGAGCCAAATAACATTGTACGAAGAAGAATCAATATCTTGAATAAAGGATTATTACTAACATGATCACTTACAAAAGAAATTTACACACAAGTAGGTATTAGTAAATTAATACTCATAGATCATAGTGATTTTTTTATTTAACAAATACTGTGAATCATTCATTAGCAATTCACGTCATTTTATTTATTTTTTATTTTAATAGTCAAACAAGCATATATATAATACTAGTATTTAACATAGGTTCATGATTTACCTTGAATAAAAACTGAATTGACCGAACCAAATGTTCTCTTTAATGAATTGTGAGCCGTAATATATATCAAAGTAGTTTTCTAAACAAAGATTGTTAGTGTATACAATCAATCAATAACATGCCAAGGTACAAGGGCTATCAAAGAGCATATGAGGAGATGCAAAGATACTTTGCAACAAAGAATCATAATCATACTGTGATCATGCATGTATGTAATTAATACAATTTAATCAACATTGGTTACTAAGATTATTTTTTTTATAATTCAAAGACGTATGTACTGACTTTTGATATTGATGATCACAATTACATCAACTTATAATAAGCATATATTTTCACATATTTAGTAATATCCAAAAATTCATTAATATGCACACATATTTTTAATTTAATAACAAATATGATCACTAAAGTTGTTTTAAAAAAACAAATATATTTTACAAAAGTTATGCTTATATACTTTCGAGTTTTGACAACATCATCGATTTTCTGTTTTATCTTTCTAAAAGAATGGTTACATAATCAAAAATTGCATCACACATCCATCTCTTTCTTTTGTTAAGATTATAATATAAATAACAATAAATAATAAGTATAACATAAACAAGCAATGAATTATTTAAGTAACAATAATAGAACTTGAGGTTCGATAAATACAAAACACGAGATTGTGTTATTTGATTCTCTTGAGAGAATCATTATAGAACTTGAGGTTCTATTTTTTTTTCTACATAACATGAAGTTATGCTATTGATTCTATTGAATGAATCATATTAGAACTTGAGGTTCTAATTATCATTTTTTTTCATTCATAACACGAGGTTATGATATTGATTCTTATGAAAGAATTATATTAGAACTTGAGGTTCTAATTATTTTCTCTCACATAACTTGAGGTTATGTGATTTTGATTATGTTCATTGAAGTAGAACTTGAGGTTCATACTCTTTTTTTTTTTTTTTTTTTTTTAAACATAACGTGAGGTTATGATATTGAGATTCACTTGAGAAAATAATACCTGAACTTGAGGTTCATTAAAAGAGATACAATAAGTTGAAGTTATTGTATTTTTAATTTATTCATTGTAATAAAACTTGAAGTTTTATTATGAATAAATATAATTATAACATGATGTTATGATATTGATTCATGAAAGAATCATATTAGAACTTGATGTTCTCTCTTTATTTATTTATTTATTTATTTTAAAGTCATAACATGAGGTTATGATGTTGATCTTTATGAAAAGATCACATTAGAACTTGATGTTCTAATTATATATATTTTTTTCTTAAACAACAACATAAGTTTGCGTTATTTTGATTCTCTCTTTTGCAGTCACAATAGAACATTTATTGTTCTTGTTAACTATAAGAGAGAGTTTAAGATAATAACATGAAGATAATAAAAAAAAACATAATTCTCTTTATGTAATCACAATAAAACATTTGTTGTTCTTGTAAATCACAATAGAGTTTAAAAAGCCTTGTAATGTATATGAGATGGTACAACAATTAAAGCAATTAGATCTCAAAATCATTTATAAACAAGATATGGCGTTACCTATGGTTTACTTAGTTAAAAAGAAAACTTAACTAAACAGCATATCATATCTATAATAAAAACTAGAACTCCAAAGAAACTAATTTTGATATAATGAAATAAACTGTTGTTGATATATACAATAATATTGTTGTCGTTGATGTAATAAAATGATGGAGTATTAATTATATGGAACATTAAAGTACCTTGATAAGCGATTCAAGTTCCTGCCGTGAAAACGAATTATAAATTGTTAGTTTTGTATATGCTTCAGAGACTCGTGCTGATAACGTATTATAAATAGAGTACAATAATGAACACAAGAATGAGAGGAGGGATAATTCTTATTAAGTTAATCACAAGGGGTTACAAATGTGTAGTACTTATAGGGTAAATAAAGCACATGTTAAACCCTAATGGGCTAATGGGCTAAATGGTGAATATGCACAAGCCCATAATATTTACAATAATTTAATATTTCTTTTTAACTTTTAAATATTAAGTAACAAATTTTCACTTGTTAGTTAATATTTCAAGTTAACTTATATATATACACGTGTCATTAATCGTTCAAGTAAAATTATATTTTCTCGAGTTATCTCACGTTTCGAGTCCGTTTCCGAGTTTACTCGGGTCAACAAGTCAATATAATGTCCAAAGAATAATCTAACATCATTTTTGGCTTGTCGGGGCCACATGAGACTACAAAGTCTCGGCTACTCCCGACGTGGCTCAAAACCATATCAATATTTGTCCACAATAATATATGTCCGCAAATTAATACTTCAACCATTAACGGCCGACTACGGCTCGTTATCTATCCTATCTCCGTCATCTATTTCTCGACACCATCAACAATAACATCAGTAACAACAACAACAACAACTCCACGATAACAATAACCATGCCGAGACCCTAATGGTCTCGGCTACTACTCTCGGCCACAACCAACAACCAAACGGACCCTTGACAACAACAACCACATAACAACGACAACAGTAACACAACGACAACTAATCTAAATTCCAAATCCTAACTCTCGGCTGCCAAACCCTCGAGATAACGACCCCAATAACAACAACAATTCTCGACACAACAATAACAACACAACGACAACAACATCAATAATAATCGCAACCAAACCACTCCAAATCCTATCCTAACCCTCGGCTATAATCACAAATACCAACTTCCACATCCAAAATCCACTCGACTCGACACAAACCCATGACCAAGACTCGACTCAACGTTAAAACGACTCAAACATGATACCAAACCAATTTTTAGTTTCATTTTTATCATTTTTATCATTAATCTTAGTTTTTATTAGACCAAAACCCTTGAAAAATTAGATAAACAACTCGTTTACACGAGTTTCGCATCCCCACCGTCACGAGTTTCGAAAAATTAGACCAAAACCTTCGGTGAGCAATAAAAACGAAAGAGATGGATGTGTGGTGGTGAGTTCGTGTTGTGGTGGCGTAAATGGGGTGATAGAGATGGATATAGGCGCTGTGGTACATAGATAGAGGGGAGATTGTAAGGAGTACGTGTGGGGCGCGTGGAGTTGGTGACTGGGGGTGTGAGTTGTTTGGCCGGAATTGTAGAGGAGGGGGGGCTGAATTTTGGAGAAGAGATAACCAAACCTAGGTTAGTTGTTGGGGAATTATGAGAGAGGGGCGCTGAATGTTGAGATAGAGTAACCAACCCCTAGTGTTATTAAAGTGTATTATATAGTATTTGTATGAACACTGACGAAGGCACTATATTAATACGCGATGTCTTATAAATATTTCCCGAGCATCCGAAAGTTATTCCGTTAACTTTAAAATTATTTTTCCTTTAAATTTGATTATAAATACGTATATTTTTATTTTTCGTCACCCTAATTAAGTAAATTTCATGTTTTATTCGTTATTGTGCCAAGTCACGCGTGCGACATTCTAGACTACGATAAATACTCGTGAAATATAAATAAAAAGTATATAAAAATAAATATACGGAATCCCGAAATTTACCAGTTGTCACACACAATTACTTCATTAGCATTATAAGTTAATGTAAGCCCTTAAACAAGGTTAAATAATATAGACATAAGTAATCATTAAGAGTTTACTCACCTGTATTTAAGATACCAACGAGAGAGAATATATTTTAGCACTCATCATATAAGACTAGCAATAAAACAAGTGACAAGCTACTTAACCATTTGGTTAGGCCTCTTATCTGTATCTGTTATCTATCTGTGTAAGTGTTAGTGTAGGATCGAGTACTTCGAGCTTGATTGAGCTTGGTGTAAACAAGAACCTCTGCAATACAAGTGTTTATGCGGAAACTAAACAGCAAGTATTATAAAGAAGAAAACTCTAAATAACAATGATCCTCTATGGATCAAAAACTAATGAACTATGAATCGTGATATTGAATATTGATAATGTTAAAGGCGTACATAAACTCATAGACGGGTTTATCTTTTATACTAACAAGATCTCCTAACCCTAACCCGTTCTACAAGAAAACGTGTAAAGAGATTAACAACAATCTCTTCTAAAAATAAATCATAACAAACATTCTAAATATACGGATAACAACTAATACTATCCGCAGCAACAATACTATCGGCAGGAACAAGATAACACTGTCGGCAGCAATGAGCTTTCAGCAGGAACCAACACTATCGGCAGGAACCAACTTTACACTATCGGCAGCAACAATGAACTCTTATTTCCCAGAGATCCTAACAATCCTCCCCTAATCTTGAGGTTGACTAGGTTAACCTGCAAGATTCCACTGTGATAGAGCATGTAACTCTCAGGCTTGAGGACTGCGACTTAGCAGCAGCAATATGATGTAACCAGCAACATCATCCATGACTTGTAAGATTCCAACTTCTATAGCATCCAGCAGCAACCTCAATAGTTCAGCAGGAATGAGAAATCTTCTCCAAAACTTGTATACTGGTCACCATAACTTGTACTTGTACTTGGCTGCTACTTATGACAATATGTACATCAAATCACTTAAGTTTCATACTATTCTCATCACATCCAGGTGTGTTAACTCCTGTGAGAGGTGAATCATTGAAAATTAATGGATTTGATGTCTCTTTACCAATAGCCATCACTACTGGAGTAGCCAATGTTTAGGTGTGTTAGACCATGGTACATTGATAACCATCTGATTTATTAGCAAATCAGCAACTATAAACGGATTTGACTTGTCTTTACCTGTAGCCGTTTGCTCAGGACTAGTCAATTCTTAGGTTACAGCAAAACCTTGGTGAATTGAATACCAAATATGGATACCAAATGTCTTTACCACAAACCATACTTTTGTGGACTAGCCAATCCTTTGGATCCCATAAGGGTTACATCCATGGTGAATTGAGACCATTTTCAACTCTCAGAAATGAATCATGGGTGAGTTGAAGTACCCTATAGCTTTAAGCAAGCTATTACAGCTATCAACGGATTTGATGATCACACCAGAGCCGTACCCTCATGGTGAGTCAACTCTTTCTAGTCTGCAAGACATGGTGAGTTGAGCACCATTTATTGTGCAGGTGTAAACACCAACACTGTACCTGCAAGGTGTTGCTCAAAACCACTTATTAGCACACAAAATATACATAAGAATTTTTTTTTTTTTTTTTTTTTTTTTTTTTTTTTTTTTTTTTTTTTTTTTTTAACTAAACTATGAAACACACCAACAGAAAAGAAAGAAAATAAGAAAAGAAACAAAAGAAAGAAAGAAAGAAATTATACAACAACAACAAGAAGAATCCTCCCCTTAAACTTCATTCCTCCCCTTAAGCTGCAATCCTCCCCTTAAGCCCAGCAACTAAGGATTTACCATCCCAATATGGACCACCAAATGTTTAAACCTTGGTCCATCAAAAGCCTTGGTCAGCAGATCAGCAACATTATCATCTGTGTGAATCTTAACCACCTGAATAAGATGCTTCTCATAAGCATCTCTTATGAAGTGATGTCGAATCTCAATATGCTTTGTCCTCTGATGATAAACAGGATTCTTAACAATACACATAGTACTTTGATTATCAATAAAAATCTTAGTGTTCATGAAGTTGAACCCATAATCCAACAACTGATTTTGCATCCAAAGTACCTGTCCACAGCAACTAGCAGCAGCAACATACTCTGCCTCAGTAGACGATGTAGCCACTATAGTTTGCTTTTTGCATTGCCAAGAAACCAACCTCCTACCCAGAAACTGACAACCTCCTGTTGTAGACTTCTTATCAAAATTAGCCCCAGCATAATCACTGTCACTGTATGCTTCCAACACAAAAGGAGAATCTTTAGGATACCAAAGTCCCATCTTTGGCTGTCCTCTTAAATACTTGAAGATTCTCTTAACTGCATTTAGGTTAGAAGTCAATGGTGTAACCTGATGTCTAGCACATGCACCAACAGCAAACATTATATCAGGTCTTGAAGCTGTCAAATACATGAGTGATCCAATCATGGACCTATAAAGATGAACATTAACTGCAGCATCAGGTTCATTATTGGACTTGGGCTTTGGACGTTCAAAAGGAGTTGTAGCAACCTTCACATTTTCCATATCAAATTTCTTAAGCATGTCATAAACATACTTCTCCTGAGAAATAAAGATCCCATCTGATGTCTGCTTAACCTGAAGACCCAAGAAGAAAGTCATTTCTCCCATAGCACTCATTTCAAATTCACTCTTCATCAAGTCTTCAAACTCCCTGCACCATGCTTCATTAGTGGAACCAAAGATGATATCATCTACATAAACTTGTACCAGGATGATATCTTTGAAATTCTTTCTGATAAAAAGAGTTTTATCAATAGTCCCTCTTCTGTAACCATGTTTAAGCAAAAAGGCTGATAATCGAGCATACCATGCCCTTGGTGCTTGATGAAGACCATAAAGAGCTTTAACTACTTTGTAAACCAAATTAGGATTCTGAGGATCCACAAACCCCTGTGGTTGAGTAACATAAACCTCTTCCTCAATCCTGCCATACAAAAATGCACTCTTCACATCCATCTGATATACTACAAATCCCATAAAGGAAGCAAAAGCTAAAAACAATCGAATAGCCTCAACTCTTGCCACTGGTGCAAACACCTCATCATAATCAATCCCCTCTTCCTGTCTATGACCTTGAGCTACCAATCTAGCCTTATTTCGAACCACAATACCCCTAGCATCTCTTTTATTCTTTAGGATCCATTTAGTCCCAATAGCATGCTTGCCTGCAGGCAAAGGCACCAACATCCAAACTTTCTGATTCTGGAATTGCTGCATTTCCTCTTGCATAGCTTCAACCCAATCATCATTAGCAAGAGCCTGAGCTATGCTAGTTGGTTCAACTTGAGATAAGAAACAAGCATACAGACAATGTAAGTAATCAGTATGATTGTTCCTCAACTGATCCTGTATATAACTGAGAAAAGCAGATTCTCCAAACTTGGGTTGATGCAGCTTGCTTCTTGTCTGCACAGGGGAATTTATATCTCCAAGAATCAGAGACTGAGGATGAACTGTGTTGATCCTCTTGGTAGCAATTGGATTAACTTCAATAGAGGATGCCTGATTAGATATGGAGGGGTTGAAGTCATCATCATATGAAGAAGAGGTAAAAATTCCAGTTCTGGACTGATGATGAGGATCATTCAGCTTATCTTTTGAAGAGACTGAGTTTCCAAGATCAGAAGGAGTTGAAAATCTTTCAGGGGAGTTAACAGCACCCAGAGTGTCCACAGATGGAGAAGACACAGGAACATCAGCAGAAACCTTAGAAGGTTCGGCAGAAACAGATCCACTTTCAGCAGGAATGGGATCAGCAGGAACATGAATACCACCAGTTGAATTCAATTGTCTTCTAACTTCTGCTTCAGCCTTTCTCAGAATCTCCTCTGTCTCTTTAGAAAATCCAGAATCAAACATCTCAGCAACTCTTTTGGCATTAAACTCTTGTCTTTGAAGCCTAGCTAGATCTTCTGCATAACTAGAATCACCTCCAGCCATATCACAAGAATCCTTGAGCTTTGAACCTGAAATGTTGTTAGAGGGAAAAGAAGGAACAACTATAGGTCGTTCATCACTCTCTACATCAGAATCATCATCTGAGGTACCTGCATTGTTAGTTTGAGAAACATTTGTACCAGCAGATAGATTTGATTTGAATCTATTATAACCTAAGGAGTCAGATAGATAATCCAGATCAAAGTACCACTCTGGACCAGCACCCTGCAAATTAGGTTTATCTTCAAGATATCTTAAGTTGAGAGTCTCTTCTATTTTCTTAGAGGACAGATTATAAACCCTATAGGCTTTACCATGAGCAGAATATCCAATAATAAACCCTTCATCAGCCTTCCCATCAAACTTGCCTAGGTAATCACTAGTGTTCAAAATAGTGACATGACAACCAAAAGGCTTAAGGTAACTAATGTTTGGAACCTTCCCAGACAAAAGTTCATAAGGTGTTTTATTATGAGGACTAGTAATAGATACCCTATTTAACACATAACAAGCAGTGCAAACTGCTTCAGTCCAAAACATAGTGGGCATCTTAGATTCAACTAGCATAGTCCTAGCTGCTTCTATCAGGGTCCTATTTTTCCTTTCTGCAACCCCATTTTGTTGTGGAGTTCTAGCATTACTATAGTCCCTTTTTATCCCCTTAGTCCCACAGAGGTCAATAAGATTAGAGTTCTTAAATTCTGTGCCATTATCACACCTTATAGACTTAACCTTTTTACTTAGCTGATTTTCAATTAAGGCAATAAAATCCCTAAGAACTGGATAAGTTTCATCTTTGGTACCCAAAAAGAATGTCCATGAAAACCTGCTAAAATCATCTGTAACTACCAGACAGTAGTTCTTATGGTCAATACTTCTGATAGAAGTAGGACCAAAAAGATCCATATGAAGAAGCTGCAAAGGCTCAGAGATGTTGCTCACAGCAGTTATGGCCTTGTATGATGCTTTGTGCTGCTTTCCTTTGTTGCATGCAACACAATCATGCTCATTAGAGAATATCTTCATAGGAAGCCCTTTCACCAACCCATTCTTAGCTAACTTATTAATGGTCTTGAAATTCACATGGGCCAATCTTCTGTGCCACTTCTTAGACTCATCCACAGAAGCTTTTGCAACCAAACAAGCAAGAGATCCTTCAGGCTGAACATCACTCAGATTGAAGCTATAAAGATTGTAAGTCCTAGGAACTTTAAGTTCAACCTGACTTTCATCAGGCAGCTTGAAGTCTTTGGACAACACAAGACAATCATTCTCAGTGAAGAGAACACTGTTCTTCTTGTCACAGATTTGAGAGACAGAGAACAAATTGAAGTCTTGAAGTTCCTTCACATAAAGTACATCTTCAAAGTCCAGCTTAGCAGTCTTGATAGTTCCCTTCCCAGAAATAATTCCATCTCCTCCTCCAAATGTCACTGTACCTCCATTCAAAGGTATAAAGTCATGCAATCTATCCAAATTCCCTGTCATACTCCTGGAACACCCACTATCAACAATTCCAACATCTTTGCTTCTAAAAGGAAAATCCTGAGAGAAAGAATACATATACAACATTAGATACAAGAGAGACTCAAGCCATTGCTGACTTGAGCCTGCCTAGTGGATCAATAAGAATTAAACCCTGGAGATTGATGAGATCCACCATTGATCTTGGACCCCATTTTCATATGTTGGTTATTGATTTTCCAAGAACAACCTGCTGAGGACTTAACAGCAGTTTTCCATCTTGCCCCTCCCTTATTTATGGTGTCAAAACAAACAGGTCTCAAATTATTTTGAAAGTAAGAACTAGTAGGTCTTCTGATAGGTCTAGCCAAATTGCTTCTCCAACCAGCAGGATTGATCCTACTGGCAGGAACTGAATACACAGCAGCAACAGGCTTATCGGCAGGAATGAACCTATCAGCAGCAACAGGCTTACCAGCAGGAACTGGCTTGCCAGTAGCAACTGAAGTTCTCCTTGCTGCTTGAGGAATATAGGGGGAATATCATTCACATTTTTCCATACAAACCTATTTTGACATGCATTCAAACCCATCTGTTTCTCATAATAGTCACAATCTTTAATGAGATGATCATAACTACGACACACAAAGCAAGATTTCTTTCTAGGGGCCTTTTTCTTAACAATAACTTTCTCATTGCACACAGAATTATTCAAACCAACACATGAAACAAAATTATCCTTAACATAATGAAAACCACAATCATAATTGTTTGAAACAGAACCACAACTAGAATTGTTTGAAAAAGAACCACAACCAGAAACATTATTGTTTTTAACACTATCAAAAGAAATATCTTTAGATGCAGCTATCTTCGAGTGAGATTCATCATTAGCTACTTCTGAGGAGAGATCTTCTGACTTTATTGATGCAGACTTGTCACTTGATCCACATGTGGCATAGTCATCTGTCTTGATTTCTGAAGATTTGTCACTGTTAGAACAAGAGACAAATTCATTAGAGTCACAATCAAGATTAGGCAAGTCCTTTGCCTGTTTGCCATACATCATTTGTGAATCATCAAAGTCATCAAAAGGATTAGCAGGCTTAAATGTTCCAGTTATGGGTGGAGGAAGATCATTCATCCCTCCCTCATTTACAAACGTTACAGGCTTTTTATAATCTACAGGTTCTGGGTTAAAAACACTATATTCATTAGGGTCATAATATTGATTTGGCCCTACCAGGTCACCGAACCCTAAACCTCTTTTAGTTTTTGATGACATAGAACTATCAATAAGCCTGTAAAGGTTTGTGGATGACTCTTTCCACTTATCAAATCTAGCCAAGGTATCATCTAGTTTAGACTTTAAATCCTGATTATCTAATACAACCTTAGCTTTTTCCCGTTCAGTATGTTTAGACTCATTAATAGCATTTTTTAAATCTCTTTCCAATACCTTTATTTTTACTTCATATGCAGACTGTTGTTGTTGATACCAGACCTTCTGTTGTTCTAAAGTTTTAACAGCCCTTTTATGAGCCTTAAGTTGAATAAAGTTATCCTTATTTTCACTATCTTTTTCATCAAATTCCTGTTTCAATTTATCATATTTAGAATTACAACCAAATGGGCAGTTATGTACCTGAGATGGATGACCCATCATTCCAAACTGACCAGCCACTTGTTTCTTTTCACCATATCCAGCTACCATCCCATAGACCTTTTCTGCTCCACTTGCAAGAGACTTCTCATGTTGCTCCCAGTCCACCAATGAATCCACAGATACCAAAGCCTTGGGGTCGTCTGACTCCAACTCTTGAATTCTGAAAGCAGAATACCGTGCTTTATCATCCACCGTCTTGTCTGGACATTCCCTAGCAAAATGTCCTGTTTGAGAACATTTATAACATCTCACCTTCCTCCTATCAAACCTTGCAGGCTCCTGTCCATTAAAATTGACCCTTCTTCCTGCCTTCTTTTCAAACCTATCCAACTTCAAAAATATCATAGCCATCTGCCATCTTAAGTCCATCTCTTCCATATCCAATTCATCAACCTGATTGAAATCATCATACACCATCTTCTGTTGTGGTGTACTATCAGCAACAAACGAATGAAGCAGATCCACCACAAGATTCTCAGAACTGGTTTGAGCTTTTGGTGTGACAGGAGAGTAAGAGACTGATGATGTTGATGGAGTTGGACTGTTTCCATATGATGTTTTGTTAGCACCAGAGTTACTAACAAAAGCAGTATGGGTTGGAGTATGAGATGTATAGGTGGAATACCCTTTGATATCAAGTTCAAGGGTTTTCAACTTGTTGTACAGATCATCAAAGCTCATAAAATCCAGTCCTCCTTTGGCCTTGAGGGTTATGGAAACCTGCGACCAAGATGGTGGTAAAGCCCTCAGAAATTTGGTGTTGCAATCTTCATCATCCGGCCTAGCTTTCAACTGGTTGAGTTGACTCAGGATCTTGTGGAATCTATCATACCCTTTGTGAATCCCTTCAGCCTCAGAGATCTTGAATTCCTGAAACTCTTGCTTAAGCATAGATTTTCTCATTTTTCTGGATTCATCATTCCCTCCAAACCTGGCTTTTACAGCATGCCAGATCTTTCTAGCATCATCCAAGTGATGAAAATCACTCATATGATCCTCTGGAATAGCTTGAAGAAGAAGGGTTCTTGCTTTGGTTTCCCTTTGCACAGCCATGTGCTCTTCTGCAGTAACAGGTGGCTCAATATAAATATGGCCATCCTCATTCCTTCCTATATTCTTCTTGCTATTTCCCTTGAGAATGACATTCCACAGATTGTAATCACTGTTTGTGATCCAATATTCCATTCTCATAGCCCAGACATCATATTCATCTTTCTTCAGATATGGGAATTTAGCATTGTTGGTGGACATAGTGGTTACGATTTGCGTTTGGACTTGGGATGTTTCAGTTTTGGGTTGTTGATCTTCCTGGTTAATGACACCGGTTTCAGGGTTATCGTCTGCCATTGAAAGAGGGTTAAGAGATATGAGATCGACCTTTTTCTTCTTTATCAGAGATCCTTACCAGGCTCTGATACCACTTGTAGGATCGAGTACTTCGAGCTTGATTGAGCTTGGTGTAAACAAGAACCTCTGCAATACAAGTGTTTATGCGGAAACTAAACAGCAAGTATTATAAAGAAGAAAACTCTAAATAACAATGATCCTCTATGGATCAAAAACTAATGAACTATGAATCGTGATATTGAATATTGATAATGTTAAAGGCGTACATAAACTCATAGACGGGTTTATCTTTTATACTAACAAGATCTCCTAACCCTAACCCGTTCTACAAGAAAACGTGTAAAGAGATTAACAACAATCTCTTCTAAAAATAAATCATAACAAACATTCTAAATATACGGATAACAACTAATACTATCCGCAGCAACAATACTATCGGCAGGAACAAGATAACACTGTCGGCAGCAATGAGCTTTCAGCAGGAACCAACACTATCGGCAGGAACCAACTTTACACTATCGGCAGCAACAATGAACTCTTATTTCCCAGAGATCCTAACAGTTAGCCATTCGTGTATTCAACTCTATAGTTTTAATTACTTTAATAATCAACTCAATCGTGCCAGTCTCTCAGGATGAAAACCCCCTTGCTTTAGATTAGGTTTTTAGAACTAACTTAGGAATTAAAATACTGATAGACATTCTAGGTGTTAACGTTCCACTGTTAGTGATCGACACTCTACTTACCAACTAGCTACATTGATTGGGTACACTGCTCGTTAGTGTGTGTTATAGGTTAAATCGGCTAAATATAAATTTAAAACTTGATAAGAATAATATTCTACAACGACATACACGCGCACATCAAGTTTTTGGTGTCGTTGCCGGGGAGTGAATTGTTTAATACTTGAATATTTATTAGTATTTTAATTAGGTTTTTAACTTTATTAGTTTTTGATTTTTAGTTTTTTATTTTCTAACTTTGTTGTGTATTAGTTTAATTGCATTCATTGTATTTTCCTGCATATTTACTGTTTTCTTGTTTGTTTGTTTTCTGTAAATTTTGTATTTTCGTTTTTACTGTTTTTCTGCATTTACTGACTGCTGTAATTTGCTGATCTAAACGATACGGTGCATCTGTTTTTACAGATATGGTGTATTGCATCTTATTTGATCTGACAATAGTTCAACAGTTGATTAGGCTTATCAAGCAAAGACTTGCTGATGCCAGAGTTTCTTCTTGATCATGGTATTCTGTATATCTTTCTTGTTTATTTTCTTCAATATTTATCTTGTAGAGTTATTTTATTAGTTAAAAAAAAAAAAAAAAAAAAAAAAAAAAAAAAAAAAAAAAAAAAAACACTTATATCTATCACTTGTATACTAATTTGTATGTTTGAGCACACTATTTCCAGGTACAGTGTTTGTTTCTTACCACACAACAAATGGTACTCAACTCACCATGTCTTACAGACAAGAAAGAGTTGACTCACCATGAGGGTACGACTCTAATGTGATCATCAAATCCGTTGACAACTGTAATAGTTTACTAAAAACTATTGGGTCTTCAACTCACCCATGTTTCATTACTGAGAGTTGAAATGGTTCTCAATTCACCATGGATCTTACTCTTGGGGTTTCCAAAGAATTGGCTAGCCCACAAGTGTATGGCTTGTGGTAAAGGCAGTGGAACACCATATTTGGTACTCAATT
Source organism: Artemisia tridentata subsp. tridentata (assembly GCA_021014915.2). Taxonomy (NCBI): domain Eukaryota; kingdom Viridiplantae; phylum Streptophyta; class Magnoliopsida; order Asterales; family Asteraceae; genus Artemisia; species Artemisia tridentata. The sequence continues at coordinate 8,888,903 of CP139508.1, forward strand.
CACCAAGGTTATGTAATGACCAAGAATTGGCTAGTCCTGAGCAAACGGCTACAGGTAAAGACACACCAAATCCGTTTATAGCTGATGATTTGCTACAAATCATATGGTTATCATTGTACCATGGTCTTACACACTAAAACATTGGCTACTCCAGTAGTAATGGCTATTGGTAAAGAGACATCAAATCCATTATTTTCAATGATTCACCTCTCACAGGAGTTAACACACCTGGAAGTGGTGAGAATAGCATGAAACTTCAAAAGAAATTGATGTACAAATAGTCATGGTTGCTGAAGAGATCAAGTGCATTGCATATCAGATGGTGATTCTGTAACACCCCGTGCCCGCTTACTTCAAAATTTAAAACATTACGCGCGGGAAAACTCGAACCAAAACTGACCCGCTGTATTCTTTTCAAATCTGACAGAAATGCATACACATTCAGAACTTGAGACTATTTTTAGATGAAAGTAGACTCAATTACCTTCGAAACGATAGGTGGCACGACCCATTTCGACTTACGGATTAAAAGATATGATTTTTTGAAGACTGCCAAAAATCTGCACAAACTGCCCAGAAAATTTGGACAGCCTGCTGTCCCGAAAATACTTTCAAAATCCCCGGCCGGAAACCCGACCTCCCGAACTCAAAACTCAACCAAACTTTCCAGATTCATTTGGTATATGAATGGGCTCATTTTCATGCAAAAACATTTACCTTACGACACCCCGAAGGGGTACTTTACAAATTAGACGGGTTATGCAAAATAACCCGTTTTGACCCATTTTCACTACAAACAACCCATAAGACTTCCGTTTTACATCAAACTTGACCCACATCAATAACTTAACATAACAAACATGATCCAGTGACACTTGACCCGTTTACTACTCAAAATGGGTACGTTTACACTTAAACCAAACGCCACTTTAACTTTACTCAAAAACACTTAAAACATGCTTTGACACACCAAATGCCTTCCAATTCGTTACACAACACTTAACATACAACTTGACACACGGCTACACTTTACAAATCAATAAAATACCATCGGGGGTACAAACTTTATACTTGAGCTCGGTATTCTACCTAAGCTCCTAAACACATATTACCTTTAATCTCACATATCCAAATCCTTAATCCTTATATTCAAGCCATCCATATAAACATGCCAACCTACAAAACGGTTAGACAACTAAACCGTAAGCACAACGGCTTAGTAAGTAAAACGACCATAACATATCATTATACTTCAATCCACATAATGCATCATATACATAAACACTTACATCATGGCTTACATACTCAAGTCTCATCTAACACATAACATTAACATATTCCATAGCATCATCTCATCACATAAGCCATAAACATGGCATCACATAAGCATAATCCAAGCTCATCTTCTCAACATAAACATACATAACACATAATGATAGAAATCCATATAACATATGCTATCATCATTTTACTTACCTTAATCCAAGCTAAACATATCAAGAACATCATCATCATCATCACAATGATCCATCATCATCATCGTCGGTCATAACCACAACCTAACAACATAACAATAAATAACATAACAAGGGTTATCAAAACCCATCAAAATACACTTATCTTCCATAACATATCATCATATGATCATATCTTGATCATATGATGAAAACCCACTTTCCTTCTCATCTATAACTTTACTAAAACAAGACAATAGATTACTTACTTGTGATGATCATTACTAAGGGAAGGCTATTGACACTTGATCTTCACTTTCTTCTTCTTAGATCATCACTTAGCTAATTTCCCTCTCTTTTTACTCTCACTAGAACCGGACTTCCTCAAAGGGTCAAGAATAATGTAGAAAAGTCTACAACTTTCCTGGATATATTAGCTAAAACACAAGTTTGGGTCATTGGCAAGAATGGCCCCTAAAGTTCCATTCCTTCTAATTTAGCCACAACTAACTTATAACATACTTACCACAATGGCAACTTAGGCCCCTTTAGTTACATATCATATTTTACATAACCACTTTAGTCATATTTTGACTATCGGGTTTGACCACAACGCAACATTTGTTGACTGGCCAATCACGTAAAGTCTTTATCCACTTTCATCTAGGGTGGGGTCCCAACACCCGGGAAACGGGTCTAACAATTCTACCCCCCTTATTTAGATTTCGTCCCCGAAATCTCTCGTCTAAAACTATCCAAAACTAAATTCACGACATATACATGTCCTTGTTCTCATGCTTTTTAAGCCAATTCCTTGCAACGATCTAAATGATCATGCAATTTCTAAACTTTCTATACATAAACATAACTCATAATTCACTTAAAAACACTTCTCATTGCAAACTTTTCTAAGATTTCTCACAATTGACGACTTGTCATACGTGAAATTTTACTACTTTGACTCTAGATAAGTCAAACTTCATCACTATAAACACGCTATCATCAATGCACTAATCATAACATAACATCATATTCCGGCCAATCTCACATTCCACATAATACCAAATACGTATCTATGCCAAAATCCGGCAACTTATTTCAAAATATACAAAGTACCATACAAATGGCACCTTCAAAAATTCTTACTCACGCATTACTTAAACAAACTTTCTTATCAAATTTCGGGAAATGCTCACAAATTAACTTATCAAATTAAAACATAATTCAATTTAGACGTCTAACTTAAGGTTTCACACATTACCTTAACGCCGCTATAATTTTTATTCATATCTATCTTTTCTTATGATGTCTAACATGTTTTAGTTTTTCACTTTCTCATATCACTATCCGTACTCATGCCATATCGGCTACACATAAGCCCACTCATTTATAACTCTTTATTTACATAAAAAGGCATCCCAATCTATGTACATAATGAATTATAAACTTATGGTTCGGCGATTTACAATTCTTCATTTAAATGAAAAGGCGTCCCAATCCATTTAAATCAAGAAACCATAAACCGTCCTACTCATATGCTTCCAACATAACATTCGTACTTGTTTTACTTTTCATCTTTTCTAGCCTTGGATCCAATCTCACTAACTTTTATCCATGCCATAAAGGCAAGCTGGGCTATCCCGAAGGATACCATACTATAACATCCATGCCATAAAGGCAAGCTGGGCTATCCCGAAGGATACCATACTATAACATCCATGCCATAAAGGCAAGCTGGGCTATCCCGAAGGATACCATACTATATCACATGGCCATCCCGAAGGATACCATCTTTAACATTCATCCCGAAGGATCTTTAACACATGCCAAGGATGTAGGCAAACCATGCTGGTGAAGGCAAGCTAACAATCATGCCATAAAGGCAAGCTAGGCCATCCCAAAGGATGCCAAAACTAGAGCATTGGATCCAAGCTATGTCTATCTTATCATCTTTACTCGCTTTATCTTTCATGCACTTTTATAATTAGGCACACACTATCATTTATTCAATTTTCATTGCCTTACACAATCTCAACATTCACTATCACGCTTACTATCATCTAGACAAGTTTCTATATAACACTTGCCCATTTATTAAATTTGCATTCTCACAATGCAACTTACCTTTCATCCGTCAACCCCAAGTTGACTCATATACTAACTATGTGCCATCTTTATTTAGACAATTTAAATATAATGCTTATCCATTACAACTTACACATCTCAACGTGTTCTTACAACACACTTTTACTATACCTGTCAACCCTTGTTGACCATATTTTCAACTCATACTATCACTTCATTTAGTCTATTCAACTTTCACGCATATAAACCTTACATAGGTTTATTTTATAACACTTTCGCAATCTCATCATACACATTCCAAATATATACTAGCATGGTTATATTCATGTTTTACATTTCTTTCTAGTACACTTCAAGTCACTTATGACTTCTAGCGCAATCTATATCTCATTCATCACTTTTAGTCATCATGCTTTACCATATATTACTAACACATTTTACTTATCATGCATGTTTTATATGAAACATGATCTCGTCACGTTTTAACTATACACTTTAACTTTCTCATTTTAGTTACTCATATAAAGATTTCATGCCTTCAAGCATCTATTCGTTATCATAACAATCTTGTCTTTCTAATCAACCAACTACAACATACTTCAATATTCATACCTTACTTTATATCACGCTTTCAAAGCATTTATGCTTTATCCAACACTTACCATACTTATCTTTTCTTATTTCACATGTCAAAGTATTCTTTTTAATTTTACCGACCTCAACTAGGTCAACACATAACACACATTCCAATGCGTCTATCTCAATTCATACACTTCTATACAATCGTGCTCTCAAGCACACCACATAAAACTTACACATATAACCAACTACCATAGACTTATCATTGCATAAACGATAACACTTAACATCACATAAACAATCATACCATAACACTTAACACTTATCCAACAAGTGTTAAAACATTCATAACAAAATCAAAACATGAAGTCTATGGCATCATACATCATATCGCATAATCAATCTATGTCTAAGCTTCAACATTCTAACTAGCCGCAAGCAATAGCCAACCTCATAACTAAGGCATCATAAACCTTAGTTCACTTACTAACCCGTCTCTAACACCGCTTAGCATGGCTACTCGCATTCTATTACTATAACTCGATTATACAATCACATAATTGCAATACAAATCACCGGCACCAACCGAGGTGCGCGGTCAACTAATCATCTAAACATCTCAAGTCCCCATGGACTTGTATCTCAAACACAACAACACTATCACAAGCATACATCACCTATCATCAATAGGCTCAACTAACATAAAACATAATTCGTCTAACACATAGCAATTTTGACTATCTGGTTTGACCACAATGCAACATTTGTTGACTGGCCAATCACGTAAAGTCTTTATCCACTTTCATCTAGGGTGGGGTCCCAACACCCGGGAAACGTATCTAACAGATGGTGATTCAATCGAGATGCTGCATAGAAGTTCAGATCTGCTGGTTCTGCAATGTTGCTGCTGTTTATTTGCAGTTACTTACTATTGCTGCTGGTTCCTTATAGCTCAATCCTCAGGCTCTGGGTGTCAAAGATCTATCTGGAAACTTGAAGTTAACCGAGTCAAATTCAAGTTTAGGGGAGGATTGTTAGGAATTATTAAAATAATATTTATTTCATTTTTGCTAGTAGTAGAAATGGTTCCTGCTGGCAGGTATGTAGTTCCTGCTGGCGTGGTTCCTGCTGGTAGTATGTTTAGTTCTTGCTGCTAGTTTGTGTTTCTGCGGGTAATAGTATTAGTTAACCCGTATGTTTAGAAGGTTGTTAGAGTAAAAGATACGCATGAGATATATTAGGAATCAGCAAGAAAGGATATCGAGAAGATGTTCGGGGTTCTTAAGAAAATGTTTCATTTTGTGAGAAATCCTTGTCGTCTTTGGACAAAGGATAATATTAAAGATACGATGCGATGTTGTCTTATTTTACACAACATGATTTTGGAGGATGACGGGAACGCGTATTGTCAAGATTATCAGCCGGAAGAAATTGGTTTACCAATGCCGGCATTATCGCAAGACGAAGCTATTGAAAACTTCATTCAAATGCGAAGTCACATGAACCATTACGCGCTCATGCAAGATTTGATCGAGGAAGCGTGGATCAATCGGAATGTGACAAACAATGCGGAAAACAACAACAACAACGATGACGAGTAGTTTTTAATCTTAGTGTTTGTTTGAATAAAATTTAATGTAATGTTTTTTTTTAATTAATAAAATGATGTTTTTTTTTTTTTTTTTTTTTTTTTTTTTTTTTTTTTTTTTTTTTTTTTTTTTGTAATTATATGCCTTGTTTTAAATTTGTTGAATTTAAAAAAAAAGAAAAAGAAAAAAAAAAGAAAAAGTGACACGTGTCAGAAAATGCCTCACCCACCATTACTCATCATTACACGCCTAAATTCCTCGAGCCCCTTTAAACCCCACTAGAGTGACACGTGTCAGAGCCATCTTCTTATTTTACATTACAGATAGCCTTATATAACCATTTTGAAAACCCTAAACACACATTTTTATAACTCTCCTCCTCCCATAACAGCCGCCACCACAAAAAAAAATCCGGACGCCACCTCTGCTACGGCCATCACCATCAACACCACAACCACCATCACAACTCATCATCCCCGTTCTTTCTCTACATCTCCGGCCACTGCCACCACTCTCCGGCCGCTTTTAAAGGCCGTGGTGTTGTAGATCGAGGTTTGATAATGGGTTCGTGTTTTGTTTTTGGGTAAAGATACGAGGGTTCACGAAGGTTGTTTTGGGGATACAGTCAACGAAGAATTACATCGTTCACTTTTGTTAGTCACTAATTCTCTATGTTCTATATAACAAATAATTTTAGCAGATCTTTGTTTTTGAAATAAAACCAAAAATATGAAATAGTTGTTAACATCTTAAACCAAACCCTTGGTATTTTATATATTAGAGTTGCTAACAGTGTAGCCAATTATTAATCTCTTACAGTTTTTGGTTTCATAAATTCTAACTAATAATTAACCTTTGCTTTTGAAAAACGAATGGCTTTGTGCCAACACTAGGAAATTGCAATCATTTACGTTATATGTACATAACTTAACATCTTAACTTATTGTATGTAGATAATCTGCGATTTAAACAAATTATGTTAATTTACATTCCCTTATTAAATTTAATCTCTTGCACTTTTTCTGTTGAAATGATGAGCAGGAACCACCACAGATTTGGTCCCTTATTAGTGAGTAACTAACTATTTATTGTACAATAGTGCTTCACTAGAACCTATAAACCGAATGTTCTCACCATCAATGAATTAATCATGATATAGGGTCTTTCATGTAACATTGATTAGGGAACGTTGTTGTCGGGAATTAAAAGTCTTCATACTTAGTACTGTCTAGCCAAGAGTTAGTGTTTTTCAAGTTACAACAGCAAGTAGTAATCAAGTTAGTACTGCTAGAAGGAAAGTTAGTACTGCTAGACTAACTTACTACTGCTAAAGGAAGATAAGACTTCTGAAGGATAAAGACGTATTAAGTTATTCAGTGTATATTCTATAAAGTTAGAAAGATACATATATTCTATATAGTTAGAATGATACGTATAAGATTAATATTATAGAAGATTTGTATTTATCTTGTAAATGACTCCTTAGTGTATGGAGATCCTAGGTTATGGTGTTTGATATAGTTTCATACGTGTTTTTGATATATAGCTTCAAGGTTGTAAACCCTAGTACTACAAAGAGTACTCTTATTATTGATAATAATAATATTGGAGCTTTTTAGTTTTTCAGTAATATCATTGTTCATTCAGTTTAATGTTATATTCATATTCTTCTAGGTATTAAAAAATATATTTCGCATACTCTTTAGTATTCACAAAGTTTCTGACATAGTTGTTTTGGATTTATCCAAAGTAACTCAACCTTTACAAGCTAAGGAATCGATCTGTGTTTGGGATCAACAAGTGGTATCAGAGCTTAGGTTCTGAAACTTTGATCTAGAAGAAACTATCAAGAAGAACTCTTTGCTCAGAACGAAGAGATGGATCTAGAAACTACTCAAACCACTACTACTGCAAAATTGCCCATTCTCAAACAGGGTGATTATGATATGTGGAGGCTTAGGATTGAGCAATACTTTCAGGTTCAAGACTATGCTCTATGGGATGTCATAGAGAATGGCAACTCGTTCAAGCCAGTAGCTAAAACAACAACAACTGATGGTGTCACAACTACAACAATACCAGGTCCTGTAACTACTGAAGAGAAGACTCAAAAGAAGAATGATGTGAAGGCAAGAAGTATGCTACTGATGGCACTTCCCAATGAACATCTGATGACTTTTAATCAGTACAAGGATGCTAAGACCTTGTTTGCTGCTATAACAACAAGATTTGGAGGTAATGAAGCCACAAAGAAGAATCAGAAGACTCTCCTGAAGTAAATGTATGAGAACTTTAGTGCTCCAAGAACAGAGTCTCTTGATTCTATTTTTAATAGTCTTTAGAAGATTTTAAGTCAACTGGCTATCTTAGGTGAAAATATTTCACAAGAGGATCTCAATTTGAAATTTTTGAGAAGTCTGCCTTCTAAGTGGAATACTCATGTTGTGGTCTAGAGGAATAAACCTGATCTTGACACCATGAGCTTTGATGATCTTTACAACAATTTCAAGATTGTTGAACAAGAGTTTAAAAGAACTGCAAGCTCAAGTTCAATCTCAAGTTCTCAAAACATGGATTTTGTGTCCTCTCCTAGCACTAGTAGTACTAATGAAGTTAATGTTGCTTATAGAGTTAGTACTGCTAGCACTTATGTTAGTACTGATAGCACTCAAGTTAGTACTGCTAACACTCAAATTAGTACTGCTAACTTAAGTGATGCTACTGTCTATGCATTTTTGGTCGATCAACCAAATGGGTCTCAGCTTGTACATGAGGACCTTGAACAAATCCATGAAGATGACTTAGAAGAAATGGATTTGAAGTGACAGTTAGCATTGTTGAGTATGTGGGCAAAAAGGTTTTTCCAGAAAACTTGTAAAAAGATCACTGTCAATGGGAGTGACACAGCTGGATATGACAAGTCCAAGGTAGAGTGTTACAACTGTCACAAGTTGGGACACTTTGCAAGGGAGTGCAGAGGACCTAGGAACCAAGATAGAAGAAACAGGAATCAAGAAAGCAAAGGACCTAGGAACCAAGAAAGCACTAGAAGGACTGTGAATGTGAAAGAAACTTCTTCCAAAGCCATGGTGGCTATTGATGGGCTTGGTTTTGACTGGAGCTATATGGCAGAAGATGAAGTACCTATAAACATGGCTCTTGTGGCTTCTTCAGACTCTTAGGTATATACTAACAGTACTTGTCTAAAAAGCTTTGAAACTCTTAAAACTCAATATGATGATTTAAGAATAGAATTTAACAATTCCGAGTTCAATTTGGCTAATTATAAAGAGGGTTAGCAATTGTAGAAGAGAAACTTGTCTTTTACAAAAAGAATGAGACTATTTTTACTGAGGATATTGTTGTTCTAAAAAGAGATATTTCATATAAAGACTCAGAAATTAGTATGCTTAAAAATGAGTTAGAAAAGCTTAAGCAAGAAAAGGAAAGCATTCAAGTTAATATAGAGAGATTTGAGCATTCATCTAAAAGTGTAAGCAGGATCATAGAGTGTCAGGTTATTGACAAATTCAAGAAAGGTTTAGGATATAATGTTGTTTCACCTCCCCATACAGGGTTATTTGCACCCCCAAAGCTTGATTTGTCCAATACTGGTCTAAAGGAGTTCAAAGAGTATGAGATTGAAAGCATTGGACCTAAGACTAGTAAGAGTGCTAGTGAAGATATTTCTAATGAGGTTAGGGAATCTTCTGATACCCCATTGGTTGAGGAGTTGGTGTCAGATGATAAGTTAGAGAAGAAAACAACTATTTTTCCTACTATTGCTAAGATAGAATTAGTTAGACCTAAACAACAAGAAAAACCAGTTAGGAAACCAGTTAAGTATGCTGAAATGTACAGGTCACAAGGTCCTAGGGGAAATCAAAGAAACTGGAATAATCAGAAGTCCCAACAGCTAGGAAGTGACTTTTTGATGTACAATAAAGCTAGTTTTGTCTGTGGATGTTTTGACCATGTACAGGCTAACTGCAATTACCATCAAAGGGAAAGGGTGGTATCTGGGAATACTTATACAAGGGTGAATTACAATTATTTTTCTAAAAAGGCACACCCTAGTGCTTACAAAAACATGGCTCCAAAAGCAGTTTTAATGAAAACTGGCCTAAGACCACTTCATACTGTCAGGCATGTTAATACTGCTCATCCTAAAACTACAGTTTATACTACTTTATAGTGCTAAACCAATATCATATTTTTCTAAATCAGCACAACCAACTGTTAAAAGGCCCTTTTATAAGAAAACAACATTTGACAACAGAAGTTTTCAGAAAAAGGTTAATACTGTTAATAAAATAATTAATACTGCTAGACCAAATTCGGAAATAGTTAATGCTGTTAGGGTGAATCAGGTTAATGCTGTTAAGGCCTCAGCATGTTGGGTTTGGAGACCTACCAAATTTATACAGAGCGTAGGCTTGCTTTGAGCACTCTAATTTCTTCAAAGTAACAGCGCCGGAGGCACGACCCAGCCAATTAAGGCCAGGAGCACATCGCCGACAGAAGGGACGAGTAAACCGGTGCACACCGAAAGGCGGACCGGCCGACCCAACCCAAAGTCCAACTACAAGCTTTTTAACTGCAACAACTTAAATATACGCTATTGGAGCTGGAATTACCGCGGCTGCTGGCACCAGAATTGCCTTCCAATGGATCCTCATACATTGTACTCATTCCAATTACCAGACTCGATTGAGCCCGGTATTGTTATTTTATTGTCACTACCTCCCCGTTTCAGGATTGGGTAATTTGCGCGCCTGCTGCCTTCCTTGGATGTGGTAGCCGTTTCTCTGGCTCCCTCTCCGGAATCGAACCCTAATTCTCTGTCACCCGTCACCACCATAGTAGGCCACTATCCTACCATCGAAAGTTGATAGGGTAGAAATTTGATTGATGTGTAATACCTGAAATTCAGATACCCCGTAAAATGACCAAATTACTCCTGATAACATAAAACCTAATTAAATAACTTATAAATTCTGAAACAATTCCAAAACTTCTGAAAACGAGCTATATCTGAAACGAACTTGTGGAAAACTAGAAGGGGGGGGGGTTGAATAGTTTTACGTCTTTTTAATTTATTATAAAAGCTTTGTTTTATACTTTTAAATAACTTCAGATTCTAGTTTGTTATGAAAAATAAAACTTAAATCTTATTATTAGTTATATATGTATTCTTTTAAATTGATTGTAAAAGTTTTGGTTTCTTGAATGGATTTTCAATTTGATCTTTATGTGAAGTCGACCTCTAATTAATACTAGCAATTATATAAGCCTATGTGTATGAAAGTAATGACGATGCAAGTAAAGAAATAAATAAGGTATGGAAAGATCTAACCGAGACACGAGAGATTTATAGTGGTTCGGCTACAAGGACACCTTCCTTGCCCTACTCCACTCCCCGAGCACACCTTGCTCGAGAGATTTCTTCACAACTTCAATAAGCTCCCTTATGGCGGGGAAAACCGTACACAACTTTGGCTTACACGGGTTTAACGACACAAAGCTAAATGTCGAGTTCTAATCGTAGCTAGAACCAATCTCACAACTTCACAACACAACTTCTTCACAACTTATTCACGACTACTTCACAACGGCTTCACGACTGCTTCACGACTTCTTCACGACTTCAACATGACCGCTACACAACCTCTATGATGCGGCTTCACGACTTCAACACTATGTCTTCATGACTAAGACTTTACGACTTCAACATGACCGCTACACAACCTCTATGCTACGGCTTCACGACTTCAACACTAGGACTTCACGACTAGGACTTCACGGCTTCAACACGACCGCTACACAACTTCTATGCTACGGCTTCACGACTTCAACACAAGGACTTCACGTCTTCTAAGCTACGGCTTCACAACTTCTACACCACGGGTTCACGACATCTACACAACGGCTTCACGACTTCTACACAACGGCTTCACGACTTCTACACTTTGACCTCACAACTTCTATACCACAACTACTTATACAACATCTTCACTACTTACACACAACACTAATCTACAACACACACCTTACATACAAATGAATGAATGATTTACAAACTTTGTTAAACACACAACTTAAGTAACAAAATGATACTAAGTTGTAACACTTCTAATCTTGATTGATAGAAGTATTCTTCTTTTGCACTTGGATGGTGGAAGCTTGGATCACTTGGAAACCAATGCTTAAGATTACATGATCAAAGGTTTATTTAAGATATGAAATGAGATCTACAACAGAAAGTTTTAGTGCAAAAGGATTGAGAAAAAATCTAGGAGAAGGCTTGTATTTATAGGGAAAAATCTGGACAGCTGGAGCCTACTGGAGCGGGGGCGGTCCCCTTAATTATTAAGGGGGCCGCCTAGTAAAATTAAGGGGGCCGCCCCTACTGAACGTTGGCCAATTTTGTCCTTTTGTGGGGAAGGTTTTTCTGGAACATTTTAACTAATTTTGGTTAAAAATTTGAATTCATATTTTTATAAAAGATTAAACATTTTTATTTAATGCCAAAAATGTTTTTCAAAAATATATAAAATGTTTTTGATGTTTTATAAAAAATCTAGTTTTTAAGAAAATGTTCCTTTGATCATATAATGCATTAAGCATTAGTTCATTCATACCTTAAGTGATTTTAGTTGTAGAAGTGAATATTTACAACTAAGTACTTGTTTAATTTATAAGTTTATGTTTTAATGAGTTTACATTTTGTGATCATCAAAACATAGAGATATGAATAAATATAGATAATGTTTTTGGGCATTTATTTATGTCAACAGAACTAATTTCTGGGACAACGTTGCATCATTTCGAATGTCCAAAAATTATTATACACATATACATTATTTATAAAAATTCCGAAATATGTATATTAAAGTAAATATAATTATTAAATCTTTTATATTAAGTATTATGTAAAAGTAAATTAAGAAAAAGGTCAAATAAAATCAATCTGAATTATTATATGATTCTAAAACCGAAATTTCTGATCTCATTGCCCCCCTAGGTCGGTTATTCAATATATAAACAAATCTTATTATTTTCTAATAAACCCTAATCGCAAAACCTAACCATACGCACAAAGAAAATCGACCAAAACTCACACACAACTTCTGGACGGGAACAAGCATTTTTCTGGAGTTCTTGGAGGTGTAAGGGAGCTAAGAAAAATAAGGATTGGATTGTGGAGTCGCTGGTTCGAACGTGAGACATTTTTCTTGTCGATTTTGCCATACGCTAGGTAACAAATTCGTGCGCCTAAATTACATGTTCTAAAATCAATATAGCAATTTTCCTGTGATCTTTACATCCTATATAACTTATATAAATTATGTAAATCGAATCATGCAAGAGAAATCGTGCGTATGAAAATTATATGAATATAACACACGTAAATCACAAATATATGTAATCCGAACTTCTGGGTGTTATAACCATTTTATTTGGACCTAATATGAAGCATTAGATTTGGGAAAAATGTTAGAACGAATTATGGAAGCCTAGATCATGTCGTGGTAATTTTGATGTCAAAAACGTACGTAAAAATCTAATATATGCTAAACGATTTTTCTGGGCATGTTATTTATTTTTCGTGGGTTCTTTATATGGCTTATGATCTGGGAAAAATATGAGTTTTATTTTTGGAAGCTTAGTTTAAGCGTGGTGAATTATTGTTAAAACCGGATTTTAATAAAACAAAGTAAACAAATAAAAATCAAATCGTGGCTATTAGGGTTAGGTTTCTTGGATACAAATCTGATCATTTAAGATGTTTTAAGGATATAATAATGATGGTGCAATGATTGGTTAATAGTAGGGTTTGTATTTGTTGTTAAAAAGTGAAATCCGATCTAAAATAAAAAGTAAAAGGACCTGTTTTGACAACTTTGAAACTTCTGGGGTATTTTTGTAATGTCATATACATCTTTAGGAATGTGGGAAAAATATAACTTTGGGGTCCTAAGTGTAAATATTTCAATATAATGAATTAATGGCATATTAAGGATACGAATTGAAATTAAATAAAAAAGAGAGGGACTAAAAGTGTAATTCTGGAATCTTGAGGTTGTTTTGAGTAAATACTGATATAAAAAGGGTAATTTGTAATTTTGAGGATTTATGGGCTAAATATGTAATTGTTATGAATTATGATTTTAATTTATAAGTTTTGTAAACTTAAGGGACTAATTGTGTAAATTCTGAATTCTGAGGGGTCTAATATGTAATGTACTAAATTCTGATAATACATTCTGTAATTATGAAATATAATATGCTTGTTTGGTATATATGGATATTGTGGGGTTTAATTTGTAAAATATGTAAATATAAGGTTGGTTTTGTAAATTATGTAACTAAAAGGGTATAATCTGTAAATTGTGAAACTTAAGAGAATAAAATGTAATTCTGAATAAAATGAGCATATAATTCTGTAACTTAAAGTATTTTCACTTAAGACCTTTGAATTAGATGAATTTACATTTAAAACCCTAAACTTTGTGATCATGTCATAATTAACCCTAAACTTCTGTAACTTGGTAAAATATACTGTTATTCCATAATAATCTTTGAATAAGGGTTTAACCTAATCTGAAATGGTAATATCTGTTAATTCTGGAAACCTGCTAATTATGGGAACTTACTAAATCTGGAAAGTTACTAAAAATAGAAAGTACTTAAAATGGAGAGGTAAACTAAAAGTAATAATCTGAATTAGAATCTTTAGTAATTTTGTCTTCCTCTTCCTTAGGTGTGAAGAAGGAGAAGTCCTGATCTTATTTCTATGTTTGTTTGCTTGTCTGCTGTGCTAATAAGGTACAGATATTCTGCCCTTTTTCAGTAAGGGTGTTTCTTTCCCTTTTCTCTCAGTATTTCATTTTCCTTATTAGGATTCCCTATACCATTGCTATGTTCCCCTCTGTTTGTGAATCTATGTTGTGATCTGTTTGACTTGAACCTTTGTTTGAACCTTCTGCTATGATTCTCTTTTCTGAACCTTTGCATAAACTCTGATTTGAACCTTTGTCATATATTTCTGGATTTTGACATGAACCTTTTTGCCATGTACCCTTAAGACATGACTTTCTGATTTTGTTAGTACATTTGACCTCTGACCTCTGACCTACAGTTTGATATCCGAGCCAATCACTAGGCATGAGGGTTTCATGTCCATGTCATTGATGCACCGATGGCATGACTCTAGGGTAGGAGAGTGATGACCTATCCCGTCCCTGACTTATTTTATCTGGTGTGTTGAGAAGTTTCTGGCCACCGGGGGCGCATGGATGCATCCTAGTTCTGACTCTGTTATCTGTTATATGTTATTCTGTTTATGTTATATGTTTATTATTATATCTGGTGACTGATGGTGTGTGCGATACACGTCTCTCACATTATCTGGGAGTTGGCCACTCTACACAGGTTTGTTGCATTATATGGTTATGCTATGGTATTATCTGTTATCTGGGCTCGTGATGGATTTCTGTTTTCCCTAAACCTGATTTGTTTCATTATCTCTTCTTCATTCTTTTCTTTTTCCTTATTTCCTTTCCTATTCTTTCACTTTGATTCTGTATCTGTATGATCTGTATTCCTGATTTGTTCTATACTGCTATCTGTTATCATTTCTATTATCTATATATCTGTTCACTGAGCTCTTGTAGCTCAGCCGCATTTCTTTTCCTGCTGCAGGTACTTAAGCTAGGAAGTTGGGTTTTAGCTTTGGGATGAGAGCAATCTGACTTGGAGTTTTGACCTTAGTGATTTTAGCTTTACCATTTGGACTTCTATTTATTTTGATATGCCATTGTTTAGGCATTTGAATATTGGATTTTGTACTTCAGTTATTTTGTCTTGCATTTGATATAAGTCATGTTGACTTATTTTGGATTTAATGTTAAGACTTCCGCTGTTTTATTATTGAATGCTATGTTTGTTCTGATGTGAAACCATATATTTGTGACATCTTTGCCCTTGTCGGGTTGGGGTGTTACAATTTGTGGTATCAGAGCTACAGGCATCCGAAACCCGTAGGCTTAGGCCATTGACCTGTGAGGATTGGGTAGACATTAGGTTTCCTTTCGCGTACTCTTTTTCCTTATTCTGCTCTGTCATATTTTGCTTGATCTTACTAATCGTCTTCATAATTCTAATGATGGTTAACACTCGTCACCAGGAGTATAATGTTGGAGGTGATGCTGAAATCCCCAATCTGGAGGCTATGGTGGCTAATGCTATAGCCAATCTGCTACCCGGCCTTAACACTGATGCGGTGATCAACCGGCTTATCAGTGGTGGAGCTAGTTCATCTGGAGGTGCTGGCAGTTCTTCTGGTGGTGGGGGCCGACCCACTACCATTAATGGGTGGCTTGAGAGTTTCAATAAACTCAAGCCGTTGTCTTTCAGTTCTGCTGCTACTCCTCATGCTGCAGAGGACTCGATTACCCACATGGAGAAGCTGTTTGAGGTGCTAGGTTGTGAGGACGAGTTTAAGACTCGTTTGGCTGTGTTTAAGCTCGAGGGTGATGCACTTAACTGGTGGAAGGCGCACAAGGCAGCTAAAGGAGGCGATCCGTATGTTCTTGGTTGTACTTGGGCTGATTTCCGCACTACATTCTATAATCGGTACTTCCCTGACTCTGAGCAGCAGAGGTTTATTCGGGAGTACAACACTATTTCCCAGCTAGATTCTGAGAACGCAGGGGAATATCTGGATCGGTTTCAGAGATTGGTTAGCTTTGTGGGCCCCACTGCTGGAGATGCAAGGCGTCAAGCTAAGCATTTCAAATGGGGACTCAAAAGGTTAGTAACCTGTATAAGTTGATGTTGATACCAATAGACCCTAATGCACTTTTCCATTTGCTACTGAATTAGGTGGGTGCTCGATCGTATGCTTAATGATGAGTTTCTGGATCCGTCAGCATGTTGCGATGCAGCTCGCAACATCGAGATTTTTCATGAGGGCGTTGGTTACAAGCGAAACCGTGATGGCGACAGGGTTCAGCATCAGAGTCAGAGTCGGGACAACAAGGGGTATTCTGGTAGGAACTTTGAACAGCGAGGTCAGTCAGATCATGGACGTGACTATCAGGGTCAGTCAGGCAGGAGTTATGATCAGAAGAGGCACGACTCGAAGGGTCAGGATTCGAGGTCGGTTTCTAGGCAGGGAATGATCGTCATGGACGCAGTGACAGTCAGAAACAGTGGAAGGATCAGCCTTCCAAGGGTTATCAGCAGCAGTCTCGAGGTTCTGGATCGGGTTCTCAGACTTTACCTCCCCCTCCTATCTGTACTACTTGTGGGAAGAGTCATCCCGGACCGTGTCGTAGGGCTTCTGGTGCATGTTTCCGATGTGGGTCTTCTGAACATCGGGTGAAGGATTGCCCTAAGCATAATCCGACCCCAGCTATGCAGTATCTTCCTCCTCCTCCTCCGAATACAGGCCGTGTGTTTTCGACTACTCGGGATCAGGCAGCTAAAGCATCAGGTACCATTACTGGCATTCTGTATATTGGTGATCATACTGTATTCATATTATTTGATACTGGCGCAACACACTCTTTTATATCCGTAAAACTGGCTAAGAAGCTTAAAACGACTCCAACACCATTAATAAACCAACTATCTGTTTCCACCCCAATGAAACACAGTGTCCTTCTCGATCATGTATATGTTAACTGTCCTATGCGCTTTGATGACCGGATTCGTCCGGCTAACTTACTTCCCCTGGATATGATTGATTTCGATGTCATCCTGGGCATGGATTGGTTGGCTTCCCATAGAGCTACCATTGACTGTCATGCTAGGAATGTGATTTTTGGAGATCTGAACCATCCTGAATTCATTTATCATGGATTCCGCCCTCTGAAATCTGTTAAAATCATCTCTGCTATGAAGGCACGGACTTTGATATCTCATGGTTGCCAAGGTTATTTGGCTTCTGTTAAGGATTCATCTGTTGAGACTTCTGATATTTCTGATGTTCCCATTGTTCGGGATTTTGCCGATGTTTTTCCTGAGAAACTTCCTGGTCTTCCTCCGGCTAGAGAAGTTGAATTTGCTATTGATATGATTCCCAGTGCCGAACCTATCTCTAAGGCTCCGTACCGGATGGCACCTGTCGAACTGAAAGAGTTAAAGGAGCAACTGGAAGAGTTGTTGGACTGTGGTTTTATTCGCCCTAGTGTTTCGCCATGGGGTGCTCCGGTGCTTTTCATGAAGAAGAAGGACGGTAGTATGCGGTTGTGCATTGATTATCGTGAGTTAAATCGTATCACCATCCAAAACCGTTATCCGCTTCCTCGCATTGATGACTTGTTTGATCAGCTTCAGGGAGCTAAAGTGTTCTCTAAAATCGACTTGCGATCTGGTTATCACCAACTGAGGGTTAAAGAGCAGGATGTATCTAAGACTGCTTTCCGTACCCGTTATGGGCACTATGAGTTTCTGGTTATGCCTTTTGGCTTAACAAATGCTCCTGCTGTGTTTATGGATTTAATGAATCGGGTCTTTCATGAATTTTTTGATAAGTTCGTCATCGTTTTCATTGATGATATTCTGGTGTATTCTAAATCGTCTGAGGAGCACGAACAGCATTTGCGTATTGTTCTGGGTATTCTGAGGCAGCAGAAATTATTCGCGAAATTTTCTAAATGTGAGTTCTGGCTGAACCAAGTAGCTTTCCTTGGTCACGTTGTGTCTGCAGATGGTATCACCATGGATCCATCTAAGGTCGAGGCTATCACCAAGTGGCCGAGACCTACCACTGTGACTGAAGTCAGGAGTTTTCTGGGATTAGCTGGCTACTACCGGCGTTTTGTTGAAGGATTTTCTAAGTTAGCTTTGTCTTTGACTCAGTTGATGCGGAAGAGTGAAAAGTTTGTATGGACTGATGAGCGTGAGCAGAGTTTTGAGGAGTTAAAATGGCGATTGGTGTCTGCACCTATTCTGACTTTACCATCGGGATCTGGAGGTTTCCAAATCTATAGTGATGCTTCTAAGAAGGGTTTGGGTTGTGTGCTTATGCAACACGGCAAGGTGATTGCCTATGCTTCGAGGCAATTGAAACCCTATGAAGAAAATTATCCGACTCATGATCTAGAGTTAGCAGCTGTTGTTTTTGCATTGAAAATCTGGAGACATTACTTGTATGGCGAATCGTGTGATATCTTCACCGATCACAAGAGTCTCAAATACATCTTTACTCAGAAGGAGCTTAATATGAGACAGAGGAGATGGTTAGAACTTATGAAGGATTATGACACGAACATCCAGTATCATCCAGGTAAGGCTAATGTTGTTGCTGATGCACTTAGTCGGAAATCTGGAATGATTGCTAGTTTGGAGATTGATCCGCGTGTTCTCAAGGATTTGGAACGTTTGGATGTTGAGTTGTGTGTTCGTCGTGATGTTGGTTACTGGGCTAGCTTAAAGATTGAGTCAAATCTGATGTTGCGTATTAAAGAGGCTCAGAAGGATGATGGTGAGCTTTGGGCTATTGTTCAAAATATTGAAGAGGGTAAGCAAACTGAATTCAGAGTTGATGATGATGGAGTTGTCTGGTATGAGGATCGGTTATGTGTGCCTAATGATTCTGATCTGCGTAAGGCTGTGTTGACTGAGGCTCACAGCTCTCCTTTCTCTATTCATCCTGGTTCTACCAAGATGTATCGGGACCTTAAACAGCATTTCTGGTGGAACGGTATGAAGCAAGATATGTCGTTATTTGTGGCTAGATGTATGACTTGTCAGCAAGTTAAGATTGAACATCAGCGGGCTAGTGGTTTGTTACAGCCTTTGGAGATTCCGGCATGGAAGTGGGATGAGATTTCCATGGACTTTGTTTCTGGTCTGCCTGTTACTCGTAAAAGACATGATGCGATTTGGGTGGTCGTTGATCGGCTAACTAAATCCGCTCATTTCTTACCTATCCGTATGACCTATAGTGTCAGTCAGTTGGCGGAGATTTTTCAGCAGGAAATCGTTAGATTGCATGGTATGCCTTCGTCTATTGTTTCTGATCGTGATCCTCGTTTCACTTCGCGTTTCTGGAAAGGACTTCATAAAGTTTGGGGCGCTCGTCCTTAAGTTCAGTACTGCATTTCATCCCCAAACTGATGGTCAGTCTGAGAGGACCATTCAGACTTTGGAAGATATGTTACGGGCTTGTGCTTTGGAATGGACCGGTAGTTGGGATGAGTATTTGTGTTTAGTGGAGTTTGCTTATAATAACAGTTGGCATGCGAGTATCCGTATGGCTCCCTTCGAGATGTTGTATGGTAGGAAATGTAGGGCTCCTGTTTGTTGGAATGAAGTAGGTGAACGTCTGATTGAGGGTCCTGAAATGATCGAGATCACTAATGAAAAGGTAGCTGTGGCTAGGGAGAAATTGAAGGAGGCGCGTGCTCGTCAGAAGAGTTATGCTGATAAGCACCGTCGGGATCTGCAATTCAATGTAGGTGATCGGGTATTTCTGAAAGTATCTCCTTTCCGTGGTGTCAAGCATTTTGGAATCAAGGGCAAGTTGAGTCCTCGATTTATTGGACCGTTTGAAATTCTGGAGCGTATTGGGGAGGTTTCTTATCGTCTGGCTTTACCTCCTCAGCTATCTCATGTGCATAACGTTTTCATGTATCTCTTCTGAGGGGATACAATTATCATCCATTGCATGTAGTATCTTATCCGCTTGATCAGATCCGACCTGATATGTCCTTGTCTGAAGAGCCGGAAGCGGTTCTGGATCGTCAGGAGCGAGTCATGAGGAATAAAGTTATTCCGTTCGTAAAGATTCTTTGGAAGAATCACCCGGAGCGTGAGGCTACCTGGGAAACCGAGGAATCGATACGAGCTAGTTATCCGCACTTCTCGTTTTAATCTGGTATGTCTTGTTTTGTTTTCTGCTCTCTTTTCTTTCTGCTTTCTGCAAATTTCGAGGACGAATTTTTTTTTGTTAGTGGGGAAGAAGTTGTAATACCTGAAATTCAGATAACCCGTAAAATGACCAAATTACCCCTGATAACATAAAACCTAATTAAATAACTTATAAATTCTGAAACAATTCCAAAACTTCTGAAAACGAGCTATATCTAAAACGAACTAATTTCTGGGACAACGTTGCATCATTTCGAATGTCCAAAAATTATTATACACATATACATTATTTATAAAAATTCCGAAATATGTATATTAAAGTAAATATAATTATTAAATCTTTTATATTAAGTATTATGTAAAAGTAAATTAAGAAAATGTCAAATAAAATCAATCTGAATTATTATATGATTCTAAAACTGAAATTTCTGATCTCATTGCCCCCCTAGGTCGGTTATTCAATATATAAACAAATCTTATTATTTTCTAATAAACCCTAATCGCAAAACCTAACCATACGCACAAAGAAAATCGACCAAAACTCACACACAACTTCTGGACGGGAACAAGCATTTTTCTGGAGTTCTTGGAGGTGTAAGGGAGCTAAGAAAAATAAGGATTGGATTGTGGAGTCGCTGGTTCGAACGTGAGACATTTTTCTTGTCGATTTTGCCATACGCTAGGTAACAAATTCGTGCGCCTAAATTACATGTTCTAGAATCAATATAGCAATTTTCCTGTGATCTTTACATCCTATATAACTTATATAAATTATGTAAATCGAATCATGCAAGAGAAATCGTGCGTATGAAAATTATATGAATATAACACACGTAAATCACAAATATATGTAATCCGAACTTCTGGGTGTTATAACTATTTTATTTGGACCTAATACGAAGCATTAGATCTGGGAAAAATGTTAGAATGAATTATGGAAGCCTAGATCATGTCGTGGTTATTTTGATGTCAAAAACGTACGTAAAAATCTAATATATGCTAAACGATTTTTCTGGGCATGTTATTTATTTTTCGTGGGTTCTTTATATGTCTTATGATCTGGGAAAAATATGAGTTTGATTTTTGAAAGCTTAGTTTAAGCGTGGTGAATTATTGTTAAAACCGGATTTTAATAAAACAAAGTAAACAAATAAAAATCAAATCGTGGCTATTAGGGTTAGGTTTCTTGGATACAAATCTGATCATTTAAGATGTTTTAAGGATATAATAATGATGGTGCAATGATTGGTTAATAGTAGGGTTTGTATTTGTTGTTAAAAAGTGAAATCCGATCTAAAATAAAAAGTAAAAGGACCTGTTTTGACAACTTTGAAACTTATGGGGTATTTTTGTAATGTCATATACATCTTTAGGAATGTGGGAAAATATAACTTTGGGGTCCTAAGTGTAAATATTTCAATATAATGAATTAATGGCATATTAAGGATACGAATTGAAATTAAATAAAAAAGAGAGGGACTAAAAGCGTAATTCTGGAATCTTGAGGTTGTTTTGAGTAAATACTGATATAAAAAGGGTAATGTGTAATTTTGAGGATTTATGGGCTAAATATGTAATTGTTATGAATTATGATTTTAATTTATAAGTTTTGTAAACTTAAGGGGCTAATTGTGTAAATTCTGAATTCTGAGGGGTCTAATATGTAATGTACTAAATTCTGATAATACATTCTGTAATTATGAAATATAATATGCTTGTTTGGTATATATGGATATTGTGGGGTTTAATTTGTAAAATATGTAAATATAAGGTTGGTTTTGTAAATTATGTAACTAAAAGGGTATAATCTGTAAATTGTGAAATTTAAGAGAATAAAATGTAATTCTGAATAAAATGAGCATATAATTCTGTAACTTAAAGTATTTTCACTTAAGACCTTTGAATTAGATGAATTTACATTTAAAACCCTAAACTTTGTGATCATGTCATAATTAACCCTAAACTTCTGTAACTTGGTAAAATATACTGTTATTCCATAATAATCTTTGAATAAGGGTTTAACCTAATCTGAAATGGTAATATCTGTTAATTCTGGAAACCTGCTAATTATGGGAACTTACTAAATCTGAAAAGTTACTAAAAATAGAAAGTACTTAAAATGGAGAGGTAAACTAAAAGTAATAATCTGAATTAGAATCTTTAGTAATTCTGTCTTCCTCTTCCTTAGGTGTGAAGAAGGAGAAGTCCTGATCTTATTTCTGTGTTTGTTTGCTTGTCTGCTATGCTAATAAGGTACAGATATTCTGCCCTTATTCAGTAAGGATGTTTCTTTCCCTTTTCTCTCAGTATTTCATTTTCCGTATTAGGATTCCCTATACCATTTCTATGTTCCCCTCTATTTGTGAATCTCTGTTGTGATCTGTTTGACTTGAACCTTTGTTTGAACCTTCTGCTATGATTCTCTTTTCTGAACCTTTGCATAAACTCTGATTTGAACCTTTGTCATATATTTCTGGATTTTGACATGAACCTTTTTGTTGGGCTATAAAAGTCAAAGTACTGCTACTCAAGTCAAAGTACTGCTAATTAGTCAAAGTACTGCTGATCGTTAAAGGACTGCTATGCAAATAGTTTAAGGACTAATGTGTAATTCTAGAATGTTCGTATTAGATTAGAGTTATAATTAGAATGACTTGTTATTCAAGTTTGTAAACCGACTAGGGTTTTCCTTGTGCCTATAAAAGGATCCCTAGGTTGGCATTAGAGATATGTGTTTTAGAGAGACAAGTTCATGCGATTAGAGATATACAATTATTAGAAGTATTAGAGTTTAGAGTTTGTTAGTGAATCTGTGTAAGAAAGCAGGTTCAAGGTTTTAATAATATTCAAAGTCGTTTATTAATTCTTCTTAGCTTTGTTGAAGTAGATTCCGCATACTTAGCAAAGTATATCAGTGTTTCATTATTAATAGTTTTGAATTCATTCAAAGTTGTTAAACCGTAGACAAGCTACAAGTTAGTTTGGTCAGAGTATATCGATCCAACAAGTGGTATCAAAGCTTGTGTGGAGACTCTGATTAAGAAGAAACCCTTAAAACCGATTTATCAACAAACCCTCAACAATGTCGACTGAAGCTGCACCTATCCCATCCATCACCTCACTCAGAATTCCTATCATCAAGAAGGGAGAATATGATCTCTGGAGCATGAAGATGAGGCAGTACCTTGCTATTACTGACCATGCTCTATGGGATGTAATTGTCAATGGTAATATTGTTCTTGATGAACCTCTACAAGTTGAAGGACAACCCAAACCACCTCAACCAACCTTACCAGCAGCTACAAAGAGAAATCAAGATAAGGCTCTCAACATACTGCTGTCTGCTATTCCTGATGGTCACCTACTAAAGTTTCATGATGCTAAGGATGCAAAACAATTATGGGCTGCGATCAAGACAAGATTTGGAGGTAATGATGCTTCAAAGAAGATGCATAGAAACTTATTGAAGCAGCAATTTGAAACCTTCACTGTTGGTGAAAGAGAAAGTCTTGATGCTGCCTATGACAGATTCCAAAATCTACTTAGTATGCTAGAACTATATGGAGCAGAGGTATCTGTTGAAGATGCAAATTTGAAGTTCTTAAGGAGTTTGCCATCTGTCTGGCATGTGGTTGCTACTATGATTAGAGGACAACCTGGATTGGAGTCTATGGACTTTGATGATCTCTATAACAATTTGAAAGTGTACGAGCAAGAGATGAATGGTCACAGTTCTCAGAAAACTCACAACATAGCTTTTGTATCTTCTGAAAACAGAAGCAGTACTTCCACTAAAAGTACTGCTTATCCTTCTCAAAGTACTGTTGGTGATTCACAGCATGTTTGCACAACCACAACTACTCCCAACCCATCACCAACAAACAAAACCAATTCTGATGAAGTTGTATGTTCCTTCTTTGCACAACAAGCCACTTTACCTGTTACCTACCAAGAAGACTTGTTGCAGATTGAAGAAGATGCTTTAGAAGAAATTGACATAAGATGGCAAGTAGCTATGATCACTGCTAGGATCAAGAAGTTCATGAACAAAACAGGAAGGGGAATTGATTTCAAAGCCAAACAAGGTATAACTTTTGACAAATCTAAGATTGAATGTTTCAATTGTCAAAAGCTTGGACACTTTGCAAGGGAATGCAAGTTTGCAAAATATCAGGCAAACAGGATGATTGAACAACCCAAGGTTGAAAGAAAGGAGGTTCCTATTACTGAATCACAACCAAAAGCTTTGGTGGCTCAAGAAAATTTAGCAGAGATTGACTGGAGTGCTGAATTTGATGATGAACCTGTAACCTATTCTATGGTTGCAATGGAAGAGTTTGATTGGGGAACAGCTTTTGATGAGGAACCTGGATATGCTGCTTTGGAATCAAGAGATGGTCTTGGAAGCTTTGACTGGATCATGGAGGATGAAGATGAACCTGTTCAGATTGCTATGGTAGCCACTTCACCAAGTTCATCCAATGTCTCTGAGGTATGCTCTAAGTGTAATGATGTTTATCAAAAGTTGCTTAAAGAATATGTGACTGAAAGAGATAATTGTAGAACAGCTAGGTCTGAGGTAGCTGGTTATCAATTAACTTTAGAGTCAATGGAAGCCAAAATATTAACACATGAAAATAATGAAATGGCTTGGGCAGAAAAATATGAGCAACAAGATTACCAATTGAAATTAAGTGAATGGAAGTTAGGATGTAAGGTGTCTGAATTAGAAAAGATTACTAAGGAAAGAGATACTTTGTTAGAAAAACTTGGTAGTATTAAACAGGCTGGTCTATCACATGTTCAATTTGTTGAAAAACAAAGAGTCATAAACAGTAGAGCTGGACTAGGTGATAAGGAAGAGACCCCACCTAGTGCTAAGGAAGAGATTCCACCTAGTGATGATGACCTTACAAGCTCAGAAGAAAACACATCTAGGAATGAGGAACCAATTAGTGAATCACCTCCTGAGTTTAAGAAAGATAAGGAGTACCACTCAGTTCCTCCACCCACTGGTCAGTTTCAACCTCTTAGGACAGATGTTTCTCGTTATGGTGTAGACAACCTAGAGTTTAGGAAGAAGCTTAATGGTAGAATTAGTTCTGAGAAACCTAAGAATGATTTTCAAAGGGGTAATGATCAAAAGTTTCCTACAGCTTTTCAAAAACAAGCAGTACCTCCAAAACCTTTTCAAAGTACTGCTGGACATTCAGCAGTACCTTCAAGAGAATCTTTTCAAAATACTGCTTACTATAGGAAACCTTTTAATCATAGAAGAGGATTTGGGAATATGGAGAGAAAGTTATGTTATGTATGCTATAGTCCTGATCACTTGATTAAGCACTGTGACTTACACTCAGAATACTTAAGTCAGTTTCCAAAGAATAGACCTCCCACCCATAAGCCAAGAGAGACTAGACCAGTTTGGAATCACTCAAATAGGGTCAACCATAGTAACTTCTCAAAAGACTATAGGTACCCTCACCAGAAAAGAATGTTCTCCAAATCACCAGTACCTTCACACTCTGATAAGTCTCAAGAAGTACCTTCTCAAAGGACTGATAAGTTTTCACCCACTCATGGTACTGCTAACACTTTTTCACATAGAAGACCTAAGAGATTCAATTCATATAAAAGGTCTTACAACTCAAGCAGAGTACCTCAATCAGAGAAACCTAAGGTCAAACGAAATTGGGTTAAGAAAGAAAGTACTGATGGGGAACAAGAAGTACTTTCATCATATAAGGGTGAAACAGGGAGTGTTGTTGATATTACAACACAGGACATGGGACCAACTCAAATAATCATTGACCATGCCTTTAAAACCAGTGGAGATTACATACTGAAGGAATTCAAGTATGTCACTCCACAAGGGGAACACAAGTCAGTAATGGCTTGGGTTCCTAAAAGAAACTAACCCTTTTCTTTAATGTGCAGGGCAACCCAGAGGAGGAGCTTAAAGATCATATTATTGTTGATAGTGGTTGCTCTGGCAGCATGACAGGGGACAAGGAGATCCTGTCAGATTTTAAGGCATATTATGGAGGAAGAGTTGCATTTGGTAATGATCCTGATGGAGGAAGAATCACTGGCAAAGGAACAATCAAGGCTGGATGTATTGATTTTGAGAATGTTAGATATGTGAAGGAGCTCAAGTTCAACCTATTGTCAGTATCTCAGATTTGTGACAAGAAGTACCCAATTCTGTTCACTGATACAGAATGTCTCATTCTCTCCCCTGAGTTCAAATTTGTTGATGATCACTTGGTGACATTGAGAGTACCAAGAACCAATGATGTATACAGTTTAGACTTAAAGAGTCTCAATTCTGCTGGAAGAGCAACATGTTTAGTAGCAAAGGCATCATTGGAAGAAGCACATATGTGGCACAGAAGACTAGGTCATGTCAATTTTAAGAACATCAACAAGCTGGTCAAAGGAAATTTAGTTAAAAGTTTACCTTCCAAAACATTCAAGACTGATCATTCATGTTTGGCTTGCAAGAAGGGTAAACAACATAAAGCTTCATGTAAGAAGCTTGGGGAAAGAGATATTAGAGAACCTTTGGAGTTGCTACACATGGATCTGTTTGGACCAGTTTCAGTAGAAAGTTTAAACAAGAAGAAGTACTGCTTGGTAGTGACAGATGATTGTAGCAGATTTAGTTGGGTCTTTTTTTTGGGATTCAAAGATGAAACCTTTGATGCTATCCATGACCTGATAGTAGCCCTTGAAAATCAATTAAGACTCAAAGTAAGAAGTATTAGATGTGACAATGGAACAAAATTCAAGAACAAGCATATGGATGAATTCTGTGCCAAGAAAGGGATCAAGAGAGAGTTTAGCATTGCTAGAACACCACAGCAGAATGGTGTTGCAGAAAGAAAGAACAGGACTTTGATAGAAGCAGCTAGAACAATGCTTGCAGATTCCCAATTACCTATTCTCTTTTGGGCTGAAGCAATAAGTACTGCTTGCTATGTGTTAAATAGAGTTTCAGTAACTAAACCTCAGATGAAGACACCTTATGAGTTACTCATGGGAAAGAAACCAAACATACGTTTTCTAAAACCTTTTGGCTGCTCTCTGACTATTCTAAATACCATTGATTCTCTGGGAAAATTTGATGGTAAGTCAGATGAAGGATATTTATTGGGTTATTGTACAAATAGCAAAGGATTTAGAGTTTATAACAGGAATACCAAAAAGGTACAAGATTGTCTTCATGTTGAATTTTTGGAAGATAAGGAAACTCAGAAAGGTAAAGGTCCTGATTGGATGTTTGATCTTGACCTCAAGCTTACACCATCTATGAATTATGTTCCTGTTAGAGAAGAGAATCAGGCTAATTACAAAGAAGATGATTCACAGTACATTGTTCATGGAGTCAATGTTACATCAGAAGATGTTCCTGATATAGAACCTGAAGTTCCTGATGAGGAACAAAGTACTGCTCAGCCAACTAATACAGTATCTGATGAAGATCAAGCCATACAAGATGAACTTAATAGGATGTTTTTTCAAGAAACTATAGCACAATCCTATGAAGATGAACAAAGGAAGGCTTATGAAGCTGCAAAGAAAAAGAGTAAATTTCAAAATACTGTTCACAGTACTTTTGGTCAAAGTACTGATGATCCTTTTGACAGTACTTCTGGTGTATTAGAGCAATCAAATTGGAACAATGCTGATGATTTCAATGTTGATGATGATGATTTAGTTAATGATAACATTCCTGGATTAGAAGAAGTTGATGATGAGCTTAATCCAGAAGGTATTTTCTCCAATGAAGGCATTGATTTTACTAACTTAGAGTCTGATCTTCAAGTACCATCAACTCCTACATTGAGAATTCATAAAGCTCATCCTCAGAGTAACATTATTGGATCACCCTCTTCAGGAGTGGTTACAAGGAACAAAGTTAAAGGACTTTCTAAGCAACATACTGCTTTACTTAGCTTTGTTTACAAACAAAACAGGATGAATCACAAGGATCAACAAACATGCCTGTTTGCTTGCTTTTTATCTCAAGAAGAACCCAAGAAGGTAGCTCAAGCTTTAGCAGATGAAAGTTGGGTTGAAGCCATGCAAGAGGAGCTTCTACAATTCAAGCTTCAAGAAGTCTGGGTATTATGTGATTTACCAGATGGCAAAAGAGTCATTGGTACAAGATGGGTTTTCAGAATCAAAAGAGATGAAAGAGGAAATTTTATCAAAAATAAAGCAAGATTGGTTGCACAAGGATATCGCCAAGAAGAAGGAGTGGATTATGATGAAGTGTTTGCTCCTGTTGCAAGGATAGAGGCAATAAGGTTATTTCTTGCCTTTGCATCATACATGGGATTTCCTGTCTACCAAATGGATGTGAAAAGTGCTTTCCTTTATGGCACAATTTCTGAGGAAGTTTATGTTACACAACCTCCTGGTTTTGAAGATCCTGCACATCCAAACAAAGTCTACAAAGTAATCAAGGCACTGTATGGCCTTCATCAAGCTCCCAGAGCTTGGTATGAGAGACTCTCAAATTTTCTATTACAACATGGCTATAGGAGAGGAGCAATTGATAAGACTTTGTTCATCAAGAGGGATAAGAAAGACATTATGTTAGTCCAAGTATATGTGGATGATATTATATTTGGAGCTACAAAGAAGTCTATGGTGAAAGAATTTGAAGATCTTATGCAGAAGGAGTTTCAAATGAGTTCTATGGGAGAATTAACTTTCTTTTTGGGTCTTCAAGTTAGACAAACAAGAGATGGAATCTTCATTAACCAAGAAAAGTATGTTGCAGACATACTTAAAAGATTTGACCTTCCAAATCTCAGGCCTGCCACCACACCCATTGATAAAAATAAACCCTTAGGCAAGGATGAAGATGGACAAGCTGTGGATGTCAAGCTTTACAGATCTATGATTGGTTGTCTTATGTACTTAACTGCATCCAGACCTGACATCATGTTTGCTGTTTGCTTATGTGCAAGATTTCAGGTTACACCCAAGGTTTCCCATATGTATGCAGTCAAGAGGATTTTTAGATATCTCAAGCATCAACCTAAGTTAGGATTATGGTATCCTAAGGAGTCACCTTTTCACTTGGAAGCCTTTTCAGACAGTGACTATGCAGGGGATAATTATGATAGAAGATCAACCTCAGGAGGATGTCAATATCTTGGAAGAAGATTAGTCTCCTGGCAATGTAAGAAGCAAACCATTGCTGCAACCTCCTCTACTGAAGCAGAATATGTTGCTGCTGCAAGCTGTTCTGGACAAGTTTTGTGGATGCAAAATCAACTCTTGGATTATGGATTCAACTTCAAAAATACTCCTATCAACATTGATAATGAGAGTACCATCTGCATTGTGAAGAATCCTGTTTATCACTCCAAGACCAAGCATATTCAGATTAGGCATCACTTCATTCGGGATTGTTATGAGCACAGGCTTATAAATGTGGTTAAGGTTCACACAGATGATAATGTAGCTGATCTACTCACTAAGGGATTTGATGTTTCAAGATTCAACCACTTAGTTGTGAGCATTGAGATGATTAACTACTAGGCTACATTTGAGGGGAGGCTTTAGTATTAGTTAGTATACTTTCTATTAGTTCTTAATGAAAGTATTGGTTATTAGTAGTTTTGTTTAGCCTATATGTTGTATTTGAGGGGAGGCAACATAAGCTATTAGTTAGAACTTAATCATGAACCATTTACAAGTTCTTGGTTTTAGTTTGGAGTATTGATTATGGATAAAAAGATGGAACGTACTGCTTTGTTGATTAAAGTACTGCCTCAGCAACGTACTGCTTCAACGTACTGCTTACGTGGACGTACTGTTCCAACGGTCAAAAATTTGTGGGGCTACGGTTAATTAATTCCTTACGGCGGAGATAATAAGTTAATCCGAACGGTAACTTTATTATTATGAGTTTGATTTATTTCCATCCTATTTAAAGAAACTCACACCTATTTCCCCGCCTTTTACCGTATTTGATATCCCTCATTCGCTTTTACACCACAATCTTTTTATTGAAACACACACTCAAAGCGAATTCTTCTCTACCACTCATCATGGCTAATCGACTCACTGTTAGCAAACACAATATGATCGCTAATTTGGACAAGACAAGGGATAATGTTGATTTTCATGCGATTATTGATTTCTTAACTGGGTCTTCCATCAACTACTCTATTTTAGTTGACCCTGATATTATTGGTCCCTGGATGCAAGAATTTTGGGATACTGCAACAATTGAAGATGATTCGTTGATTGGGGGTATGGTTGCTGGACGCACTATTCGGATTTCTGAGGCCACGATTAGGGATGTTTTGATGTTTAATGATGAAGGGGGGGCTGTTCGTTTTGAAAAACAAGTGCTTTGGGACACTTTAAGTGATATAGGTTATGAAGGCGATCTGACGAAACTTACTTTTCAAAAGCCTTTGTTTTGTTCTCATTGGAAGTACCTCATTCACGTTCTACTTCATTGTTTGAGTCCCAAGAGTACTTCTTTTGATCAATTTGGTCAAAATATTGCATCTGCATTAGTGGGTTTGGCTACAGATCGAAGATTCAATTTTTCAAGACTAATTCTGGATGGTATGCTTACACATATTGCTAATGGATCACCATTCTTGATGTATCCAAGGTTTGTTCAGTTATTCTTGAACAATCAACTTGAGGATGTCCCTAAACCTCAAAGTTTTTTACCCACTGTTAAACTTCCATCAAAGGTGTTTACTTTTCTATCTAAACAAAGTGTTAAGTTTTCTGGAACCAACACACCTTTGACTGCTCATATATTGGGAGTTGCACAAGTTGTAAGAGATGCAGAGCAAGAGCAAGAACAAGAAGCAAATTCTGAATCAGCAAGCCAAGAGTCTCCAGTTTCTAGAGAAGTAAGTATTCCTCAACCTACTGCTTCTCAACATACTGCTTCTCCACATTCTGCTACTAGGGAAGGCACTGCTCCTATGGACATTCCTACTCATGAGGAGTCAGACCAAGGTATGAATCAACCACCATCTCCTAATGATTATTCTTCCACAAATATGTCTAAGCAATTTGAAGAAGAAGAGGCAGAATTGGACAATTATGCTTTAACAAGGGAGTTAAAGAGGCTGAAGAAGGAGAGTGAGGCTCAAGCTGCTAAGATTGCCAAATTAAAGACTAAGTTTCAAAGATTGAAAAGGTATGTTTGGCCACTAGTTCAACACCATAGATTATGGGTAAAGTCTCAGAAGCAGAGTGGTAGGATACCTACGAAGATTTCTAAGTCAAAGAAGAAAAAGTCTAAGAAGCAATCTTCATTCCAATTGGGGAGGAATTTAGAGAATTTGAATGAAGATGCTGGTTTTGAACAAGATGATTTTGAACAAGATGCTGGATTTATGGATGATACTCAGAGGACACCACCTGAAAATATTCCTCAAGATACTGTTGAGAGGAAGAGTGATGAAACAGAGCAAATAAATTTGGAAGAAGCTGCTGTTGAAGTAAGAAGTGGTGATACTGAGGAAATAAACTTGGAAGGAGCTGAAGCTGAAAGTACTGCTCAACAAGGTACTGAGAGGCAATTCACTATTACACCTAGAACCTTAGATTTTGAAGAAGATATTGGTCCTTCAATTCAAGTTCAAGAGGAAGTTGGCCCTTCTAAACCAGCTCAGGAAGAAGATGTTATAGCTCATACTAACAGTGATGATGAAACAATTGCTGACATCATGCTTAATATGTCAAGTCAAAGAGGCATTAGTATTCATGAGGTTGAACAACAACATCATGCTTCTTCTCAACATGCACAAGAGATAGATCCAAAAGATAAAGGCAAAGGGATCTTGGTAGAAAAGAAGAAGAAGAAGATGACATTGGCACAGTTAAGACAAATTCAGATTGCCAAAAATGAGGAAGCAGCTAGAATATTGCAAGCAGAGATAGATGCTGAAGAATCAAGGAAGAGTGTTCAATCAAAAAGGCCAATTAGTAAAGCTAGAGAAAGGAATGATATGATGGCTTATCTGAAAGGTCAAGGATATACAGGTTTAGTTAGATTGACATATACAGAGATGAAGGATCTGTATGATGCTGTTAGAGAAGCTATTCAAAAGGATCTTGCAAGCATTATTTCTTTTGAAGATAAGGAGCTTGAAGATAAAAGAAAGGAAAGAGCTGTTACAAGAAGCTCAAAGAGGAAAAGAATCACTGATGAACAGCCATCAAAGAAGTTCAAGGAAGCTGTTGAATTAAGAACAGACACAGTTGATGAGCTCAGAAATTATCTTAGAGTTGTTGACTTTGAAAATCCAAAATTGAAAAAAGATACTGATAAGAAGTCCAAGATATCTACTTTTTCAGTTGTAGAATCTAAAGAAGGAGATTATCTGATCTTTCATAGACAAGATGGAAGTTTTAGAGTGTTCAATTCATTATGGGATATACTACATCTGATTGATAGAGATGATATGCTTCAGTTATATCTCCAAGTGCAAACTTATTTTGAGCATATTCCACCACAAGGAGTAGGTTTGATATTGTTAGGAGATCTCACAACAATCTGGGAGACAGAGGAATCAAAGAACAGTACTTTGTGGGAAAATCAAGACAACTGGGAGATTAACAAATGGAGATTCTTTGAATCAGTTGGGATACATGTTTTGGAGTTAGAAGATGGCACTATGATTCATATGCTAGCAGAACAGAGATATCCACTCACAAGAGATCTGATGATCAGGATGCTAGAGCATGGAATGGAAGTGGAACAAGAGGATGAAGTAGCATTGATGGTCATAAAATTATTCATCAAGTGGACTACTGAATCTGAAGATTAATGCATAACTACTGGTATGGTTTAATTATTATATAAATCTTTTGAAAAATAAGTACTTTCTTCAAAGTACTGCTGGTCAGACAGTACTTTCTCAAAGTACTGCTTGCAGCATAAAACCAGTAAAGTCTTTTGATAAAATCAGTAATTTTTGATAAGTGCAAAAACATTTTGAAGCACAAAGATTAAACAGCAACAAATGGTTTTGAAAGCAACAGCATGGTGTTAGTACTTGTACTACACAACAAATGGTAATCAACTCACCATGTTTAATAAACAAGAAAGAGTTTGACTCATCATGAGGGTACGGCTCTGATGTGATTATCAAATCCGTTTTTAGTTGGCAATTTACTAAAAATTGTATGGTTTTCAACTCACCATATCTATATTAGTGAAGAGTTGGCTAGCCCACAAGATAATGGCTTTGTGGTAAAGGCTGTGGAAAACCATTATATGGTAATTAGTTCACCATGGTAGTGATTGTACTAAAAGAAGTAGCTAGTCCAAAAGCAAACGGCTATTTGGTAAAGACTACTCAAATCCGTTGATAGCTGATGATTTGCTAAAAATCATATGGTTATCAATGTACCATGGTTTTTCCTAAATCTAAACATTGGCTACTCCAGAGTTAATGGCTTTGGTAAAGAGACATCAAAATCCATTAAGTTTTCAATGATTCACCTCTCACAGGAGTTAACACACCTGGAAGTGATGAGAATAGTATGAAACTTTTAAGATCTGATGTACATATTGCCAATATGATGCTGAGTTGCTGAAAAGATATGATGCTGAAAAGAATTGTTGCTGATGAAGATTGAAGATACTGATTGCATTGATGATGACAAAACAACAACGAGTCAGATTTCAAAGAAACAACCTTTCCTTGAAGATAAAGTGTTGAAGTTAAAGACATACAAAGGAACTTGAAATCAAGCAAGTAGAATTCAAGTTAGGGGAGGATTGTTGGGCTATAAAAGTCAAAGTACTGCTACTCAAGTCAAAGTACTGCTATTCGATTAAAGTACTGCTGCTCGTTGAAGGACTGCTATGCAAATAGTTTAAGGACTAATGTGTAATTCTAGAATGTTCGTATTAGATTAGAGTTATAATTAGAATTACTTGTTATTCAAGTTTGTAAACCGACTAGGGTTTTCCTTGTGCCTATAAAAGGATCCCTAGGTTGGCATTAGAGATATGTGTTTTAGAGAGACAAGTTCATGCGATTAGAGATATACGATTATTAGAAGTATTAGAGTTTAGAGTTTGTTAGTGAATCTGTGTAAGAAAGCAGGTTCAAGGTTTTAATAATATTCAAAGTCGTTTATTAATTCTTCTTAGCTTTGTTGAAGTAGATTCCGCATACTTAGCAAAGTATATCAGTGTTTCATTATTAATAGTTTTGAATTCATTCAAAGTTGTTAAACCGTAGACAAGCTACAAGTTAGTTTGGTCAGAGTATATCGATCCAACATTATACTAACGGCCGTTAGTAAATAACTTACAATTCCATTTTCTTACGTTTCATTTTCAGACGTTTTCATCCGTGTTTTTACTTTTTCGTCCGTTTTACACGTTTTCATCAATTTTTTTTGCGTTTTCGTCCGTTTTTTACGTTTTCATCTGTTTTTACATGTTTTCGTCTGTTTTTACATGTTTTAGTCCGTTTTTACACGTTTTCGTCCGTCTTCTTACATTTTCGTCTGTTTTTACGTTTTCGTCCGCGTTTTTTACGTTTTTGTCCGTTTTTACACGTTTTAGTCCGTTTTCATCAATTTTTTGCGTTTTCATTTGTTTTTTTACGTTTTCGTATGTTTTTACGTTTTCGTCTGTTTTTACACGTTTTCGTCCGTTTTTACACGTTTTAGTCCATTTTTTTGTGTTTTCGGCCTTCTTTTACGTTTTCGTCTGTTTTTACGTTTTCGTCCGTTTTTACACGTTTTAGTCCGTTTTCATCTGTTTTTACGGACGTGTAAAAACGTAAAAACAGACAAAAACTTAAAAAAACGGACGAAAATGCAAAAAAATTGATGAAAACGGACTAAAACGTGTAAAAACGGACGAAAACGTGTAAAAACAGACGAAAACGTAAAAAACAGACGAAAACGCAAAAAAAAAATTGATGAAAACGGACGAAAACGTGTAAAAAACGGACGAAAACGTTTAAAACAGACGAAAACGCAAAAAAAATGATGAAAACGGACTAAAACGTGTAAAAACGGACGAAAACGTGTAAAAATGATGAACTATTGAACAAGACTAACTACTAGAAATTAACCGCAAGATTTTGCACAACTCACTTATGATTTGTCCCAAATCACAAGTGTTTTACAACAAATCACTAGTGATTTGGGTAAATCACTAGTGATTTGGGTTAAATCACTTTGTTCATCAGTCTTGTTGATGAACTTATGAACAACACTAACCCAAATCACTAGCGCTTTGGGTTAAATCTCAGTTATGATTTGTCCCAAATCACAAGTGTTTTACAACAAATCACTAGTGATTTGTTTGAAATCACTTGTGATTTGGGACAATTAAAAGTGAGTTGTGCAAAATCATGCAGTTAATTGCCACCCGGGGGCAATTACCCGCAAGGTTCGGTGATGAGAGTGATACGGGTATGTGGACAAGTAATTTAAAGATTTTTTGATGTTTGTTTTTAGGGCAAATGCTAAAATAATACATTGAAGTTGCCATTTTTTGCCATTGTATGGTCCCAACTTTTTTTTTCGTAAATGTATGACTAAAGTTATGAAATCGGGTCATTGTGGGTATAAACGTCACACCATTAGTCCTTTATACTAACGGCCGTTAGTAAATAACTTACAATTCCGTTTTCTTACGTTTTCGTCCGTTTTTTTACGTTTTCGTCTGTTTTGGCACGTTTTCGTCCGATTTTATCAATTTTTTTTGACACGTTTTCATTCTTTTTTTTACGCTTTCGTCTGTTTTGACACGTTTTCGTCCTTTTTTTACGTTTTCATCTGTTTTGACACGTTTTCGTCCGTTTTCTTACGTTTTTATCCGTTTTCTTACGTTTTCGTCTGTTTTGACATGTTTTCGTCTGTTTTTTTACGTTTTTGTCTGTTTTTTACGTTTTCATCTGTTTTGACACGTTTTCGTCGTTTTTTTACATTTTCGTCTGTTTTGACACGTTTTTCTTCGTTTTTTTACGTTTTCGTCTGCTTTGACACGTTTTCGTTGTTCTTTTACATTTTCGTCTGTTTTGACACGTTTTCGTCGTTTTTTTTACGTTTTCGTCTGTTTTGACACGTTTTTCTTTGTTTTTTTACGTTTTCGTTCGTTTACTTACGTTTTCGTCTGTTTTGACACGTTTTCGTCGTTCTTTTACGTTTTCGTCTGTTTTGACACGTTTTCGTCGTTCTTTTACATTTTCGTCTGTTTTAGCACGTTTTCGTCGTTTTTTTTACATTTTCGTCTGTTTTGGCATGTTTTCGTCGTTTTCTTACGTTTTCGTCTGTTTTGACACGTTTTCGTTCGTTTTTTTACGTTTTTGTCTATTTTTTTACGTTTTCGTCTGTTTTGGCACGTTTTCGTCATTTTTTTACGTTTTCGTCTGTTTTGACACGTTTTCGTCCTTTTTTTTACGTTTTCGTCTATTTTTTTACGTTTTACGTTAATTGTAACTAAACCCCAATTTGGGGTTTAGTTATAATCAGTTGTGGCTAAAAAAGCCAATAATTGAACTAAGACCAGTGGTCTTAGTAACAATTTGGTGTTTCTAGTCTTAAGACCGATTTTTATAAAATGAAGATCGATTATTAGTTGTCTAGTAGGTGATTCATAGACCTTAGACCAGTGCATCAAGTTGTGGCTAAAAGCCAATTTGGGGTTTAGTTACAATTAGTTGTGGCTAAAAAAGCCAATAATTGAACTAAGACCAGTGGTCTTAGTTTTAATTACAGATACTTTGTGCATAATTTTATAAGCAAAACCCGAACCATGTATATCTTAAAGCCAAATCAGCAACGTCAAACAATGCCCCGTCGCAACGCGGCGGCCCGCTGCCCACCTCGTTATTATTATATATACTAAAAGCCGTTAAAAAATGAGGCTTTTAACTTTCGTTTGACAATGGGCTCCGGGGTATATTTTGGGCTGCCGTCTTTTAGGTGTGTTACGGTTTTGTAAGCCCAAAACAATAATAATAAGCTGACATACAACTTGCTTGACCTAATGGCTCATTTGCGCTCTTCTTCAAACAGCCGCCCTGTCAATATCACTCTTGGGAGAGCTAACTGTGGGGTTTTTTTAACATTGCATTTTGTTTTGATGCTTGATTCAAAAGTACGCGTAGTTTTCTTATTTCCAGTTTTGTCTTAGACCCTTTTTTCAATTAACGTATAGTCTAATTGACATAAGGATCTTGGTCAATTCTGTATCAATTTTCTTCAACTTTGTTGAAGCTGTTTATGGAAGTCTTTAGTAACAAGTCTAGTTATGGTAGGGTAGCTTTCTTTGTAAGTTTGCAAGTAAACGTGTAGCTTTTGTTAGGATGTTTGTTTGAGTCGGTTGAGGCCCAACTTGAGTCTTAGGTCGGTTTGTATAGCCCCTCATCTCTATAAATAGAGATGAGGATCCGATTGAGGTTTTGTGGTAATACAATATAATCGTTCGGTTATACTCTGTGGGTTTCGGTTCTTTTTGGGTTCTTGTTGAAGATCGATTCTAACACTTATTTTTGCAAAAATAAATAAATAATAAACTGCTTATGAGATTTTTTAATTTATGAAAAATATGCATATTGGACAAGGTTTTAGGCTAATGAGATTCTAATGTTGTCAAAAATAGGAGCAAAGCAAATCCAGTTTCGAAACTTATGGAAGAGGAACTTGAGAGGAAGAGGAAGAAAGAAGACAAGGTAATGCCGTTGTACTTATTGAATTCCCCCTCCCCCACCAATGTCTTGTACGTTTTTACATTTGCTGTTCGGTTTAATTGCAGGCTAAAGAGAAAGAGTTGAAAAAACTCAAGGCTGCACAAAAAGCTCAAGAAGCTAAACTTAAGGTGATAATATCTTCTTGGTTTATTGAATTTGCTTATGTTTTGCTGAATTCTAAGTAACTATGATTGCCTTTTCCTCAAGGCTCAACAAGGGTCTACTTCTTCTTCCAAAGCTAGTAAGAAGAAACGCGACAAGCTTGCAGATGGGGGGGCACAAGACAACCCGGAAGACTATATCAACCCTCAAACACCTGTGGGTCATAAGAAGCTACTTTCCCTTAAAATGGCTAAGGAGTTCCTTTCAGATGAAGTCGAGAAATCGTATGGTCTTATTTTCACTCTTATTAATCAATACTCCACTTTAGTTGCTTTTTTTTTTTTTTTTTTTTTTTTTTGAATTTATTTGTTTGTTGGTAGATGGCACGCATACTGGGAAAAGTCAGGTTTCTTTAAGGCTGATCCCAACAGCAAAAAACCCACCTTCACAATCGTCAGTCCATTGCATTTTCACATTATATTTACAATTAATTAATACCGTATACGAAATTTGCTTTCAAAGTCCATTGATTATTTATGAGTGAAACTGTAAATGCAGGCTTTCCCCCCTCCTAATGTAACTGGATCCCTGCATGTTGGACATGCTCTTACTGCTTCTGTCCAGGTTTCATTTATGCAGGACACAATTATTCGTTGGAAGAGAATGTCAGGATACAATACATTTTGGGTGCCTGGGATGGATCACGGAGGGATAGCAACTCAGGTTGATTTGATTTTCAAAATACTGATAATATTAAGGGCATGCGGGGCCGGTTTGTAACGGGTCAGAATGGGTAATGGCTTTGTTGAAAGTAGAGGTGGCAATTATAGACCCATCAAGTTGTGTAAAATTTATGGTAAAACAATTAACCAACGGGCGTAGGGCGCCATAAGAATTTTGAAACACCACTTTCCAATTTTTCACTTGTATAAAAAAGAAAAATTAGTCTTCGGTTGGGCGACTGACCCCCTAGGCGGGATTAATCGGATCGGAATATTATATTATATATATAAATATCTCGAAATTATTTGTATGACATAGCTCAAATACTTCAATTAAAACATTGCTCAAAATTCAATCATAAACAATAAAACCTGACATTTCAGGTACTTAAAGGTTTAAACATAAACATACTACTTCAACCAGACTGAAGGACTAAAGTCTAAAATGATTTCAAGCCTATTTTTGACCGATTTGGTACAATTTGACCGATTAGTCCCAATTTTTACGGATTAGGTCCCTTTCTTGCGAGAACCAACTTGTCTGCGAGAACCACTTATGTACTTCTAATAATGCATAGTGTGCAACATATCAATGCAAAATGGCATTTTTGAAAATATCTATAACTTTTTTAATCCAAAAGGGTATAATAGTAAAGACCTTTTTTTTTAATACTAAATCCGTTTTTTTTTTTTTTTTTTTTAAAGATAGTATTTTCCATCTTCAGTGCATGTATGTTTTTAAGCTAGCATGTTTAGTGCATAAATGTTTTTTTAAGATAGCATATTTCTAGATTTAGTGCTACAATGTATGTTTCCAGAAATAGTTAGGTGCATATGGATTTTTTAATATAATGAAATTTATAACAACCCAAGAACATAAATGTTATACACAAACTTCGATATCGATTGAAAGACAATTAAAATACAAATTTCTAAAAAGCATAAATATATGAATCTAATCTATCTTTACACGTGAGCACTAATAAATATTCAACACAAAATAGACATATGTTCACACTCATTGTTATCATCATTTTTAGAAGTCGGACATATATGCACACACCAGAACAAGTACGTCATATCTATACAAAACATCATTTGTTTGTTTGATTATGCGTCAATTAATTCCTATGAATTCGTTCAAAAAAAATTAATTCCTATGAAAAAAATTTTGTATATTAAATCACATCACCAGACAAGAGCCACTACTTCAACGTTTTATAAGAAAATCAAATTTTAAATAACAG
Organism: Artemisia tridentata subsp. tridentata; assembly: GCA_021014915.2. NCBI lineage: Eukaryota > Viridiplantae > Streptophyta > Magnoliopsida > Asterales > Asteraceae > Artemisia > Artemisia tridentata. The sequence goes on from CP139508.1 coordinate 8,929,287, forward strand.
TAATGGTTAGATTAAAAGAAAAATGGTCTAAAAAGTCATCGAACTTTCCACTTTTTTCTTTTATTTACATATAATTTTTTTTCCTATTGTATGCACATACTTTCTTAATCTTCCTATTGTAACAATAGTTATGACGTGGTAGTAATGAATACACTATGAATTAAAACGCGATTAGTGTGATTAATTACTGCCACGTCATAACACACCCTTAATATTGTTACAACTATTACCTGTTTAATCGAAACAAAGGAACATACGTGTTATAACTCGTTCTTTAATTATTCGCATATGAAAGGAGAAGCTAGACTTCATAAAGGTCTATGATGATAATGATTCAGCTAAAAAAATCTTTGAAAGATTGGTATAAAGTTGAATTGAATCTGAGACCTCTCTGTATTTATTTTTTACTATTTATTTGACTATCCATTGTCTAAGTTTTATACTCGTAACTAAAAAATGGAACCAAATTCAATTTGACTTTCTGTTAAACGAGTATGGCTCCGGTCGGCCGCATTGCGGCCTCGCGAGTTTTTTACGGAATTTTTTTGCTATTTTTTTAAGAATTCATAAACTAATATAGCACACAAACAGAAACTAATGTTCCATACATGCTTTATGAAAACTGGCACTATCCATATTTGTGAACTAATAGTACACAAACAGAAACATAATTCATATATGGAATATTGTCTCAAGCTAACCATACATATTTAGTGTTTGATTCATTCAGAACTATACTAATATTCTATACAACACAGATAGAACGCAAGTCATATATGGAATATTGTTTCAATCTCATAACATTAAATTTCATGAACCTTCACAATTCAAACAAATAAACACATGAACTCACAAAACCATAATTACAAAACAACTTCTTCGTATTCACATCGTTGAAGGAGATAAGACATCATACAGGGAAATCAAATTATGTGCATACAATTGTCGGTTACAACAAAATATCACTACCAAGAAAAATGGGTAGATCGCATACCCATTTAACCGACTTTGACAATTTGGGCAGTCCAATCAGCGCTGTGAAATGGTCGGATTGCGCGACATATACCTTCATGTTGCTGAAAGTACTGCTAGTGGCTAAACAAAGTGGTGCTGCACACAGACAATGAAAATTACCACATCATAAACACATAAACAACGTTCAAAAAATGACCACAGCATCATGCAAATTGAGTCGAACCAACCTATACAATACAATATCATAACACTACTTAAGAACTTAAACTGTCTAATACTTGTGTGTATTCAAGAGTCACTCTTTATGTTCATCTATTTAAGTACTTTTTAGTCAAAAATTCGGAAACCATTGTTGATTTTATGTACCTCTTAATGGTTGACGCTTGGCAAAGTATTTGTGTTCATAAATCCGCATCAGGATTCAAGCTAATAAAAAAAGGGGGATACTTGTAAGTTACCGGGTATTTAAGCAAACCATCCCAGTTTGGTCCTCCTCCTGGCGTCACCTGCTGATAAATGCAGTAACTTTCTGAATAGTTTCATAAAATCTATCAAAGTTTACAACAGAGGTTGCATCCATATAAGCGTTTACATTATGCAAATTATGATAATATGATATCAAAGCAAAACTAATTTTCAAGGATTTTTCCAGATAAACAAATAGATAGATGAAGAACCATTGGTCAATTTAGTTTCAGTTTTAATCTCTAACATGTCCAATAACTTGAAAGTCGAAAACCATTTAGATAGAAAAAAAAAGTAACCAATAAACATGTAGCAGAAGAAAGATGTATTGCTTGTTTAATATCCGATTAGTATCGAGTGATGAGGTGCACCTGTCACATGCACCCATGGAACATATGTCGACGGTGGACCTGCTAACAAATAACAAAGCGACCGTTAGATAACAAATAACAAAGCGACCGTTAGATACCAAATTATGTGCAGATAATTATCTGTTACAACAAAATATTACTATCAAGAAAAATCAGCAGATCACATACCTCTTTATGAGTTTGACTGACTTTGAATACTCAATACAAAGAACCGGGCTACTATCGCAAGCCATTCCAGGATCAAATGTTCGTCAAGAAATGCATAGAATATGGGCAGTCCAGTCATCGTTGCCAATTATTACGGTTCCCCATTTGGTTGGGATAATGTTAGAATCTTTTTTGGGTGTTTTGGTTTTGTTACAGCTTTCTGATCTTGGCGGGCTTTTAAGAATGGTGGCAATGGCATCATTTGTACGCCTTTCAAAGTCGTTGATTTCATCAACAGCTTCTTGTATGGGTACACAGATCCGCTCTCTTTTGAAAAAAGAGCATAATAATTATCACAAAGTACTATGATAATCATTTTTTCACCCAGAAGTTTACCTTATTTTCAGGCCAGAACATGAAAGAAAACTTACCTCGGCAATGATGTGTAGTGCCTTTGAAGTGGAGAGTTTTTTTCTTCCTTGCCTTCCTGCTCCTCAAGGTCAGTAAATTTTTCCTTGAAACGGTCAATGCCACTGAAGTAGCAAAACACAAAGGGTATTTTAGCTAAACTGTTAGCCAGAAAAATTCCCACCAAATTTACATTTTTAGCGAAGATCATTCAAAACCTGACCTTGGATACATAAAGCTTATGTGTTCTTCACCATGAAGGTACTCTTGCAACATTTTTTGTTGATGATCTAAGATTTGTGTAGCTCAAAAGGCGATAAAATCATCAAGAAAAGATTAAAAGATTGCTAGATTAAGAACGTATTATGGGTGATAGAATATGACCATACCTCCCTATAAATCAGCTCTCTTACGTCATTCTTAGTCAATCTTCGCCTTTCAAACTCAAACTCAAATTTTGAATTCGGCTGTTTGGATGGTTCAGTTTACAAATTCGCTAAACCATAAAAGTAGTGATCTGTCAAGGCCTGTAAATAATAAAAGAAAACAGGATATCAATAAACTGTAATACAGAGTAACTATTAGAAGCTGTCAGCGATTTTATTCATAGAAAAACATATAATTTACTAAAGCTTACCTCTTCAGCAGATATCCGGTTTGCAGGATCAAATGCGATCAATTTCTCAAGTAAACGGAGTGCCATTGGATCAGCTTTGGGGGATTTTTGTTAACCAAAAATAGATATTTTTAGCGTACAACTCTATACCACCAGAATGAGGACGATCTGCTATTGGAGGCAGTCTGTCATCTTTTTAGTGGAACGGAGCCTAATGCGTTTCTGTGTTTGATGAAGCTTTGGCTCAGGCGTGGTATAAGCGTGTTGTGCAGACGCAAACCCGTTTCATTCAACTATTTGATTTGGCCCAGTTGAGATACCCATTTGCAAGTAAACGGGTCCATACTACCACTTCTAATTAACACATACCTCGTATGTTCCAACAAAAGAGTTCAACTGTCATTATTATTAAAGGCTTAAATCTAGTTTATTGGATCACATTTTAAAACTACATAAACATATAGGACGAAACCATCAAAGAAGTGATAGACCAAAAAGAGTACCTGTAACAGCCTCTGTATCAGCTGCAGTTCCAGCTCCACAGCAATAAATATTTGGAGCCATGTAATGGATCTTCTCACAATTTTTGTCAGCAACAATGGGACTTTCTATCGCTCTAGTATCTGCATCAAATGCTACATAAACGATGAAAGTGGACCTTCAGTATGCGTTGCATGACGAAAAAACAATGTGTATCAAAATTTTACTTACAAAAAACACAACCGTTGCTTACCTGTCGCAGATGGCGTATGCGTACAACTGACAGAGTGGTAAACCTGAAAACAAATGATACAACGAAATCTCAGTTTCTGAAACTTCATCCAAGAGACCAAGACGAATGATTTCTAAACAACAGGTACATATGCAATTACATTGGTAATTCACTCTGTATGAATATATCGTAAATTAAAATGTCAAATCGTACATGTGAGTAGAAAGAACTCAGATAACAAACCAAATGAACATGAGATTACTTCAAATTAAAACTAAATTTGACATTTAAGAATAATCAAAATGGAGATTGAAAACACACCTTGAAACTCATAGTTATTTCGAAGCATTTAGACAGCAGATAAGCACCAATAATATGATAAGCTAGCTGATAATCAATAGAAACAAAACCTCGCCATCCTCTTTAATTAAGACTCGTATTATAGCAGGAAACAAATTTCAGAAGAAAGGCTATAATACATATAAATATATAATAATCGAAAACACCAACATCAAATTTACATACCTTTTTTTTCCAAAGACACCCAAAATTGAAACCCTAATTCTTTGTGTAACTGAAATCAAATAAGGTCATAAGTTATAAACAACAAATCTAATTAAATAATTATAATTAAAAGGCTGCACATACCTTTTTTGGATTCTCAAAATTGATTAAATTACGGCACCCAAAATTGAAACCCTGGTTGTTGTGTTTTGATCAAGTCCAACCGAACATCAACTGCATAACAGAAAGCAGTAAACCAAGCATATGTAGATGAATACCAAACGGGCTGGACAAAAAACGCGGCAGCAAGAAGATGGAAGTCTGCGGATATTGCGAGGGTTATTAATCGGTGAAGATGATGGTATGTGTGTGCCAGACAAATCTAGAATCCTCTCGCTTTAATGGCTCACGTATATACCGCTGAGATAGTGGGCCTGAAAAGAGCGGGAAAAAGAAGCCCACGAAAATAGCCCACGCCCAAAACGACGGTACTGTTCATCGTACGACGTCGTATCAAATGGGGTTGATTTAATATATATAGTAATTTGAATGAGGTTCGGTTTAATTTACATGAACTTTTTGTTAAACATAATAATCCAAACCGAATAAGCCAAAACCTCAAGAACCACCCATGACTCCATGAGGCATGAACATCGTTACAAAGAAATAAAAAGCCCAATAACAACAGCCCAATAAAAAACCCTTGACATAAATACCTAACACATATTCTCACACACAAACACTCTGTGTTAAAGCCGCCACAGGTATTCGATACGACTCATTTTCACCATTCAAACCTTATTTATTTGTTTGTTTGTTAAAAACAGGTATACGTTTGTTAGCTGTTTTTTTTTTTTGAAAAAGTTTGTTAGCTGTTGAAGGGAGCGAAGATGTGTGTGTGTTTTGATCATTTTCAATATTGGTTTCGAAAAGGGTATTGTAAATTACTATCTTTATCTTCACATCTTTTTTGTAACTGTGTTTTTTAGTATGTCTCTTGAGCATTTTTTACTATTGGTTGAAAAGGGTATTCGAATTTACTATAGATCAAATCTTGTGTTTTGAGCATTTTTAGTATTGGTATGTAAGTAAGTTGATGTTTTACTCTGTGTGTTTTTCTCTGTCATGATCATTTTCTATATTGGTATTGAAAAGGGCATTTGAAAATTGAAATTACTATCTTGAACAAGCAGGAGTATTGTGACGAATGATACATATGGCTTCAAGATCTCCGTTAGAGGTTAATTTGTGTTGAATCCTTTGTTTCTTTTAAATCGAAACAAAGAAAAAGGAGAAGCTAGACTTCATAAAGGCCTATGATGATAATGGTTCAGCTAAAAAAATCTTTGAAAGATTGGTATTTATTTTTTATTTTATTTTACATTCGATGCATTAATGGGTTATATGAGTGTTGAGGAGTGAAGGTGAGTGTGTCTAGTTTAGGATTTGTGGACCGACTGTGGTCGACTTCTTCTTCGGTCTATTATTGTCATTTTGTTTTCCTTTTTGGACGAATAAGACTGAGGCCAACAAATGATTTTGGTACAAATCGGAAGGTTTATTTGATCATTTTGGTTTCTGCACTTTAATCTATTATCCTGTTAAAGACAAAAAAATTTAGCTATTTTAATTTAGGTTTAAAATGACAGATTGTAGAGCTTGTATGAATAATTCCGTTATGGCACGTGGATAGTATCAATAAAGTGAACACATTAGTTGAGTGTACGAATAGGTTCTCGCCGAAGGTTTTGTTTTAGTGTTCTTTTAAATGTAAATTTGCGGCTCTGAGTAGATAATAGTAGAGTACTCACCGCCATGTGTTGTGTGTTAGACTCATTAGTGTGGTAGGGATGATGGATTTGTGATAGTGCTTTACGAATTCTACTCTGTTTTTACTATGGTGTTAATCCATAAGATATAACATGCTAATGCTGAAAAATGGGATAAATGGTTGGGGTAATTTGACAGTGAGGTGGATATAGATATGGATAAAAATTATTCATGTAGCACCTAAACTAACTATCTGGACAGGGACATAACCCTTATAATTATTATCTGATTAGGTGAGTGTAATCTTGTTCAAAAAAAATTTAGTTACTATCTTGACATTTGACTGATTTTGCAGATGAAGCGGGTCCATCTCAGGTTGCAGGAGTGGCAAGGGAATTATACTTGATGCGTATGAAGGATGTACGTACGCATCACCGGATTTTAAATACTAAAAATCTTTCTGCATGTCAACTATGTATTTGATCATTTGTATTATGCTATTTTTTTTTCTATTCATAGGTCACAAGGATTTCCGGACACCAAGATGCAAGGCTAAGGGACATTCATAGACAATCAGGAGCTTCAATAGCAATTTTCACTGATCTTACACTACATTATCATCATGCACATCTAGAACTGTCGGCACGCAATGAAGAACATATTAAGCTAGCGAAACAGCTCATTGAAAAGGCGACTGAAAAGGTCAATCTATATTGCTATTTTGATATCCACACCCCTTAAAGACTGTACGATTTTTTTGACTAATTTTATCTAACTGTGTCTCCGTTATGTGCAGATTTATGATGGACGATTTGTTCCAGTACTACCTCTACCTATGATGTCGACACCTATCTCTCAAGAAACCTTGGTTATTCCTTCACACAAGGTAGTAAAGCTATTTAAACTAAAGAAAAATTAATTTATTACTGTATTATTTTCTTAATTTTTGTAACTAATGAATCAATAACAAAGTGTCGGTACTTTTCATAATGAAATTTTGTTGCTTGTGTCTGTATAAACCTACAGGTTGCATTTTTGTTATGCAAGAAAGGTCTTATACAAATTGAAGCAGAGACTTCAACCAGGTTGGAGGTTCGTGATCTATTACTTGTCTTTGATATTTGAATTAATGAGAGTGGCACGCTGTTTTATTAATGCTTATCTTTGATATTTGAACAAACAATGTAGAAACAATATGATTGTTCCTCATACAAAAAAAATAGTTCAGTACTACAATAACGCACCTACTGCCGCTTGTAGAAGAGGAGATAAGCCTGTCGACACACGACTTCATCTTCAGTAACTTGATAAACAAAACCATCGTCATAATGCAACCACTCGCCACTTGGGTGCAGGACATCAGCAGTGTAGTGACCTTCTTCAATTTCCGCCCCAAGGTGCGTTATTACTGCCACAAGTTTATACAAACGCTCCTCCTGTTTAATGAAAGTATTGTTAGTCGCCGTTTGGTGGTTTTATTTTTATGGTGTCTTTGGTTTTTTTAGTCGCCTTTTGTGTTTCTATGTTTGCCTGCCTCCTTTTGTCGAATAAATGTTGAAAGTGAGAAGAACTTGGTTTGTTTGTTAAAATTTTAGTCAGGTTAGTTTAAGATGATACCTTGGGCACTGATTCAGGTAAACAAACAGATTAGCAGATATTGTCATCTCTAGATGGTAGTGCACTTGTTTTACTAATTTGGCGAGCTTTTTAGTATAGCGGTCCAGTTGGATTGTCAATATCTCTGGAATCTTTGCTAACCTAAAACACTTGGTTGCCGCACCAGCAGGGTCATCTGTAAGCTCCTCTACTGCAAAATAGAGATCAAGTGCATTCAGTAGAGAATGGGTTTCAACCTGATACATCATGTGGTTAGAGAATGCACTTGATCTCTATTTTGCAGTAGAGGAACTTACAGATCACCCTGCTGGTGCGGCAAGCAAGTGTTTTAGGTTAGCAAAGATTCCAGAGATATTGACAATCCAGCTGGACCGCTATACTAAAGAGCTCGCCAAATTAGTAAAACCAGTGCACTACCATCTAGAGATCACAATATCTGCTAATTTGTTTGCTTACCTGAATCAGTGCCCAAGGTATCATCTTAAACTAACATGACTAAAATTTTAACAAACAAACCAAGTTCTTCTCACTTTCAACATTTATTCGACAAAAGAAGGCAAGGCAAACATAGAAAACACAAAAGGCGACTAAAAAAACCGAAGACACCATAAAAATAAAACAACCAAACGGCGACTAACAATACTTTCATTAAACAGGAGGAGCGTTTGTATAAACTGGTGGCAGTAATAACGCACCTTGGGGCGGAAATTGAAGAAGGTCACTACACTGCTGATGTCCTGCACCCAAGTGGCGAGTGGTTGCATTATGACGATGGTTTTGTTTATCAAGTTACTGAAGATGAAGTCGTGTGTCAACAGGCTTATCTCCTCTTCTACAAGCGGCAGTAGGTGCGTTATTGTAGTACTGAACTATTTTTTTTGTCTGAGGAACAATCATATTGTTTCTTTCTTGATTCTGAATCTGGTTTGTTTAATGGTAGCACAAATATCATTCTAAGATAAGTCAGGATGTTGGATACTCTTAACAACATTCTTACATACAAGGTTGCAAAAATCGCGAATCGGTAGTCGGGCGGTCGACCACCTTGTAGCTTGTAATCGGTCTAGGTGGGATTAATCGGATTGGCATTACTGACTTATTTTCGGCAAGTTTTGTGTATTTCCGGTGAGTTTTAGGTATTTCCGGCATGATATTTTCTAAAAAACAACTTGTAATAGACTTAAACAGTTACTATAAGTGATCAAAATAAGTTTACAGTGAGTTTTGGGTACTTCCGGTAAGATTTATAAGTTTCCGGCAAGTTTGACCACGGTTGACCTATTTGTTTGACCTAGTTACATAAATCGGCAAGGTCGGTGGCCTTGTAGCTCCTAATCGGCCTTGTAGACCTTTTTTTGCAACACTGCTTACATATATATTTGTTCGATTTCACTTTAGAGAGGTTCGTGCAATGCCAGCATTACACAATCTCGTTACAGAACGATCTTCATTGTCCGAGCGGTTCTTGTGGAGAAATTTTTAAAATTCTTTTTCATTTGTAGAAAAAATATGGGTTTATTTTGTTATCAAAAGATTGTCAGTTTTTGCTTCTAATTTTTCTTTTTCTTTCTAAAGTTTTGCATATTTCTGATTTGTGGTCAGTGAGCCCATTTGTGCTTTGTGGTCTTGGTATATATCCATCCTAGAGCATATCCATTTGCATGCCACAAAATTTTCTGGAAATGACATGTCAAATTTTACTATTTTATTGCCGACGGTGCACTTATAAACAAATTTTGTTACATTCGTTGGATCAAACAACTTTTAATCTTGACCATTATAATTCCATCAATTATCTTTATTAACAAACTAGAGTCGAAAGTCGAACTAGAAATACACATATTCAAATAAATAATAGGATAACCATAAAATACTACTTAAATCTTATCATTGACGGGGAAAGTAGCCTGCAACAAACAACCAATGTTATTGACCATGCATGCGTTTATAGATACAAAAACATTTTCAATTCATAACAAAAATACAATGAACTTATTTAAGCAACCAAAAGGGAGGTGTAAATCACATATTTTAAAGTATCTTACTATATTATAAAGCATTAAGGCCTACTAATAATGGAAACTCTTAAAATTAAGTAATTCAAGTTATAAAGCTAAAAGTACAAGTAATTAAAACACATTTTCTAACATTTACAAGTTCTTAAGCTCAAAGTACAACTAATTAAAATAGAAATACTGACATTAAATACAATAAATAAATCATTACGTACATTAAATACAATTAATTAACGGGTCAATAAATACAATTAATGCAGTTATTAAAACACCCCTTACATAAGAAATACAAATTATAAAGCATATTGTACAACCAACTTAAACACAATTCCTACATTAGATGTCACTAATACAAATAATAAAGCACGTTATACAAATATTCAAGGCCGAACTGGCAATGGGCCAAATGGGCTCGAGCTCGAACGGGCACGGGCCAAACGGGCTCGAGCCCGAACGGATACGAGCCAGTTCGGGCTCGAGCTAAACGAAATTCTTGATATCCGTAAATTTATTGTCAAAAAGAATATAATAAACTAAAATACATGATTCACCGAAAAAATTTATTTCAGGGTACCCGCCGCCGCAACGCGCGAGTTCCCTTCTAGTTAATTTTAACATTTGATTCTTTCATTTACACAAATGAACAAGTCAAACAATGTGTTTACTATCAAGGCAACCAAAAACGTGTTAGCAGACATCACCAAAATGACTGTAAATGAAGAAATCAAAGTAAAGTTCATGTCTACACTTTTTCGGATCTAAACTTCAACATTTTACGTCATTTTTATACTTTTTATGAAGATTTCATATTTTTTTTCCCTTTGAATAGCAAGTCGGAAACAATGTCGATGTCGAAACTCATGAGGTAACATTTAGTTATACATTTATTTCAGTTTCACTTTTCAGCAAAAGAACCTCATATTCGTATAAATGTATGAAGGCCTAATATTGTTTCCCTTCTTTAAACATGATCATGCCGCAACGATACCGTTAGTTGCTTGATGAGGTGAATCACACATCCAATAAAAGGAAAAAGGAGGCAAATTTCGCAACATGGAAATGAAACGTTGTTATTGAAATTGAAAGTTCGGATGTGACATTTGTAGAAGTTATGAACATGACAAAATATGAAAATATGTAACAACATCTTGATTTAGATTGTTGATTGCCAATAATCCACTCATATTAGTTCCACTTATGTCTATTTAAATGGATTTTGTAGATTTTAGGTTCACATAATGATCGAGCCAAATCTTATACGGTATTTTAGTTTTATGACTATGGACAATAGGTCGGAACCTTAAAATATCGACTAGATAAGCACACCTCTCTAATATAAACTTTGTATACAAGAGATGTAAGAATAGATCTAATTTCACTTGCTCAAACCCTTTGTATTTTCTACTCTAAATATCGAAACAGAGTTTAAAACCAAAAAAGAAGCACACACCTTGTGAGAGTTTTTGAAAAAGTTTATCATAGTAGTCGATTTTTAGATGTTGCATACTTTCAATTTTTGGTGTATTCTTTGTGTCTTTCTTTCGTGTACTAGTAGACTATTTGATCTCACTCTTCTTACTCACATGTATTTACAATCTCCCTTGTGTACCAACAACCTCGGACCTTGAGCATAGTCTCGGTTTACATATATTTTACGCAAATACCTTTGTGTGTCAATCGTTTTCCGCTTTCAATGACGAGTCATAACAAGGCCGTTTCAGTCGTCAACCATTCTTATGTCGTATATAGTGTTTGTACACAAGTAACTAAATTCTACTACGGTTTCATGTTCAAGTTCATTAACGAATATTGATCAATGATGTTCATATGTTATAAACAAATGATTTAGTTATTAGTCAATGTAAAGATATCAAGAATAAATTAACATTTTCCTTTCACTCAAATATACAATGATTGTTTCTTTTATGAAAAGAATACAATCATCTAAAATATGAAAATCTTGATTTAGATTGTTAGTTTTACTTAATGATAAAGCCAAATCCTATATGGTATTTTAGTTTGATGACTATGGACGATAGGTCAGAAGTTTAAAATATCGACTAGATAAGCACATCTTTAATATAAACTTTCCATTAAATTAAGACCAAATTCTATACAAGAGATCGATGTGAGAATAGATCAAATTTCACCAACTCAAACCCTTTGTATTTTCTACTCTAAATACCAAAACATAATTTAAAACCGTGTGAGAGTTGTTGGAGAAGTTGATACAAAAGCAACTTGACAAGGAGTACTAGGCATCTTTAGTGTGTGTTTCCAGTCGATTTTAGATGTTGCATTCGGTCGTGCATTGTTTCAAGCATACTTACCCCATTTTGCCATGGCATGTTTCTTTTTGAAGATCGTTGTATCAATATTTAGAAAAGTATATAATGTTGGCTAACTAAAAAAAATCAAGAGTTGGGCTCTAAGAATGATATTTTGGATAACATGTAATCATGTATATATATGATACAACTGATCGGCAAAATGAAAAAGGTCACACTAGTCATGTTGTGCTATTCGTACTATTTTTTTATTGATGCGGAACAATGAGTTATATAGCGTTGACTGATTTATTCACACAGGTTTAGTGTGTTTGGTTCAGTGGCTAGTGCACCGGTAGTTGATCCACATGTTTCAAATTTTTTTTCATTAAAAGAAAAGAAAAAAAGATAACTCATTAGTAGTCGAATATGAGCAAAAGTTTCAATTTTTATTTCCTACACTTTGCGGTTAGTAATATTCCTATGTTTTGGTGTGGATTGTAAATGTAACTATTCATTTAACACATATTAAAAAATATTAACATGTCATATGCAATTGCATTATCAAAAATATTAACATTAATCCAATTTTTTCAACAAAACCACAACCATGTTAGTATAATTACTAAAGTTATACCAAAACTTCTACCTCGTATAAAAGTTGGTGTATGGCTTCCCTCTCTACCTATTGAATCATTAATCCAGGTTTTTTTTTTTTTTTTTTTTTTTTTTTTTTTTTGGAACAAAATCCAGGTTGTTACCATGTCCCAAAAAAATAGCACCGTATAATAATATATGTCATGTCAATCGGACAGAAAATAATACAACGAGATACGCGTATGTACGTGAAAAATAATTGAGAAACCACAAACATGTGATTTTCAAATAACTTTTTGTCCTTTAATTGATAAAAGCTAGTGAACAATTTGTTTTTCGATCTTTATAGGCTCACGGGCTAACTAAAACATCATTTTAACATGTCAAAATGTTTAAACCTTGCAACTGGCTTTGGCCCAAACTTTCTTTGTGACGCCCATGGCCCATCTTAACCATATGTGCAAAAATAAAGTTACTTTACCACTTGAAATAAAATACATAAGAAACAAGAAAATAGTAAACATATTTAAGAAGTTAGCATTACTACTTAACTCTATAATCACGTATAAATGTGAATCAAAATACTTCAACGTTCTTTTAACTATCACAACATAATAACCGAAACTGCGATCAACAACATCCTCGTTATACACACACACACACACAAAAAACTATTTAAAGTTCCAAATTATTACTACTTAACTCTACCCGGCGTTTAGAAATCCGGTTCGACCCAGTTGTTTCAACCGATTAAAGCTTTTTTGGTCGAAACAATAGGCCAATGTCAACTAGTTAATGCATTTAATTGGTCGAAACAATAGGCCAATGTCAACTAGTTAATCGACATCAAATGCATTAACTTTTACCTAAATTTAACTTGCATTTGATTTAGGTAAAAGTTAATGCATTTGATGTCGATTGATGTCGTATATCATGCACCAATGTACCCTCTTTACTGTCCCCTCTCTCACGTAACTCTTACCTAAATCAAATGCAAGTTAAATCGACATCAATCCTTCGTTTATACTCCACACAAACCAGCAGATTCAACTCTATACGTAGCAGCATTAATAAATAGAAGTAGCAGCATTAACCATCAACTAGCAGCACTAAATTCTTATCGAGCAGTACTAACATATAACAGCAGCATTAACTTTTATCTTTCAATGGGCAGCAGTATTAACTTTGAAAGTTTCAATGGGCAGCAGTATTAACTTCGAAAATATTTTCGAAAAGAATTTTCAATTTTTTTTTTCAAACTTTGTTAAAAAATTTCAAAATTTTTGAAAAGAATTTTCAAAATTTTCTTTTTCAAACTTTGTTAAAAAAATTTCAAAATTTTTAAAAATTTTCGAAAAGAATTTTCAAATTTTTTTTTCAAAATTTTCGAAAAGAATTTTAAATATTTTTTTTTCAAAATTTTCGAAAAGAATTTTCAAACTTTGTTAAACAAAAATTTTCAAAATTTTCGAAAAGAATTTTATTTTTTAAATATTTTAAGAAAATATTTTTTCGATAATTTTTTTTAATTTTTTTTTTTTTTTGAAATTTTTTTTGGATGTTGCATGAAATGATTATACGAATTCGAGGACTAAACATGTAAAAAAAATTCAAATTTTTTTTTGGATGTTGCATGAAATGATTATACGAATTCGACCAAACATGTAATTTACTAAAGAAGTGAGTTAACGAACGTTAGTAAAAAACCCAAATCCGCCAAAAAAATTTGTTGGGTACCTTTTTATGAAAGAAAAAAAGAATAGTACTTTAATTGGAAATGAACCCTAAGTTTGGTACCTTTTGTGCTATTTGCACGTATATTAATTGTACTACAAGTTTACAAGTGATTGGCTATAGGAAAACGTGAAATAGCTAGTATATAACTATATATCACTACTTTGCTAACATGTCAATGAAAAAGTTGCATCGAGTCATAATATATGTATATGTCATGTCAATCGGACAGAAGATAATTACAAGACCGGCGTATGTAAAATAATTAAGAAATCGACGTGATCTTTTATAAGCATTATAATTATGCACTAAAACTTGTTTTTTAAAATAATATTTAATTTTGATGTTTAAGTTAAGTTTTAGAAATAATGTAATTTTGATTTTTAAGTTGGGTAAATAGGAATTATTAAAAAAAAAAAAAAAAAAAAAAAAAAAAAAAAAAAAAAAAAAAAAAAAAGGTGATTTAATGACCTATTTCATTTTTCTGTTTACAAGTCGTTATGGGCCCATGAGCCAACCAAGATAATGCCTAAACTAACACAAGTGACTTTGGCCCATTTTGCTTACGAAGCTCATCAGCCCATATGTTTGAATAATAGACTTTCTGATTACTTTACAGTTTACACGTCAATATATAAATGGGGATAAAAACACAAAGAAACAAAGATTAGTACATTAAAATGTTAGCATTAAAGATCTACAAATTAAACACCTAAAACTACACCACTATCCTACTTCCAAATCCACAAACTAAACTAAAAAAACTCGAACCTAACATTAAACACACAAAACAAATCCTAAAAAACACAAACTTTACTTCTTAGTTCTACCACCACTACCATATGACACATAACTAGTGATAGCTTTTGTCCCTTCAACAAGTGCATGCTTTCCAAGCTCACCGGGTAAAACTAACTTGACTGCCGCTTGTAATGTCATCATTGTTGATAATGTCATCTTTTTTTTTGTAGTCGGACATCAGAGTTGTGTCGGCTATCCGCTCAAACATGTCGATCATTGTTGAGTATTGTCATTGTTTTTGATGATATTCCCAAATCAGGATGCACCTAGTAAAACACGAAATAAAATCGCCGTTATATTAACATCATATCAGTTTCTATTACACCTTAAAATCATGAAAAAAGAAAATAACACTTTGTAATCTTATGTTGTCCACCATAAACCTATCTCTTTCTAAAGATTTTTCGCAATGATAGAATAATATATCGTTTGTCAAAAATATGGATAACGATATACTGTTTCTTGTAGTATAGAAAGCAACACCAACAAATCGTATCACACCAAACAAACATTTCAATTACTTCTCGTCTTCTCGAGTCACGTTCACATCAACAACATCTTTTAATAACACAAAAAATCCATCACAATAATAAATAAAATCCATAATTACAAAAAACAAAATCTACATTATCCTACATGACAATGACATGATAGTATGATACGTGCCATGCACTAAATTAAAAAAAACATTTTCACGACATATTTATACCTCACTCTGACTGGCCGGGGTTGAGTACATTGTTGTTGTATATTTGTCTAATTCATACATCAACGGCTAAAAATATCTCAGTTGACCTTATGACCTACATACAGGACACGATACATTAGATGTAAGCCACGTGTCGATACACTTAGTTCGGGATGAAACCCTACTTTGACCGTATCACTAGCCTCAAACTCACTTAAACAAATGGAACACTCGGTCCATGTCGTCTTGTCATCTCGTCCGTACGTAACTATAGGAAGTGAACGTATGGTCGAGATATCAAGCCCGTGGCTCGAAAATGAGGTGGTGAGTGATTGTTACGGGGATGAGATGTGAAGCGACAAATGTATGGGGAGAAAAAGGTGAGGAAAAAGAGGACGATGAGTATAGTGAGGGCTAAAGACGAGTCGAAAGGGGACGTTGAAGATGTCGCGATAGGTTTAAAAGTGTCAGGGTCGGGGTCGGCCGCTATTTCTTGGAGCAAGGTTCGGTGGAAATGATTTTGGTTCATGGTGTGTGAATTATGATAAGGATGAGAAAATAGTACTTGTTGCATTATTGTGAATGAGATATGATAGTGATTTGCAAGCTACTGTAGTAGAATTACTTATTATTGTTGTGAACAAAGAGTAAAAATGTCCAGAGTAAATTTTAGAACGTTAAAATAAAAAATGGTTGATTGGATTCGTCAAGACTGTAAAGTGCGAGTCGATCAATCAACGAGTCGGGGAATCTAGAGTAAAATTGAAGTGTTGATTGAGTTAGTGCTTTGAAACATTGTTTTCGCACACGAAATTTTCAAATTTCCGTCCACAAATCATACGTGTAAAATAAAAGACTCTAAAGCGTACGCAAAGAACTCGAACTTTATGTGTATGTATCATTTTTACATGTACAAATCGCTTTACGTAAAAGCTAGATACGTTATAAACTTTAAATATATGACATGTTCTTATTTTCTCTAGATGTATTGATTGTACTACAGCTGATTGGTAAAATGAAAAGGTCGTATTGCTATGTTATTGTATTATTCTCTTTATCCGTACTACTTTTTAATTGATGCGGAACAATGGTTTATATAATGTTGACTGATTTATTCACAGACGTTGGTGGCTTTGGTGTAGTGGCTAGTACTCCATCAGTTGATCCTTAGGTCTCGAGTTCGAGCCACCACCATTTTTAGTATATTTTTTTCATTCTTAAAAGAAAAGAAAAAAGATATAGCTCATTAGTAGTGGAATATGAGCAAAAGTTTCATTTTTTAATTTTTATTTCCTACACTTCACAGTTTAGTAATATCCCTATGTTTTGGTGATCGTCTTGTTTTTCGATCTTTATGTTAAAATTTTAATGGAAAAATATTATCGTGTATGACTAGATTCGAACTCGGGAGCGAGGGATTGCACACTTTACGTATGAATGACTAACGTAAATAATTAATATATGTAATAGTTATGTATTTTAATTATTTGGACACGAAATGAAAGATAACGGACGTTAAGTGATTAACCGAATTGACTAACGGTCGTTAAGTTAATAGTTAAAGGACTATTAGTGAAAAAGGAGGACTTGGAAGGATCTAGAACCCACCATGTTGGGGTGGCCGGTTCTAATGGGTTCTAAAACCCTTGGGTCGGTCGACTTAATGGGTAACCCAACCCATTGAGTTTCTTTTGCTCCAAGTTAGGTATTCCCTATAAATAGAGGCATAAGGTTTAGGGTTTTTGACTAGTGCATTGTAACCTAAACCCTAAAATTGTCCTCTCCTCTCCTCTAAGCTACAAACCGATCGCCCCCCCCCCCCCTCCTAAGGGTGTCGATCCATACTTTTCTAGTTAACTAAATTGTTTAGGTTAACCGTGTTCAATCACTAGCATCATTCGTTAGTCGAGTAATAGTACGTGTGTTCGAGAACTCGTTAATATCTTACTTTAGATATTAATCTTGGATTGTGGAACAAAAAGGTAAGGGGTTCCACGTTAATCCTATTGGTTGTTCAAGAGAAGAGAAGTTCAAGTTTGATCTTTGTTTAGCTAAGATCACAACGGTACGTTCCTATTTATTTTTCGGTATTACATTATACATGTTAATTATGATCCTTGTTTCCGCTATTGTGTGCTCTGATGTTTATGGTTATTTATTTGAATGTCAAATTATCTAAAACCAACAGTGGCATCACGAGCCGTTTAACATGTAATTGTAATTATCGAAACACATAATTAAAATAAAATCTTGTTTGGATTTACATGTTCATATGTCGAATTATTTTTTTTTTTTGGGTTTTTACAAGATCTAAAATAAAAAATTCGATCATAATTTAGGGGGGGGGGGGGTTCGACCCTCTTTAATAAAAAGCTAGTTTTGTAACCCTAAATTAGGAACATGTGTTTATGTGATTATTTGAATAAAGGGTTACGTTCCTGTTTGATCCATGATTTTTTTCATGCAAAGAAATCATGGATTAGGGTTTGTTTTACATGCTACATGTTTTAGATAAATCTAAAATTAGGGAAGACCTAATCTATTAAATTAATGAATCAGTTATGTGCAATGTGGTATTTAATTATTAAAACTTACGCGGTCAATTGTTGGCGTCTGTGGTCCATTGGGTACAATGCGCTCGAAAACCAATGGGAGTTTTCTTAATTATATACATAATAATACACATATAGATTATTAATAGGATCTATCAAAAGGTTTGCATGTGGCTATATGATTTAATTGTTAAGATTATATGCGTTATTCGTGTTTATTTAATTTTGTTGAAATTACTTGTCTTATTTGTTTAAATTGTTCATGAATTGTAAGCAAACAAGAGGGTAATTTTTTGGTATAAAATTAAATGGACATAATAACTATGAAACCTTATGATGTGGTAAATTATTTATTGCCAAGTCTTATGTGCCGATAGTGGTTCGCTTCGCACGGTAATTTGCTCCCAGGCGAGACTAGCAATTTAATAATTTACTACATATTTTTTATAAGACTTAGAATCAAAAACTTTTAATTGATTGATGCAACGGTACAAATGGTCGAAGCGGCGGACCTAATTAGACAAACTATAAAGTGGGTATAAGGTTGGTACGCATTAAATTGTGACCTTAAAGAGACTCCATTATGTCTCTCCGCTCGCCTGTGCGTCTAATTAGACTTACCAAGTACACCATTACATATACGAAGCATCTTAAGGCAAAGTTGTAAATTGCTCAACGCCTCAATTAAAACTTTGTTGATTTAACTCTTAACAAATTGGTAATTAAAATGGTTTTGAAAACTTATGATACAAAGATGAGTGCATGCTTCTTTGTACATATTTTGATTGTTACATCAAAATAAATACCCTATAAAATTTAAGTCACATGCTATCTAATTATAAGAGACACTTGAAGTTAATATCTGGCGTAAGTGAGACCTTGACACGGATATTAATGACAAGGTAAATTACATGCTTTTGTTGCTAGCAGATCAACTGAGTGTAATAAAATTATGTGAATATACATGTTTCTAAATTAGACGACTTAATTAAGTTATAAGTGAGACCTTGAGACTTAAAGCATGAGATGGGAAGAAACATGCTTACATTGCAAAATTATTTTGGCAAATGTAATTCCCATAAATTTAGGAGTCGGAAAATTGTTTCGCGATTATTGTACGACAAGTTACCATCTTTTGTACTTTCACTGCTAGCAAATCAACTGATGTGGTGGAACTATGGAAAGTTGGATCCTAGTTTTCAAGAAAATTAAATGGTTATTTTATATTTCCTGGGTAGTTTTCTTTTCTTGAAAAATTATTATCGAAAATACTAAAGTTGAATTTTGTAAATTCATTTAATGTATTAATGCAACATTAAAAACCGTAAATGTGGGGCATTCTTTTAGTGGAAAATTTGATCTACACCCGTAGGGGTTTAGGCTAGAGTCAACTTTACTAAAAGAACAAACCAAATCTACTTTCTTTGAGAAGAGTGAGACTTAAACCATATACCTTTTCATGTATGAGAAGGGTATAATGGGAAAATTATAATTGTCTAAATTCTAAGGAATAACTCATAGCAAAATTTTAATAGTTAAGAAACTTGCACATTTCATGAGTTATTAAATTAGAAGCTAGACTAGTTACCGCAAAATTGGTAAAAGGCAAACTAGCACACTTTGTCTAGTTGTTGTGCTTTGACCACTTTTGATGATACATGCCATTGTGGGGATGGTAGTCAAATTAAGGAAGAAATTGCATGCCCAATTATTTCCAAGTTAATTGGATTGATGGATAGTCCATCATTTACAAAGTAGAATACATTCTTTAGTACCTAAGTAATTGTTACATATGGGATCACTCAAAGGTGTAGGAAAGTAAATAGCACACTATTTGCTTTTACTGGTTATGAAGCACTTATAATGTTGTCAAATCCAGTGGGAGCATTGTGTTGTTATTACTGAATAACATATATTAATGTAATGATCTGTAATTCAGTGGGAGCTACAAGCTTGTTATCTTGGTAGTAACCCAGATTATCTCTAGAATGTCTTGAGATAATTACTTTCCAATTATAGACACTTGTGAGTTTAAGGATAGTCATGTGCGTTTCCTTACAAGACAAGGTGGTTCTATATCTACGAATATCTATGACACAATCATATTGATCACATTAAACAAACGCGTGACGTGTTGTTTATCTGATACATGATGTTGTTCCATGCACAAGTGGGAGAAATCTTAATTGTGTGCAAGCAACAACACAAAGGAATATGATTTAAAGGATTCTCTTGACTGCAAGGTAAGAGAATTAATGTTCTAATGTGATTTATTCACATCTAATTTATAGAACACTTGGAATTAATATCTAGCGTAAGTGAGACCTTGACATAGATATTAATGACAAGGTAAATTACATACTTTCATTACTAGCAGATCAACTGATGTAATGAAACTATGTTAATTTGCAAGTTCTAAATTAGATTCTTATTAGAACAAGTGTCAATATGATAATGAGATTACTTCAAACTAAATATTTATGTATTATTGAAATGACATAAATAAATGAAGTAATCCAATACTACTTCAAATTTGAATGTTTATGTATTCTTGGAATGTCATAAATATATGAAGTAATAAATTAACTGGAAATACTATTGAAACCATATTGTGGTGTTCATGATTACTTTAGTTATGCATATTTATATTTTATTGTAAAGATATAAATATGAAGTCTTTTAATTGTTACAAGACTTATAATAAAGTAAGACGTTAACGTGTTATGTTTTTTTAATTAAGACATATACAAGAAGTCATTGAGTTGATCAATGATTTATAACGTGAATTGGGATTATAACAGTTTATGTCTTCTTATTAAGACATGGACATGAAGTGACTTGGTTAAAAGTACTTATGTTATATAGCATGCAATTGGCTTGGAAATTCTATTATACCATTAAGCTGATTTAGTTGGTAAATAGATAAACCAAACAAAATATATTTATCTTACGTATTGTAAGATTGTTTTACAATATAATCCTAATGAAATACATAATGGTTATGGTATGTTCAGTTAGGAAAAATCAAACTCTTGTTATATTGTTTGATTAAAGATAACTATATTTTCTATTCTTCCAAAAGTTATCAAGGTTAGAAAATTGAGTATGCATTGTATATACTCAATTAGACTCCAACCTAGAAGATTAATAAGACACCATTTATTATGGAATGTGATGAATCACATTAAGTCTTAAAATTGAAGTTCAGAATTTGTTAAACTGCTTTTGAGTAGGTTATTAACAAACTTCATGTAAGGAACTGTCAATATGTATTTGTAATGTCCCAAAAAAGAACAATTTTGTGTTGCTCTACTTGCTAAGTATTTATGGATAGTCTATAAATTGCTAAAGGCAAGTGGGAGTTTTATCTTGAAAAGATAAAATTACAAGATACATGATCTTCTAAAACACACTAGCAATTGTCATGCTGAAGATTAACATGTAAATGTTAAATCTCAAGATGAAGGAATTCTCATTCATAGATCCGCTAGGATATCTCAAATATTTGTATAATATGTTGAGGATTATGAGTTACAGGATTGTAGTAAACCTGTTGATAAATTGCAAATGTTGAATTTGGCAAATTACTCATACTATGAATGCTTAGATGCAGTCCAGGAAGATAACTAGTTTTGAAAACTTAGTTAATCTTGAACTCTATAGTTACACTATAGAATGATGATGAGTTTCTACAAAGGAAATGTAAATCCTAGAGATTTAAATTCCTGTGTAGAAATCATAATGGACTATTCTGTATACATATTTAATGTATTAAATGATTATCAAACACACTTAAGCAATTAACTGTGATTAAAATTCTTTGTAGGCACATTAAATGTATAAAGATTATGATTATCATTCTTAGTTTCATTTATATGAAATTAACAATGGAATATCAAAACTCTTTCTTGGATAATTACTTGTGCGAGGACGATAAGTAAATTGAAAGGAGTATTTGAGTTCAAATAATCTTTGAAAGTATACAAAATGCAATCATTTATGAATGGATTAATGCATGCATCTAGGAGATACACTTATGTTTGATTATTAAATCATAGTTTTGATTTATAATTAAAATAAGACAATCTCTTAATATTCCTAAAAGCTAGTGGGAGTGTTATATTTATTTTCTTATTTCATGTATGTTGTATAACATATAGGAAGAAGCATTCCATTAACATTAAATGTTAAGTATTATTTTGGAATGAAACTTCATTATGGAAATTTAGAAAATAAACATACGACCTTGGAATATATGTTTATTGTTATAAACATAAGCGGTAAAATTATTGATTCTAATAAACATGATTATACTATTAGAAAGTCTAGATAGATACATATCTTTGAAAAGATATGACATGAATAAATCTAAGTTTGATGCAAGGATTTTTCATGTACATCATGTTGTTTGTTGTATCATGCTTGATGAAAGATGATTTGACAACATTAATATCTAATTGAAAGTTATTAGATAACTAAGTGTAATGGATATGGTTGGATTTAGAATTAACATCCTCATCCTGGAATAGCTCCTAAATTCTAAATAAGAACCATATGGAAATTGTTGCGTAATTGATATAGCTAACAAATTTGGAAAGATTTGAAAGTATCAAACATTACACAATGGATATTAAAGTTTACGGGATTTTAAAAAGTATATTGTTGTTTGCATACAATGATGCTGATAAGATTGAGATGACACTCAATACTAGTCATGGTAGGATTTCATTCTAGTTAATGGCCATGTGTACTAGTTATGCTTAACTGTAAGCATAGTTGCATTTACATTAAAGAATTAGAATACTTTAAACTATAAAAGGTTTGATAGTTTGCTTGTCATAAATTCGTGGTTGAGGATGTCACGTATTTTATGAAATATTATGTGGCATTATCAAGATAATTGATAGCACACATACAAGAACTTCATTAATTGAATTCTTGAAATAAGTATTCTCAAAATTCCCATAGATCAAAATTAGTTGATTTATGCCTTGTCAACAAGTATGTTTGACATGACTTGAGGCATAATTCATTAATGGGAATTATCATGCATTGATCTATTTTAGTGTTTGGATAATGGGATGTTATTGAACAGTTATTATTTTAATGAAATAAAATAATGGTTATGTTTATTTATCATTTTCTTAATAATATATCCTATATTTGCATGTTTATATCCTTGAATATATTTATATATTCTAAACTGTCCGTTGCCGGTTAATGATATGGGAATGTCATTAAATTAAGGTAAATCTGAGTATTGGTATAATATACTTGAAAGTATATTGATGCGTTGTCATACCAATTTCACATGATATTCAAATTGTTTGAGTATAGGACCAAATCCCGCCACATGAGTTTACTTTATGGATCTTGTCATTAAGTAAATCATGAGTATATAGTTATCCTCAGACTTGAGATGCCAGATAACTGTCATGCATGTAGTGCATTTCTTTGATTCAATCTAACGCTATACGTAACGGGTAGCTATACGGATTGTTTTGGGAAGCGTTGCGAAGTGCATGTGTTATGCTCGTAGTCAAGATAGAATTTGTTCCTTCAAACTGTTTGAAGTTTAATACTGCTGGGCCCCTCGTAGGGTTGGCAAGATGTTTGCGTGGCCACGCCCAAGATCTCCCCTGAATATGTTCAGAAGATTTGGTAATCTTGCTCAATCATAAACAACGAGAAACAAAATTATTAATAAAGAATGACTTAGATCCATATCTTTATTAATGTGGTATTAGAAACAAAAGGATGCCTATGATGATTTATCATCGAATGGTTTTTTCCAGGAGAA
The DNA here is from genome assembly GCA_021014915.2 of Artemisia tridentata subsp. tridentata. Classification (NCBI taxonomy): domain Eukaryota; kingdom Viridiplantae; phylum Streptophyta; class Magnoliopsida; order Asterales; family Asteraceae; genus Artemisia; species Artemisia tridentata. The sequence continues at coordinate 8,953,326 of CP139508.1, forward strand.
CCAACACCCGAGTTGTTCTGGGGGCATTGGCGTGTTGCTAGACGCTAACCAATGTCATTACACTTTTAATAGATTTCCAAGTGGGAGCTGTTAGAGTTTTAATGGAAAAATATTATCGTGTATGACTAGATTCGAACTCGGGAGCGAGGGATTGCACACTTTACGTATGAATGACTAACGTAAATAATTAATATATATAATAGTTATGTATTTTAATTATTTGGACACGAAATGAAAGATAACGGACGTTAAGTGATTAACCGAATTGACTAACGGTCATTAAGTTAATAGTTAAAGGACTATTAGTAAAAAAGGAGGACTTGGAAGGATCTAGAACCCACCATGTTGGGGTGGCCGGTTCTAATGGGTTCTAAAACCCTTGGGTCGGTCGACATAATGGGTAACCCAACCCATTGAGTTTCTTTTGCTCCAAGTTAGGTATTCCCTATAAATAGAGGCATAAGGTTTAGGGTTTTTGACTAGTGCATTGTAACCTAAACCCTAAAATTGTCCTCTCCTCTCCTCTAAGCTACAAACCGATCGGCCCCCCCTCCTAAGGGTGTCGATCCATACTTTTCTAGTTAACTAAATTGTTTAGGTTAACCGTGTTCAATCACTAGCATCATTCGTTAGTCGAGTAATAGTACGTGTGTTCGAGAACTCGTTAATATCTTACTTTAGATATTAATCTTGGATTGTGGAACAAAAAGGTAAGGGGTTCCACGTTAATCCTATTGGTTGTTCAAGAGAAGAGAAGTTTAAGTTTGATCTTTGTTTAGCTAAGATCACAACGGTACGTTCCTATTTATTTTTCGGTATTACATTATACATGTTAATTATGATCCTTGCTTCCGCTATTGTGTGCTTTGATGTTTATGGTTATTTATTTGAATGTCAAATTATCTAAAACCAACACTTTATAGGCTCACGGGCTAATTAAAACATCATTTTTTACTTGTCAAACGTATAAACCTTGCAACTGGCTTTCGCCCAAACTTTCTTTGTGATGCCCATGGACCATCTTGGCCATATGTGCAAAAAATAAAGTTACTTTGTGATTCGGTACAATTATAGTTTCCAAAGAAATACAAAGGAAGTATGTATTTCTCGGGTCGTTATGTCCCAACGAAGCGTGAATGGAACTTTCGGTTCGAGTCGTGATTGTGTCGTGAATAGTGAATAAAGTTGATATTTTTTGGAATTTAAACTACGAATAATGAAAATTAAACTAAAAACAAGTAATAAAGAAATTAAAACAAATATGGAAGGCACATGTAAGGTAAAACGTAAAAGGAAACTAAAAACTCGCACACCCTAAAAAGTGAACTTTATGAAATACTAACCCTAAAAACGCAAAACTATTTTTCCTAAGTCCTATTTGAAAAAAGAAAATTTTAGAAAAAAGAATTTTATTTTTTTGACTTTTATTTAATTTATTATGAATTAAAAATTAAAATAAAGAAATTAAATGTTTAAAAATAATAAACGAATATGGAAAATTATGAAACTTGGCAGGAAAATACTTTAAACTAATAAAAAGCTAAGTAAAATAAAAGTTTTGAAAAAGCTTAAGCAGATAAGCTGCAATAAGCTGAAACAGCTTATATAAGCTAAAAAGGGAAAGAGCTATTAAATGAATTATTAATGCATTCTATTTCGAAAAAGTCCCAAGGGCGCGTATGGTAAAGCTGTGTGTGTTAGTTTGCTGAGTGTAGAGACCAGGGTTCGACCCCTGGTTTTGCACTTTTTGAAAATTATTTTTTTTTTAATTTTTTTTTTTTTAAACTTGAAAAAGCAGTCAAATATAAGCAACTTTTGTGAAAACTCACAAAAGCTATAAGAGCTTATATAAGCTTAATGTAACAGTATTAAGAGCTTTTCAACCAAAAGTAAACATTAATAAAGAGCTTATAAGTAAATTTGCAAACGAATTAAAGTGAAACTGAAATTTTATTACTTATAAAAACTGAGTTACAAATGAAGACTGAATTAAAAAAGATTACAAACTAAACTTTAAAGCTAAATTGAACTAGAAATAAAATTGGCATAATAACGACTCTAAATTCTAACAACCTCAAATGTGGTGAGGTGAGGGGTATATATAGCCTGAGGAGGAGGAAGCTAGGGTTTCCAGGAAGCATCTCGATCTCTAATATCAACCCTTTGATCAATCCGCAATCATTAGCTCAATCCGTAGCCCTTGGATCACTCTTCCACGTCCAATCAACCAATCACAAGCATTGGGATTGCCAAGGTGGACATAAAACGCGTCATTCCTGCCAGGTGTGTCAGGTCTTCTAGAAGTACTTTAAAGTACGGGTAAATGTGGAGGGAGTAGGGTAATTTGGGGAAGAAACACAATAAAGCGAGGGTAAGGTTATTTTATTAATTTTGATCGTGGGTGGATTAAGTGGTAACGGGTTTGGTGGTTTGGGCTCGGGTTGGTAGTGTTGGGGATTGGGCTGGTTTAATTATGGGTTTATATTATTTGTATAGGTAAGACTTAGGTTTTAGGTTTAACTAAAGGATTAAATTTGCCAATTAATAAAATCCAATGACCACTTTTAATGATATATGACCACAAGTTTCATGGGGTAATCAAGAGATGCCAATCACTTATAATGATATATGACCACAAGTTTCATTTTGTTTCCTACATATTGAAGTTTAATTATACTCCTGTGTTTTGGGGTGGATTATAAATGGGACTATTTATTGTTTAGCGAAACTTTCTAACGCAATTACTTTTTGATTTTACTATGTTGGTATAGTTGGTTTTTTACCTAGTAAACAAGTTTGTGTATAAAAGTTATCTCTTCATTCTTGAAGATATCAATATTCAATCATACTATTTTAAGTTTTTATACTGTTAGTAAAGGTACCCGTGTATTATAGCCGCGAGTGTTATGTAATAAAATTTCTGACAAATGATATATTTTAATTGTAAGTTATCTATTACAATAACTTTACAAATAACGTGAAACTGGGCTTAAGTACATTTCAAGGTTGTAAATATCGCTTTTCGGTATCGTCTCGGTCGACCCCCGATAAGCGATATATCGGATATATCGGAGACCCTAAATTATATAAGAATTTATTTAATATATATATATATACACTAACAAAGACTGTTGGCCCCCAGATTTATAAGATTTTGCTCAACCCATTCAGTAGAACCAAGCCCAACAAAGATGTTTCTAACAAAGATGTTTCTAACAAAGACTGTATGGCCCAATATAGCCCAACAAAGACAGTTAATAATACACCCAATTGAGACTAGGGTTTCTCATTTTAACACAACCCTAGCCTCACTTCACATCTCTCTTGCTCAGCCGCCGACCACCATCAACCGGCCACCACAAAAAATGATAACACGATCCAGTCTAAATGATTCTTATAACCATGTATAACCCTAATCAATCACTTCACAAACCCTAAACACACTTATCATATTTATCCGCCCCCACCATTTCTCTCTCAACAAATCTGCTTCTCATCTCAATAAAATGTGTTATTTGATTAGCTTATTGTGTTATAGATTAGCTTACTGATTAGGTTTTTTAAAAATTGATTAACGTTTGTTTGTTTTTGTTTAGTTTTTTGTGTTATCGTCTTATAGATTAGCTTATTGTTTAGGTTTTGTAAAAATTGATTAACATTTATGGTCAAGTAACATTCTAAGTGTTAATGTTCTTTTTTTACCGAGGATAATGTTTGAGTTGTTACACGGCTACAAAGTATATAATTGAGTTTTAATCTAGTATTTATTTAGGCTCTGTGTGTTTGGCAGTCGAAAGTAAGGATTAATTGACATGACAGCTTCGTTTTGTTTATGGTGGAAATTTAGAATTTGCTCATCATATGATCATGTATTTCAATACTTCCTCGATTTGTATGCTTTGGTTGCGGAATTTTTAGGCTATGTGTGTAACTTTGATTATTGGTATGAAGTTTTAAACTGATGAATTTGCTTCTATAATGAATACAGTTTGTATTGTTGAATGTATATCTGTGATTGGGCTTTAGTTTTTTTTAATATGTTCTGGTTACTGAATGTTGACGTTTATCTGTGCTTTGTGGTGATTGTTTCTGGCTAAATTATTATTTATTCGATAAATAGAATTCTTAGGTTTATTGTGCTGAGTGATTAATGAATTTGGTATTACTTATGGTAGATTGGTAGGGAGTACTGTTTGGTTTGGTTTGGTTTGGTTTGGTTTGGTTTGGTTTGGTTCGTGAGGGAGAGAGTATATGAGGCACACATAACACTTATATTTATAATCTCCTAATAGAGGTAAATTCATGTGTATATGTATTTACCCACCATGTTTACTTCCAATGTCATACAACTACATTTTTCACGATAGCATGATTCTTCCCGTTGATAAGGTAGTGAAAAAAAAATGAGAAAAATAAAAATAACCCATTTTGTATATGAAAACGATTAATAACATGTTGTGTTGTGTATTCACTATTCAGGCAACGCATCTGTTCAAATATAGCCTTGTGAAAATTGAAACCCAAACGCATACTTGGATCGACGTCCATCCTTCACCGTGGAAGCTTGGTGCAGCACAAGAAGACGTTGACTTGCATTTTTATGGTGCCTCAAAGACCGATATAAACTCAGCTGTTGATTTGATAAATAAGGTTGTATCTCAGGCTAGCGATGCTAGGACTACAATGAAGAAAACACAGATGTGTGGTCTTTTGGGTAAGCTATTGTGGATCGCAACCAATGACACTAGCAGATGTATGGGCAAACTTTTTTGGAAGGGTGCCAAAAAGTCTTGCAGACTTTAACTGTGTCACACAATTCTTACTCTTGAAAACAGAATTGATCCCCTTGCCCAAAAGTCTGCAAGACTTTTTGTCACCCTTCCAAAAAAGTTTGCCCATACATCTGCTAGTGTCTTTGGTTGCGATCCACAATAGCTTACCCAAAAGACCACACATCTGTGTTTTCTTCATTGTAGTCCCAGCATCGCCAGCCTGAGATACAACCTTATTTATCAGATCAACAACTGAGTTTATATCAGTCTTTGAGGCACCATAAAAATGCAAGTCAACGTCTTCTTGTGCTGCACCAAGCTTCCACGGTGAAGGATGGACGTCGATCCAAGTATACGTTTGGGTTTCAATTTCCACAAGGCTATATTTGAACAGATGCGTTGCCTGAATAGTGAATACACAACACAACATGTTATTAATTGTTTTCATATACAAATAGGGTTATTTTTTTTTTCACTACCTTATCAACGGGAAGAATCATGCTATCGTGAAAAATGTAGTTGTATGACATTGGAAGTAAACATGGTGGGTCATTGTGCGGGGACTTTCGTATTTCAAAAAAATCAATTCTTATTAAGTAGTTGTATTATTATTTTTTTCTTAAAAAAAAACTATGTTTAATTTAAAAAACATGAATATTTCCTGATTTAGTAAAATTCGTTTTTAACATAACATATGTTGAAAAAATAAAAAAAAAACACATATACTTCAGACTTAATAAATGAGGCCTCCTCTTCCCCAAAACAACAATTGAAAACTCATGTCAAAAATCCATCATTGCCTCCAAAAGAACCAAAAGTTTATAGTCGTTTTCGGATTGGTTTTGGGTACTAAAAATATTATTCGGCAACATTTATTTATTTACCATGCTTTTGACTACTACTACTATTATTTTTTTATTTGAATTCAAGTGCTTAAGAAATGATAGTATTCCTACATTATTTGTTATCAGTTATCATCAATTTACATGTGCATAAGTTGTGTTCCATTATCCTAGGAACTACAAAACGTCAGTAGTTGTAGGAATCATTTATGTGTTAACCCTATTATCGCTACAACTTGTGAATTTGTATTTTTTTGCTCGGGAATGACACAACTGCTGTTATGTGCTACTATGTATGTATTATAAGTCTTTTATATGGAACCATAAGTTTTAGTTTTTCACCTCAACTTCCATTACAAACGTCATGGTGGTTGTCTACTTCTCTAATTCGGATTGGTTCATAAACTTCGGTGTTGGTATTGGGTATTGGGCGGTTAAAATTTATTTTTAAAACCAAAGAAACTAAACCGATTAACCCCCTTAAACCAAAACCCGGCCGTTTGAACACCCCTACCTGCGGCTCGCTGCTGCTGCTTGCGCCTTGCTGATAGACCTTTCAATTCTGATGGACCTTTAAGATGTACTTTTCTAATAGACCTTGCTGATGGTTCTTTTTTGATAAACCTTACTGATGGACCTTGCTGCTATAGCTTGCCAGCTTGCTGATGGAAAAGAAGGCTGCTTACAAAGTGTGAGAATAAGATGTTACCAGATACAATCAGTTCTATTCATGCGTACGGTAATCAAATTTATGTAGGAGACATTCAAGCGGTTAGATTTTTCATACATTCAAGTTTTAATTCTATTTATCTTCTACATGTGGCATGGGTGTGTCGGGTAAACAGTCAAAACATATGGATATTATTATGGGTCAAAACAGGATGCTTCGGGCTGTCCTACGCTCCCACAAACACTTTTTTCAATAATTTTTTACATATAGTTAATGTGTAGTTATGATTACAAAAACAATGCTTTTATGCTAATAGTTGACATTTTTCTGAAGAAAATGGTCCAAAAGGCTGTATGCATTAACGATAATTTCTTAGTCACATTTTATGAGATGAAACACAACCCAAACTGGCCCAATAGTAATTAAACGGGTCAAAATTGCTCTTGTCCAATGCGACCTATTTTGATTCTTATTCCTTGCAAGGTTCAATACTACGTGGTTTTTTGGGATAGTATATCATTTGTGTCTTCTGTTAGTTGAAGTGAGCATCAAACTCTTGAGTTCAGGTAGAAGTCATTCTCATTTTCAAAACTTCAAATTTATTTCCAAAGGTTCACTTTGGATATAAAGAAAATTGTAAGATTTGTGTCTATTGTGCTTGGATATCATAGTTTAACCAACATAACTTTTTTGCATTTTATTTCCAAAGGGAGAGAGGAGCGTATTATCAAAAGAAGAAAAAGATTATTCTGGCAAAGGATTACTGTAGGGGCGGTGTATGTGGTGATAAAGTTATGTGTATTTTTGTTTTATTGTTTGTTTTTATTCGATTAGTGTATTGAGTGTACTCGTGTCCCGCTGAGCCACAATATAATACGGATGCCCCAAATACGTTTTTGGTAACATTTTTATAAATGTTAAATAGGAATAAAAATAATTAATTCAAATTAATAATTATTTGTTCTAAATCCTTATTACTGCCATGTCAGCACGCGTGTGGTCTCGTTTCTCGAGATAACATCTCGTTGTTGCGTTTTACTCATCAGTAAACGCCAGTAAATAATTAATTTGTATTATTTGGCAAAGAAAAATAAATAGTTGTGTTGTAAGTATTGAACTAGAAATTGCGGGTTGCGATATTCTAAAATCCTCCATATCCTTATCTTTAACTGAGAAGCAATTAGAACATTCAGAGATACTAAGGACAACATTGAAGTCCCCCATAAGAACCCAAGGATCACCATTAACAACATGACTATGGTTAATCAGATTACTCCATAGAGCCTTACTGTTTTTTACTTGATTGTCAGCGTAAACAAAAGACAAGAATTGTTTCTTATGGTCATGAATAAAATTGATTTCAAGGTGCATAACTTGATCAGATTGAGCAATCAGGTTAGCACCAATAACATTCCTATCCCATCCAACTATAATTCGGCAACCTTTCCTACTTTCAATAGCATTCGAAACCCAAGGCCAATTTCCAAAAAGATAACCACCCACAGAATTAACAAATGGGTTAATTACCAAAATAGTACTTAAAAAAACTTTTTTCAAAAAATAGTATGAAAATAATGTTTTTTCCTAAAAGAGTCATGTGCGAATGTGCGAATGTTCGAATCCACAAAAACTTCGACACGTGTCCACTATTTTAATATTAAAATAGAGTGGTTAGGTGGGGTTGGTGGGGGTTTGAGTGCTTAAATGACTAATATACCCATCTCCTTATACAAAACAATTAACATCACAAACTCAAATCTAAAACTCACCACATAATTATCATCACACATACTAAGATCTAAAACTCAGATCTAGATCTAAAATTGAAGCCTCATCCATATCTTCTTCCAAACTCAAATATAAAATTGATACACAAGACTTTTATTGGGTAATTACTGAATTAATATAAATATTCAAAGAAGTTTCTTTACTGTGTTCTTGATTGTGCAGTGCTCACTGGAGCCTAGCGATTATATGTATCCCTAACAAGGAAGATGAGTTGGGCCCGCTCGTTCTACATCTGGATTCACTCGGTATGCTTTTTTTTTTTTTTTTTAATCAAAAAAACCGATTGTTGGTGGATTGTCAAGGTTTTCTTTTTGAAGATCTTGAGGATAGAAGATCTTGGTGGATTTGTCAAGGTTTTTTTTTTTGAAGATTTATTGATGATCTTGGTGGATTTGTCAAGGGTTTTTTTTGAAGATCTTGGTGGATGTGTTATTAGGACTTGATTAAAGATTCAAATCTAATTTGTATATGGAAACTTGTAATTTGTATAAGGATATATTCTGAAAAAATATAATAACAATTTGGTCTTGTTTATTTGATTTTGTTAGATCTCTTGGTCTCAGCTGCAAGATAGCATCTTTAACTGCAGTGACAAAAATAAGATACAGTTATTTTTCAGCTTGGTATATAAACAAGATACTGGTGAGCTCTTTAATATTCCAAACGTGGCATTAGAAGACTGTTCTTCACTAAACATCCCCTTTTGAGTATCATTGAGATATCGATACAAAATCACTAACCAGGAATTTCTTACTGGATGAATCTTCTGCCATGTACTTGGCCTGAAGCATGTCCCATAATTCTTTTGCAGATTCAATGTTTTGATAAATATCAAAAAGAGTATCACACATACCGTTTAAGATTGTTCCACGACAAATGAAGTTATCGTTCCAGAACTTGTTACGTTTTCTAGTTTGATCAATGGTTTCGTCCTCCACTTCCTTCGGTGCTGGTGTTGTTAAAACGTACACAACTTTCATGGTTGTTAACAAGAACAACATCTTTTTCTGCCATCTTCGAAAATCCTGCCCTTCGAATTTGGCTAACTTCACAAACTTTGATGTCATATCACGTACAGATTCGCCTGCCATCTTGTGAATTTAATCGATCTTTGTTGTTTATGTGGTATATTTGGGGTGAGATTGTGGTATCCTGATAGCAAAGTCACGAATATGAACGCTTTCAGATCGATTAAATTGGAGTGTATACCAATTAACGACCGGATAAAATCTAATTGATTCAAGTTTGTGTATGTTTGTATGTTTGCAGAAAAACCGTGATCAAAATATGGTTGATCGGCCTTATCTTTTCTCTATTCGAAATAGAGAATATATAAGACGGTTTATAGGGGCGGTTATTAGGGCCTAATAACTGTAAAACAGTTATACTCAGCACTAGCAGCAGAATCTGCACTAGCAGCAGGAACCGCTGCACTAGCAGCAGGAACCATAAGCAGGAACCAAGCATTAGCAGTAGAAACGAGCATCAACTTTATATGTTTTATTTGGTGGAAAAAAACAAATTCTAATGAATTTTTAACATAGCAATGTTACCTCAGCCAGGGGCGCTGCCCCTTGGACCCTGCCAGGGGCTGCCGCCCCTTGGACCCTGCTTCTCTCAGGGGCGTTGCCCCCGAACCCCACCAAAGGGGCTACGCCCCCTTGGAACCCCGTTAGTCCCGTTAATATCCAAATAAGTGTCGACCTTTATTTTAGTCAATCTATTTTACACTAAAATACAACACAGATAAGGCTATACAAAAAAATTCACTCATAAGAGTTCATACATTTTAGTCGCTCATATTTTAGTAGTTTAATACTTTGAATAAAAATTATTGTAGCCATATACCGAATGTACATTAACTAACCAGTTATCGTACAAAAATTTTGAGGGTGGAAACTAACATGAAGTGATCTCAATCTAATTAACTATTAACGTGTAAAAACCCAGGTACTGCCAAATATGACATTGTTTAATCACCGGGACCTGCAATTTAGTACTTATAACAGGTTAAGTTATGTACATATTATTAATAAACTATACATATCATTGTTCAGAATCAATAATGGCATAAATAATATATGAGTTAACCTTGTTGGTAAAGAAGATTCTTCGCTCGGGGTTATCATGTTTGGAATGAACCCAGGAATCACATGTGAAGGTCACACCATTATCAAGGACAATGCTCACGAAAAATATCTTTGTGTGATACTCATTCTTGACCAACACAGCTCCAATCTCTCCGAAATTCTTAGGCACTAAAGGTGCAATGGTATTCATGCGTTTTTTTGACGACATCACGAATAGAGTGTTCTGCATATGCCGGCACCTTTAAACCTTTTTTCAAAAGGAAAAATGATCAATTGTAAAAAACTAGTAACGTGTTTTGCTTCAATTTTGGTTATGGTAAGACCATGTGTAGTGGTGTGCAATATTATTAAAAAGTCTCGCTACGTAGTAAAAGGCGCTTAACAATTTTGGTAAAAGGTGTGTAAGTAACCTGAAAACCTTTAGACTGATTTATGACTTCTGGAGGCAAAAAAATTCTTGTCATGTTGAACTTATAATACTTAGTTCTATATATTTGACAATTCGATTATGATTCTAGTTTCTAATGAAAAATAGTTAGAATTTGAAAACCCAAAGCATCAAACAAATTTTTTTATGTGTACGTTGCAAATCTTATATATTATCATTTCTAAACGTTAAGTTGTCAAACAAAAATTTAAATATATGGAAAGGTGGAATAGGTACCGTTAAGGTCAGTAGAAATGAGCTCCAGCAAGAAACTCTCGCGCATGCATATCAAATCAGAGATTAGATTTAGACCTCCGTGGGTGGTGACGACACAATTGATGGAGGCAGAGTTATGGTTCGACATAATTTTTTGTTTTCTAACAACTCTCACTTTTAATTTGTTTTCCGTGATATAAAACTTAGAACGATACCCTCTATTTATACAAAATATGAGGTGCTTACTTGATGGGAAAATATTAATTAGCACTAATGACTTCGATCCTGACATGTTATCATGTGGAAGGATTCGAGGACATGCATATGTGCGACCAAACTTTTAAAGGTTTAAACTCAACACACCAACAAAACCGGTAACATTTCTATGTAGTATATGAGGTTTGGGGTTTGGGGTTCGGGGTTAGGGTTTAGGTTTTAGGGTTTAGGGTTTAGGTCTGCCATTCATGTCATTATGGTTATGGATACCTACATTTGGAAGGGCAGTGTTGGTTTATTGAAAGTATTTTTCAGATAGCAACATTTCCTTCATTGCTTTCTGGTTCTATGGTGCTCTATCCACATTGATATCAATTTAGTTTTTTTGGATTGTAGTCTTGTTTCTTTTCATGTTTTGGTTGACTGCTTGTTTAGGCACCACTTTATTGGTGCTCTATCCCTATGAGAATTACATCAGGTTTTGATGTATTTACCCTTATAGCGTTTTTTTTTTTTTTTTTTTTTTTTTTTTTTTTTCTCTTTAAATTTAGATTTTTTAGTTTTTGGTGTTTATGATTCAAGGTTTAGCATTTACTATATAAAATGTAGTGTGAAGACTCTTTGCAGGGGCATAATACCAATTTGTTTCAAAAGATTTACTTATAGAGTATCGAATTATACAACTAAAATAGTTAAATTGTTACATATCACAAAACTATGTTATACTTCATCATTAAACGTGAAAAAATCATTTAAAATGTTAATAAATACTCATAGAATCTTAATGTTACAAAAATATAGTAACATTTTCATGTCTGGTAAATATCCGCTATAAGGGTGGTGAACACGTTTTTAGTAGAATACTACCCTTATAGCGGATTTTTATAATTTTTTAGATTATTTAGTTTTTGGTGTTTATGGTTCAAGTTTTAGTGTTTAATATATAAAATGTAGTATTAAGACTCTTTGTGTAGGTATGATACCAAACAATTTTAACAAATTTACTTATAAAATACCGTATTATACCATTATAAGAGTAAAAATTGTTACATATCACAAAACTATGTTATATTCCACCATTAAACTTGAAAAACTCATTTAAAATGTTAATAAGTAATCATATAATCACAATGTTACAAAAATATCATAAAATTCCCATGTCTGGTAAAACTCTGCTATAAGGGTAATGAGCACGCTTTTAGTAGAATATTACCTTTTACCGAATTTGTAAAATTTTTTGGTTTATTTAGTTTTTGGTATTTATGGTTTAAGGTTTAGCATTTACTATATAAAATGTAGTGTTAAGACTCTTTGTAGAGGCATAATACCAACCCGTTTTAAAAGATTTACCTACAGAGTACCGTATTATACCATTAAAAGTGTAAAATTCTTACATATCACAAAACTATGTTATACTTCATCTTTAAACGTGAATAACTCATTTAAAATAGAAATAAGTACTCATAGAATCATAATGTAATAAAAATATAGTAAAATTTCCATGTCTGGCTCCAAAACGTTATTCTCACACTATATTTTAGGTTTCTTTGAATGGTGCATAACAAACTGGAGAAGCAGGGGTATTATTATATGATCATGGTACATAATTCTTGACCCATTAAAATTCTAGGAGTTTACTTTTTCTTTGTTAATTCCATTACTAATATGTGTTTTAGTGTTAACATTAACTTCTTTATTAATATTTTGTTTATCATTTTAAATATATCTTTTATCAATAGAGTTTTGGTTTTAAAATAGAAACAAACTTTTTCAAATGTACTGATTTGGTATGTGAACTAAAAAGTGTTTCACTTAATGTAACAGACTTTCACCTTTTGTTCCAATTTCCAATATGCACATTGCTTTACCAGCTACTGGATAAACTGGCTAAAAATGCAATTTCAGCATTGATCATTGAGTTTTGGTCATAAAATAGCAACAAACTTTTTCAAATATACCGACTTGGTACGTGAGCTAAAAAGTATTAAAGGTTTTTTTTTTTTTTTTTTTTTTTTTTTTTTTTGTAATTGTAATTTCTTTATTATTGAAACTAGTAAAGTCTTGCTACAATTTGCGGACTTTTGAAAAAATCGAATGTCTTGCTAGTTTTTCTAAAAAAATGCAAGGTCTTGCTAGTTTTTTTTTATATAAAAAAAATCGTAAGGCCTTGCTAGTTTTTCTAAAAAAATCGCAAGGTTTTGCTAGTCTTTCCAAAAAAAACTGCAAGGACTTGCTGTTTTTTCTAAAAAAATCGCAAAATCATGCTAGTTTTTCTATTTAAAAAAAAAGAAAAAAAAAAAAGAAAAAAGCGCAAGGTATTCCTAGTTTTTCTAAAAATATCGCAAAGTTTTGCTAGTTTTTTTTTTTTTTTTTTTTTTTTTTTTTTTTTTTTTAAATACAGCAAGACATGTGAGTAAAAGGACTAAGATTCCATGACATGTCATCAACACTAAATTTGTGGTAAAACAAGTTCCTGTGTGCATATTAGTACGAAAGGTGAAAGTTTGTTATATTAAATTAAATGAAATACTTTTTAGTTCACGTATCAAATCGATACATTTAAAAAATATTCGTTGCTATTTTATAGATTACAACTCAAAGTTTTTGAAATTTAAAAGAACCGCGAGAGTTGTATGTGTCACCTTAATTAAAAAAATAATAATAATATGTATAATTTTCTCACTCTAATCCCATTTAGCCTGCCCATCATCTGAGTATCCTCTCATTCTTTTAAAAATCCATTTTTCTAATATGGGTATCCTTTAATTCCTCAAAAAACTCTGTTTTTTCAGCTCAAAACTTAAAAATATTCATTTTTTTCAACTGGGTATCTCTCAACACTAAAAAAAAATGATTTTTTTCTTCATATGGGTGTCACACAAAACTCTAAAAAAAACCAGTTTTTTCATTCGGGTGTAGCTTAGATTTATAAAACAATTTGTTTTTTCATCTGGCGCGGGTATCTTCTGAAACATCAAAGTTTTACAACAAACTAGGCGAGTACCCGTGCATAGCAACGGAGGTTCCTAGCGGCAGACAATTAACGATATGCGATATTGTGGTAAGTGTTTCGTATAACGTTCAAAATAGAACGTGAAAAGATCAAAATGTAATTGCAAACGGTTGTAACATACGATACTTCAACTTTAGCAAAAATTCTTAAGATATATCAAACAACATATAAAAATATTTAGTGAGATTCAAAAATAAAACATTACATCAACAATGTATTAACACTTGTACCGAGAATATTTTGTGTCACGAGAAGGTCACTTTCTGTCATAACATTTAACATTGAGATGACAAATCACTTTGTAAACTTGCTGGTACTACCTCGCACACATATATGATTCTACTAAGACCGGCATGTTGGTTAATGAGTCACGTGGTACCGATAAGCTACAACCCAAGTATGTTTATCAAATCAAATATGCAAAGGAAAACATTGCATGTAGTCAGTACTAACCATAAACGGATGTGACTGGATTTGGAAGGAAAAATGTGAGGATGATAAGCAAAGCCCATATGATAATATTGAAAATCCATCCACCATGGTACCAGGCATCGCGTCTGTCATTTTGATTCTTAACCTCAATCATCAACAGAGCAAGTATCGTAAAAAACAGGCAATTTCCAAAGCTGACACGAAGAACAGCTTCCGTTTGGAAAAATTCATCGGAAAGAGTATCGGAAGTGTTGATCCCTACAAAACCCAATATGAAGAAACTTGGTGCTTATTGTTATTGAACTCGAATCGAGACAAAACTTGCCAAAATATACTATAATATAAATTCCCACAAAACCGGACACAGTGGTCATTGGTAGACCAACGCTTTGTAAATGGGGTGTTGAAGACATTGTATATTGGTATTTAAATTTTTTACCCCCGTTAAACAATTTATATGCTCATAATATGGATACTATTTAGAGAGTATTCTTGTGGTTCCAAAATCAATGCTCTGATTGCATTATGCCATAGTTTGATGAGTGTTTCACTTTAAGCCAAATATATTTTCCAACTCAACAACAACGACATAGACTAATCGTATAGATCAAAATCGATACTTGTAACACATACTATTGCATACAGCTGTA
Source organism: Artemisia tridentata subsp. tridentata (assembly GCA_021014915.2). Taxonomy (NCBI): domain Eukaryota; kingdom Viridiplantae; phylum Streptophyta; class Magnoliopsida; order Asterales; family Asteraceae; genus Artemisia; species Artemisia tridentata. The sequence goes on from CP139508.1 coordinate 8,968,442, forward strand.
AGTCTGTTTCTAATCTCAAAATTTTATCTAAAAAGGCGAAGTTACATTTATTTTGGGATAACTAAACAACAAGATCATTATATGACTTTGAAACAGGGGCGGAACTATATGTACGCATTGAAGGGTGGTTCATCTGAACAAATCTTAGTTATGAACAGCATATTTCGTATACAAAGTTTACTAAATTTATTCATAAACATGCTCGGGAAATATCGAGCTCCGCATCATTTGGAACACATCAATTCTATATAAATTAACCAAATTCAACATTAATCATATCATCCCAAAAGTGTCTCGTCAATCAAGTATTGTCGGTTCAAACTTTTAGACGCGCAAAAAAATAATACCATCCCCAAATTGCTGTAGTAAATCTAAATTGAGTAAACTCATATAATACTAACATCATAGTGTACTCAAATCTGTATGCCATATCCTATTTCAATGAGTTATCCAATCTCCGTATCTAATCATCATTACCACAACCTATTATTAGCTAAAGTCCACAACTAAAATAGTAAATAATTTAATATGCAGCTCACAAAATGCCAGCTAAACCAATTCAGAATCTCATAACTTCATACTTCCTAGATACTTTCTTTTAAACAGGAGTCCCAATTGTTGATACACAAGTAACAAAACATCATCTAACCAATCAAAGACACAGCCACTAATACAAATTCATTAAACCTAATTCAATTAACCCAAAACTCAAACAAAAAAAATCCAATTCAACTTGAGAAAGATCAATATCTGCAATATATCGAGAATAAATTTATGGCAAAAGGAACGAATTGAAACTCAAAGGCAATTTTGAAATGTGAAGATAGAAATACCAAGTGGGACGACATCATAAGGGTTGTCTCCTTTCGGTAAAAAACCATAGAAAGTGATTAAATGAGAACTACATAAGTTCCTGTAGCTAAGATAGCATTGTTCTCCCGCCACGCATGGTCTTGAAAGAGGAAATTTTAAACAGTTTGTAGTACTATCCACCCTCCCGTAGTGCATTACGTGCGGTGATATCTGCAATGATTACATAAATTATTACTATACATTAAAAGCAAAAGATGCATAAATTGCTGCAAAAGGAGAAATAAGGATTACACACCGAATGATTGAGAAATCCTGCAATGGGAATTAAGCATGTCCTTAGTTTCCCGTCATTGAACATGATTTTCATGCTATTTGAGTACCATAGCTCGCAAGCCCATAAGAATTCCTCCCACGTGTACACTTCAGGAGGAAATATATCCGGATACTCTTTGCATAGAGCGGGAACTAAACCATCGTATTGAGACCGCATATGCTGCGCATATGAAAAAACACAAAACCAATAGTTAAAAAGTTCTGCGTCATAGACTTGCAGGAATGAAAAATTAATGAAAATATAAAAACCTCTTTTGCTTGAAGTCTTGAACTATCTCTTCAAGCAAGAGTATTCCATCTAAAGCCATGACTGCCTCCATTCCAAAGCTTAACCCTGAGATAGAACATCTAAAGCCATGACTGTTTCCATTCCATCAGGATTTGCAAGGAAATTATAGAATTACTAAATTGTGGGGAACTTTCTTAAAGCAAAAGATAACCTGTATTAAATGCTTCTGGTAAAGCATCAAAATAGGTCTTAAATTTCGAGTTCGTATCATGCTTCTCCTTCATACTCCACAATAATAACATCGTCTCAGAGGACATACCCTCTACTTTTTCTAATACTGGAAACTGCAATGAATATGTATGTACAATTAAAGGGTCTGATGTAGAGAATATCACATAAATATGAAATTTCTAAATGCTCAAATGTTTTAAACATACCATACTTGTTTCACGAAGCAACATCTCAATTTATGCTTCAAAATCTCCAACTTCTTCTGAAATGATAACAGACACAGGGATTTCCAAAGCAACATCTCCAACTTCAAAATCTTCTGAAATGATAACAGACACAGGGATTTCCAAATTGAGTTATGCTTTATCTCAATTTATTAAATAAGGTATAGCTAAATGGGCCAAATGGGTCATAAGGGGCGAGTATTACTTGTTTTGACCCAAACCATTATGACCCGTTAAATCACATGCCCATTTTGCCAAATCTAAGTTTCACTTACCTTCATTAGTCATTGAATCCATCATTGTCAAGTATCTTCTAATCTTCACTTGGCTTTCATTTTCGCGTTCTTTAGGCATAAGCATTGACAAAACCTAACCGAAATAAACATATATGAATTAAAACACTCAACAATATCATTTAAATTTTATCATATAACATATATACTAAACTTACAAAAAAAATAAAATAATAAAAATAAAAGTAGGGAAAACTTGATTGAAAGGACCCGTTTGGAGTATGTATTGAAATAACTCATACAACAACAGCAGGTGCAACAAACTATATAAAATACCAACCCCGTTCCCCAGAATAAAAATAAAAAACATAAACAATAAACTTGGAATAAAACTTTTATAACAAACCTTAAAAAGAAACCATTTTTTCAGCAACAACTACGGTTCCCGGTCGTAGCAGTAAGGAAGCGGCGGCAGTAGAGGAATATTCCGGCAAGGGCGGCGTTGGACGGCTCCAAAAACTCAGATCTACAAAAAGAAAATATAGATCTATGAATAGAAACCTTTAAAAAACTTAAAATAACCTTAAACCTTGAAAACACATTCGTATTGGTGGTCGGTCTTGGTGAATTGGTTGTGGGTTTTCGTCGCTGATGGGTGGTGGTGAGGGATTCGATGGTGGTCAGTTAGCGGTTGTGACGTGGTGTTGTTGGTTGGGGTGGTTGACGGATGTAATGGTTGGTGGTGGCGGATTTAAATAGTGGTAGTAGAGGTGTGTGTTTTAGGTTACAAAAAGAGAAGAAGTGTGCAATTGTGGTTGATTGGAATACAACCATTTTGTGTATTGGAATACAGCCATGTTTCCTGCAATAGTTTATTTCAACCTTTCCTTCAATACTTGCAGTTTCGATTTCCATTAACTACTTTCCTTCAATACTTTACGAGTTCAATGACAGACATTTAACAAGGGTAGAATGGGGATTGACCAAAATTTCAACATTTCACATTCCCCTTTGACCATTTGCATATTATATGTAGTTAAGATTGGTGAAGTAAGATTAAAGGCTCAACACACCAAGAAACCAACAAAAAACCCAAGAAATAATTTTTGGAACCAGCCACACACCTCACCGTACACCATCTTTTTAAGAAGACTCTAGCCACTTGCACAACCTTAAACCATCTAAAAAAAAGTCTTACATGAACTAAAACAAAAACTCACCAATGAAACGTTAGCAACATTCCCACGTGGGGTGTACCATTAGTACGAACAAGTACTAATGAAAAAGCTAACATCATGTTGCTAGTGAAATGTCTTGCATGAAGGAAAGAATTTGGTCCTGACGTCATAGTTGATGAAGAATTAGTGTTTAAGGAACTTGAATGTGTGGTAGCTTATATGAATGGTTATGATAAAGCAGGTCATCCAATTTGTTACAATGCTTGTGGTGTGTTTAATGATAAGGAAATATATGAGAAAATATTTGGTGATAATGAGAAGCTAAAAAAGTTTATGAGGTAAGGAGTACAAGTGATTGAAAGAGGGATTCAAGTGTTGTATTTTAAGCCTGGTGGGATTAATTCAATTATTCGGGTTACTGATTTGGAAGATATGCCTAAAAGAGAGCTTAGAGTTGCTTCTAATCACATTGTCTTTGTTTCAATACAATTTTCCAGAAATGGTTGCTATAAAGGTAAATTTTTTTATCTTAACTTTAAATATTATGTCTTGAAAGCTTGTACGTCACTTATATAAATTGCGTATGGTACAATGTAGGAATGTACACTTTAAGGTGTAGAAATTGTGTTCATGTTTTTTTTTTTTTTTTTTTTTTTTTTTTTTTTTTTTTTTGGGGGAAAGGGGAACTAAAAATATATACAATCAACTTATATGGACAAAACCCATATAAGCAATGTTTTTAGACATGCCCAAAACATGCTTTGAGAAAATTAAACATGACTAAAAAAGAAATTAACAAACAAAACTTACAAACAAAAAAAAAGGGCCAAGAAAGATCACAAAAGCTAATAACAAAACTATAATTTTCTCTTAATTCTTCGAGCACCATATCTTCTTGAATTCAAAAAAATGATAACTCTTCTAAAGCCCAATAGTCTTCTTAACTTCAAAAAGTCCACCAGAAGAATAACAGGTCCAATAATATTCCATATCAATTAAGCTCCAAGTCATCAAGAGTCCAATACGCACATCGGATTATTCGGTTAATTTTTTTTGGTACGAAAACTGAACCGAACCGAATTAAAATTATACTTAACCGAACCGCAAACCAAATTTGAATTCAGGTCATTTTTCGGGTTGACCCGAATAACCCGAATTACATCATTTATATTTTTTTTAAACTTTAATTATATAGATTTTTAGCAAAAAAAATCTATTTCAAACTTAAAAAGTGTTTTTTTATACTAGGATATAATTTTAGTTGTCTTTTTCTTTATATAAATATATTAAAAAAATGTATATTTATATGAATTCAGTTTAGATTGTCAAAATCATATCTAAACCGAAAACCGAATATTTAATTCGGTCCGGTTAGGTTATTTATAAATTCTGTTCGATTTTTTCAGTTTGGTCCAGTTTCGATTTTTGGTTCCTGTGGGTATTACCCGAACTCTGAACACTACAAGGGAAGTCCAACAAAAAATACAATAACGAATCCAAATCGAGCAACAAAACCTCTATAACTATAGCTCATAAACATGCCATCCAAACACTCTGTTGCCTCCCAAAAGCAACCATAAATAACCTTTTTAAGTCTCCATTTGGAGGCAAAATATGAAAAAAACCAAACAACAAATATAACTTGATCTGCCCTCCCTATTACTTTTCATAACATGAAAATTCCAAATCTTTTAAGACTGTCTAGAATCACTGATTTTCAAACTCATAAGCCTCAATCTAATATTCTTTTTGATAATACTACAAAGCTCATCCAAAGATAATTTTTTATGCTGAAAATACCTCAAATTCATTTTTTCCAAATAAAATACACCAAAGTACCAATCTATGCCCTTAAAGAATGCTCCATACAGATTTATAAATAGGCATGTCACAAACATAACTAACAATCTGCATCAAAGAACTAGGAGCATTATCAATTCTAACCATTTATTTAAACCTCATCCAAAACTCCATAGAAAAATCACAATTAAAAAAATTAGTGATTATGGGAATCCATAACATTATTACTGAGAACAACAAGTAGGGTTGGATCAGTTAGAAAACCCCTTGCCTCTCAACCGAGAGGTCAGGGGTTCGATCCTCACTCCCTACAAAAGGCCGGAGGTCCTTTTATACCTTTGGTAGAACCGGAAGCAGCCTCTCTACCTTAGGTAGGGGTAAGGTTGTCTACGTCTCAACCTCACCCATACACCGTAACGGTATTGGGACCCATAACCCGTGGAAGACGGTATTGGGAGTTACTTTACTTTACTTTCTATAACATTATTACTGAGAGAACACTTAACATCATCCTCTCATAACCAAACAAGCAACCTATCACGTGTCTTTAATTTTTGAAGAATTGCAAGCCAAAGGATGAAAGTGTGCCAAGGAATGTTTTGACTGAGCCAAACAAGCTTGTGCCAAGGAACAATAGGCTTAACCACCAAAAGATCGAACCAATCATTTTTTACAGAGAAAAATTCCAACTGGCCATTATCGTTTTTTCCATAAAACTTATCCTTTCCATCTTGAGTAGCCAGTTATCAAATCATACATATGTATCAACTCCATCACCCACACTGAAACGCCTCAAACCAAACTCGGTTATTATTTAAAGTCTAAAATAGACCCTTTTTTATACACAAAAAATGACCCTTTTTGTACTTTAAAATAGCCAAATTTTTAGTACACTAAAAATGATATTTTTTGTACTATAAAATAGCCTTTTTTCTTTACTATAAACTCAAGTTCTATGGGGCAAATATACATATCCAATAACAATATTCCAAGATCAAATCTCATATAATCTAAACTGGTTTCTAGGTCTCAGTTGTCGTATTTATTCGTAAAGCAGTTATATAAATAAATCAGAAAATTACCGGTTGTCACATAACCCAATTCACCCAAACAGAATTTAAACAATTTTAAAAGGTGTGATTGAATTTAATTATATCACTTTCCTAAATTTGTATTTAGAATTCTTTGTGCAGAGTATCAACATGGAAGGATGATCCAACTGATAAACCTCAAAGCTGAGAATCCTTGAGCAAGCAAATCAAACGTGCACTTGCCACTTATAACCACGTGTACCAATAGTCAAACGCATCTTTGAGTATATTTCATATGAAAGATTTCTATTTGTAAAAGCTTACTAAAGCGAATTTTTTAGTTTAATACTTTAGGTAATCGAAGCCCGTGCATCACACGGGCCGTGGTGCCTCGTAGATATAATATTTGTCATATATTCAAATAACCAATTTTAGCCATCAATATTTCATTTAAATTAATAAAAAATTATTTTTCACCTTTTTTTTAAAACCACATATCTTGCAAACGGTAAATCTTCAAGCTACAAAAAATAGACTATCGCGACGAGAATTAAATTATCTATAGATATGCACTTCTTTATACTTTCGACGAAGTTTTTTTTTCAAAATTTCCAGAAATAGTGCTACAATGTATGTTTCCAGAAATAGTTAGGTGCATATGGATTTTTTAGTTTAACACTATCGCGACGAGAATTAAATTATCTATAGATATGCACTTCTTTATACTTCTTTATAATTTCTAGATTTAGTGCTACAATGTATGTTTCCAGAAATAGTTAGGTGCATATGGATTTTTTAATATAATGAAATTTATAACCCCCCAAGAACATAAATGTTATACACAAACTTCGATATCGATTGAAAGACAATTAAAATACAAATTTCTAAAAAGCATAAATACATGAATCTAATCTATCTTTACACGTGAGCACTAATAAATATTCAACACAAAATAGACATATATTCACACTCATTGTTATCATCATTTTTAGAAGTCGGACATGTATGCACACGCGTAGCCGTCAATATTTTTTCAAAAGTCGGACCATATATGCACAATCAATAAGCCGGAACATTCTTGTAATTACACCTGATAAAAGAAAGTACAAAAATTAGCAACATAATATTATTAAAACATACATGTTTTAAGCATTCCGTTTGTAAGCAATCATTTTTTTAAACATACATGTTTTGAACATAAATGTTTAAAAACACATATGCATGTTTTGAACATACATGTTTTGAAACATACACGTCACTTTTATTGATTTTGTACAAGCCGAAAAACACATATGCACCATTATACAATCAGATCTAGATAAGCTTGAACAAACCAGATCTAGATAAGCTTGAAATTCACATTCATCAAGCCTATAACATAACGTTCATATGATATTTAAGCTATCGAATTTCTGTTGGGCCCCAAACACCAATTTAACTACTAAATCCGAATAAAAACCCATCTCAATTAACCCGATCCAATTAGTAAAGATTGGATCTGCTAAAAAGAAAGGAAAGCCCACGTAAGAAGATATACCCTAGAGACTTTGAGTTTGTGTTCCAAAGCCGCCTATGTTGTGTTTTTCTCTCTCTCAAAACCGACCCCCAACACACGCACACACACACACACACAGTTTTTCTCTCTCAGATCTAACGAAATAGAAAACAAAACAACCAAAGGTTATTCGCCAAGTTGATGGTAACTAAACTCTCTATCTCATCATTTGATTAGCTTATTGTGTTATAGATTAGCTTATTGATTAGGTTTTGTAAAAATTGATTAACGTTTGTTTGTTTTTGTTTAGTTTTTTGTGTTATCGTCTTATAGATTAGCTTATTGTTTAGGTTTTGTAAAAATTTATTAACATTTATGGTCAAGTAACATTCTAAGTGTTAATGTTCTTTTTTTACCGAGGATAATGTTTGAGTTGTTACACGGCTACAAAGTATATAATTGAGTTTTAATCTAGTATTTATTTAGGCTCTGTGGTTGCGGAATTTTTAGGCTATGTGTGTAACTTTGAATCTTTGATTATTGGTATGAAGTTTTAAACTGATGAATTTGCTTCTATAATGAATACAGTTTGTATTGTTGAATGTATATCTGTGATTGGGCTTTAGTTTTTTTTTTAATATGTTCTGGTTACTGAATGTTGACGTTATCTGTGCTTTGTGGTGATTGTTTCTGGCGAAATTATTATTTATTCGACAAATAGAATTCTTAGGTTTGTTGTGCTGAGTGATTAATGAATTTGGTAATACTTATGGTAGATTGGTAGGGAGTACTGTTTGGTTTGGTTTGGTTTGGTTTTGTTCGTGAGGGAGAGAGTATATGAGGCACACATAACACTTATATTTATAGTGCACACACAACATAGATCGAACCATGTCGAGAATGCTTCGTTTTGTTGAGGCGAGTAAGGTGATGTCAAGAATCTCCTAACACCTTTGTTCATCACAATTATTATTGAACATTGTTGACATACACTCACCGCCTCTGTCCGAACGCAACGCCTGTATATGATTACCACTCGTCTTATCTACCATCACTTTGAACTTCCTGAATGTTTCATAAGCTTCTGATTTTCCCTTCACAAAGTACACCCATGTCTTCCTTGTGCAGTCGTCAATAAATGCGATAAAATATCGTTTATCTCCAAACGAATTTGGTGTGATGGGACCACATATGTCGGTTTGTACCAACTCCAGAAGTTGTCTTGCACCATATTCAGCCTTCTGTGGAAACGAGACTCTTGCTTGTTTCCCGATCACACAATCTTCGCAAAACTGTTTGGTGTAGTCCATGGTCAAGCAGCCCATGAACCATTTTCTTCTTTACCAACTTTTCCAGCCCACCATAGTGCAAGTGACCAAAACGTAAGTGCCATAATGGTACCTTTTCTTTCAATTCAGTTTGCAAGCATCTTTCTAACACGTTCTTCAAATTGAGTTTAAACATGCGGTTCTTGGCCATCTCCACAAGTGCTATTAGTCGGTCTTCATCATCCTTCACATGCATTAACCGACCCTTCATGTAAATTGAGTATCCTTTCTCCATAAGTTGTCCCAAACTTATGATTTTGCTCTTCAACCGATTGAAACAAGCGATAGGTCTAATCCTTCATGTGACGCCTTCATCTGATTCGCAGACATTGCACCAATTTCTGTTGCACTCGGCTCTTCATACCCGGTTGTGACAGATTCCCATACATCTTGCGTGCCTAGTAGCGCTCGCATCTGAATGCTCGACTTATCGTAATTCAACTTGTGTTTTGGAAGATACTTACACTTGCCCAAACTACCAAACAAAACTGTTATAAACTGCTAAAACATAACTGCGTATTAGAACTGCAAATTTAAACCACTGACTGTGACTTCACTTTCAAACTGCTACATTAACTTATATCTTGATTTTGCAGGCGTGGGGGGAGCTGATTCGAAGTCAGTGATAACTTCTTCACTGGTCGTTCGTCTTAGAGGCGTATGGCGACCTACCATTTCTAAAAGTTTATTCTTCTCCATGTTTACCCTCCCATTCTTAATATTTCTTTTCTTGTAATAGGTGCCGTTAATTTTGGGAGAAGAAAGCACAATGTTGATTAATATATCTGAAGCATCAGGCGCCTCACTTGCAATATCTGTGGATATGCGATCGATGTTAAACCACATTATGTATTTGGATGTTTGGGGACTTGGACCACATGTCCAAGAAGCTGAAAAATTGATTTATAATCTCCTAATAGAGGTAAATTCATGTGTATATATATTTTTCTGGTATGATTAGACTAATATTATACCATTTTTTTCGTTCTATGCAGCCCTACAATGACCCACCATGTTTACTTCCAATGTCATACAACTACATTTTTCACGATAGCATGATTCTTCCCGTTGATAAGGTAGTGAAAAAAAAATAAGAAAAATAAAAATAACCCATTTTGTATATGAAAACGATTAATAACATGTTGTGATGTGTATTCACTATTCAGGCAACGCATCTGTTCAAATATAGCCTTGTGAAAATTGAAACCCAAACGTATACTTGGATCGACGTCCATCCTTCACCGTGGAAGCTTGGTGCAGCACAAGAAGAGGTTGACTTGCATTTTTATGGTGCCTCAAAGACCGATATAAACTCAGCTGTTGATCTGATAAATAAGGTTGTATCTCAGGCTGGCGATGCTGGACTACAATGAAGAAAACACAGATGTGTGGTCTTTTGGGTAAGCTATTGTGGATCGCAACCAAAGACACTAGCAGATGTATGGGCAAACTTTTTTGGAAGGGTGCCAAAAAGTCTTGCAGACTTGTGTGACACAGTTCCAGCAGTAAAAAAATTCAGTAAAAAAATTCATACTCTTGAAAACAGAATTGATCCCCTTGCCCAAAAGTCTGCAAAACTTTTTGGCACCCTTCCAAAAAAGTTTGCCCATACATCATTAGTGTCTTTGGTTGCGATCCACAATAGCTTACCCAAAAGACCACACATCTGTGTTTTCTTCATTGAAGTCCCAGCATCGCCAGCCTGAGATACAACCTTATTTATCAGATCAACAGCTGAGTTTATATCAGTCTTTGAGGCACCATAAAAATGCAAGTCAACGTCTTCTTGTGCTGCACCAAGCTTCCACGGTGAAGGATGGATGTCGATCCAAGTATACGTTTGGGTTTCAATTTTCACAAGGCTATATTTGAACAGATGCGTTGCCTGAATAGTGAATACACATCACAACATGTTATTAATCGTTTTCATATACAAAATGGGTTATTTTTATTTTTCTTATTTTTTTTTCACTACCTTATCAACGGGAAGAATCATGCTATCGTGAAAAATGTAGTTGTATGACATTGGAAGTAAACATGGTGGGTCATTGTAGGGCTGCATAGAACGAAAAAAATGGTATAATATTAGTCTAATCATACCAGAAAAATATATATAAATATATATACACATGAATTTACCTCTATTAGGAGATTATAAATCAATTTTTTCAGCTTCTTGGACATGTGGTCCAAGTCCCCAAACATCCAAATACATAATGTGGTTTAACATCGATCGCATATCCACAGATATTGCAATTGCAATTGAGGCGCCTGATGCTTCAGATATATTAATCAACATTGTGCTTTTGAAAGTGAAGTCACAATCAGTGGTTTAAATATACAGATGAGTAGGTAACAACATGTCTCTATGTATTTATGTTGTAGACACCATTTTTTAAGAAACAACCGGTGTGAGTAGTCTCTATTTTGAACTTCCATCCCTCAACGACTCTGCACCCTCTTGTACACAATAATTCCAAAATAATGTGCAAATCACTATTTCATAAAAATAGTCGTTTACATGAATAAAAGCTAAAATACACCAAGCGGGGACTTTCGTATTTCAAAAAAATCAATTCTTTCCTTATTAAGTAATTGTATTATTATTTTATTCTTAAAAAAAAACTATGTTTAATTTAAAAAACATAAATATTTGCTGATTTGGTATAAAAAATTCTTTTTTAACATAACATATGTTGAAAAAACAAAAAAAACACATACTTCAGATTTAATAAATGATCTCCTCTTCCCCAAAACAACAATTGAAAACTCATGTCAAAAATCCATCATTGCCTCCAAAAGAACCAAAAGTTTATAGTCGTTTTCGGATTGGTTTTGGGTACTAAAAATATTATTCGGGGCCCGCCCGAAAAACCAACATTTATTTATTTACCATGTTTTTGACTACTACTACTATTATTTTTTTATTTGAATTCAAGTGCTTAAGAAATGATAGTATTCCTACATTATTTGTTATCAGTTATCATCAATTTACATGTGCATAAGTTGTGTTCCATTATCCTAGGAACTACAAAACGTCAGTAGTTGTAGGAATCATTTATGTGTTAACCCTATTATCGCTACAACTTGTGAATTTGTATTTTTTTGCTCGGGAATGACACAACTGCTGTTATGTGCTACTATGTATGTATTATAAGTCTTTTATATGGAACCATAAGTTTTAGTTTTTCACCTCAACTTCCATTACAAACGTCATGGTGGTTGTCTACTTCTCTAATTCGGATTTTTCGGGCCCCAATCCGATTAACCCGAAGGTTAATTCGGGTGGTTGGGATTGGTTCATAAACTTCGGGGTTGGTATTGGGTATTGGGCGGTTAAAATTTATTTTTAAAACCAAAGAAACTAAACCGATTAACCCCCTTAAACCAAAACCCGGCCGTTTGAACACCCCTACCTGCGGCTCGCTGCTGCTGCTTGCGCCTTGCTGATAGACCTTTCAATTCTGATGGACCTTTATGATGTACTTTTCTAATAGACCTTGCTGATGGTTCTTTTTTGATAAACCTTACTGATGGACCTTGCTGCTATAGCTTGCCAGCTTGCTGATGGAAAAGAAGGCTGCTTACAAAGTGTGAGAATAAGATGTTACCAGATACAATCAGTTCTATTCATGCGTACGGTAATCAAATTTATGTAGGAGACATTCAAGCGGTTAGATTTTTCATACATTCAAGTTTTAATTCTATTTATCTTCTACATGTGGCATGGGTGTGTCGGGTAAACAGTCAAAACATATGGATATTATGATGGGTCAAAACAGGATGTTTCGGGCTGTCCTACACTCCCACAAACACTTTTTTCAATAATTTTTTACATATAGTTAATGTGTAGTTATGGTTACAAAAACAATGCTTTTATGCTAATAGTTGACATTTTTCTGAAGAAAATGGTCCAAAAGGCTGTATGCATTAACGATAATTTCTTAGTCGCATTTTATGAGATGAAACACAACCCAAACTGGCCCAATAGTAATTAAACGGGCCAAAATTGCTCTTGTCCAATGCGACCTATTTTGATTCTTATTCCTTGCAAGGTTCAATACTACGTGGTTTTTTGGGATAGTATATCATTTGTGTCTTCTGTTAGTCATTTTCAAAACTTCAAATTTATTTCAAAACTTCAAATTTATTTCCAAAGGTTCACTTTGGATATAAAGAAAATTGTAAGATTTGTGTCTATTGTGCTTGGATATCATAGTTTAACCAACATAACTTTTTTGCATTTTATTTCCAAAGGGAGAGAGGAGCGTATCATCAAAAGAAGAAAAAGATGATTCTGGCAAAGGATTACGGTAGGGGCGGTGTATGTGGTGATAAAGTTATGTGTATTTTTGTTTTATTGTTTGTTTTTATTCGATTAGTGTATTGAGTGTACTCGTGTCCCGCTGAGCCACAATATAATACGGATGCCCGAAATACCTTTTTGGTAACATTTTTATAAATGTTAAATAGGAATAAAAATAATTAATTCAAATTAATAATTATTTGTTCTAAATCCTTATTACTGCCATGTTAGTACGCATGCGGCCTCGTTTTTCGAGATAACATCTCGTTGTTGCGTTTTACTCATCAGTAAATAATTAATTTGTTATTGAACTGGAAATTGCGGGTTGCGATATTCTAAGGACAACATTGAAATCCCCCATAAGAACCCAAGGATCACCATTAACAACATGACTCTGGTTAATCAGATTACTCCATAGAGCCTTACTTTTTTTTACTTGATTGTCAGCGTAAACAAAAGACAAGAATTGTTTCTTATGGTCATGAATAAAATTGATTTCAATGTGCATAACTTGATCAGATTGAGCAATCAGGTTAGCACCAATAACATTCCTATCCCATCCAACTATAATCTGGCAACCTTTCCTACTTTCAATAGCATTCAAAACCCAAGGCCAATTTCCAAAAAGATAACCACCCACAGAATTAACAAATTTTTTCCTAAGATGTGTTTCAATAACAGCACATACTAATATTTTCTTCATTAATCAGTAATTTCACTTCATTTTGCTTAGAGGAATCAGTCATACCTATAATGTTCCAGCAGGCAATTTTCACTGTCATTGGAAGTTAGAAGGATTATCTGCAAGTCCGCCTTGCATTTGAGCCATAGATATATCGATGCCATTGGAAACTTCATTCTGGGTCATAAAGTCAGCAGATCCACTTCTTTCCTCCTCCACTTCCTCCATGCAAAGAAGAATTATCAATATCATTGAAATGCTCATTGAGACAATCACTTTTATTTTCATCGCTCCTCATAGTGTAGTAATCCATCATATTATCAGTCCATATGTCTTTCAAATCATCATCAAAAGGCTTGTTGGATAATAAGAATAGCTCAACTTCAGTTTTACCTCTTTCTGCTTGCAGCTCCTCTACTTTGCGTAATTCAGCTTTGAAACATTGAGAGTAGAACTTATCATACGAAACATCATTCTTGTCCCCAGTAGTCACAATAGACTTTTCCACCATCATCTCAGCATTACGTTTAGCGTTATTATGGATATTTCTGTTTAGAGATACTATCCTGCTGGTAATACTCTCCATTTTAGACTTCAATTTTTGCTCAGGGGAAGCCTTATGAACAGGCCTCTTCTTCCATTTGAGTATGTAGTACGCAACCATCTCATCCGTCCAATCCTTCATAACTTCCTCAGAAATCTCCACTCCAATAGCACATGCAGTATTAACAAAAGACTTGACCTCCTTCCATTCATAAGTATCCATATTCCCATTATCTTCGCCCAAAATATCAAACCTATTTTTAGTACTAATCTTCTGTGTCTCCAACACTTTCCTTGAAGTACCACCACTACTACTCTCTTTACCATTCATTTCACCCATACCACCCTTATTCTTGCTTTTACCATTATCAGATTTTCCCTTACTATTCGTATTACTGGTCTGCCCAATATCAGCATTGTTAACATTACTCAAAGCATCTACACCATTACTAGTCTTACTCTTGTTACTAGAAAAAGTTAAGAGGGCCTAGCCTGAGTATAAAGATTCAAATTTACCACTTTTGTTAGCAAGTTTAAGTTCTTTTAGTCTAATATAATGTTCCTTCATATTTGTATCTTGTTAGTATTATCCTTATTTTCTATTTTTCTGTTAGACATTTTCTGCATGCTGAAGATTAAATGTGTCTGTGTATTATCCATCATATTTAGGTGACTAGATTTTGATTTTCTAATATGCCACAACCAAAACCGAAGATCCTGAGAAATTTGCAATATAATGTTTTCACAGTCATGCACACAACACCTTTATTGACTATATTTTCAGTCACATAACCCTTTCCTTCAAGGCTGGAGTTATCAGCAACAATGTCACAAACCTCTGAGCGTGAATTGTAATTTCCTGATTTTTTATCTCTGTTGACCAGTGATGACCACCCTTTGACCGATTTTTTGGCCAATTGATGGAAATTGCAGCGGCAAGTGGCCGATCAGCGCCTAGGAGCCGATTAGTTGGCCGCCTAGGCCCATTTTTTATAACACTGGATTTAGTTATTAATGGCATCCTATGCAGTTGACATAACTTAATTATAGAATAACATGTTTTACCAAAAATTAGAAAACAGATTATGCAACTCTTCAATTATATCGTCTTCATGTTTGACCCTAACAGGCTTCTTATCCAACTTCAAGTTTAGGTATCACATTATGTAGCCTGTTCAGTAATGAGTTCAAATTTTTTCACTATGAACTTCATAAGATAATAATGTATAGTTACTTATTTTAGTTCATGCATGATGTCAATATAACCAGGTTGGTGCAGATACCAATGTGGTCCTCGAGAAAATAGTTGATACTTTAACATCAATTACAAATCCGAAGGGAAAAGAAAATTCATTCGCGCTTAAGGTTGGCAAAGTCAAGGATAGTTGTGTAGAGTTGGGATATGGTTCAAAAAGGAGGAACGTTGTTCTTATTTTAGGTGCTGGGAGGGTTTGTCAACCTGCTGTTGAACTCTTGGCATCAATCGGAAGAAACACGCCTCTAGAATGGACAAAATCATGTAACATAGAAGAATTTCAGGAGCAGAACTGTGTTCAAGTTGTAGTTGCATCACTTTTTCTGAAGGATGCAGAGGAGGTACGTACATTGAACTTTTACTATGTGACCACATATTTTATTGGTGATTCGGGCTTTTGTCATAAAATATAACTTTGTTAGACTGATGTTTGCTTAAAATGCATAATACTAGCACACCCTCTATTTATACATGACTTGGGTTGCATAATATCAAATAAATATCTAGAAAATCTTTTATATAATAAAACAAAACCCCTAGTGGGGACTTTTACATTTCAAAAAAATCAAATCATACCTTATTAAGTAATAATCAAATTATTATTATTATTATTTTCTTAAATATTAAATAAGAAAAGCGTAAATACTTCTAAATTTATCCATATTCTACAAAAAAAGGAATGTGATTTGTAATCATTCAATAAAAACTTACAAAAATATATGTGTCAAAATATAAAAAATTAAAACTTGAAAACGGTGGAGCAAGTTTTTCAAAGATTTAGGCTGAAACTTAAAATTCAGTATCATTCCCACTAAATATTTGAAGTCCCAACATTCCCAAATTCCTCCTCCATCAATCAAACTCGATCTCTTATCATTCATTCACGCACAATCATTGACACAAGAACATCTCCTCCAAATCTAATTAATATTAAAACCCACTACATTCGTAAATAACCCTAATTCAATACCTCAATCAAAGTACAATGGTTTTGAAGGTCCTGTTATAATAATTAAAACCCGAAATTAAAAATAATAATTTATTTAAATGATTAGAAAAAACCCCGCGCGTGCGCGGGTATTATATCTAGTAGGATAATAAAAAAATGTGCTAATGGCACCAAAATTTATTATAGTTGTCATTTATTCCTTTTATATGTATCGAACAATTTTTTTTGCTATTATGTGTACTAAACTTGGTTTTTTGGGCATTTTTGTGCACTTTATTACCATTTTGCCCCTCATTTTATCAACATGGGAGGGGCAAAATGGTCATAAAGTACACAAAAATGCCTAAAAAATAAAGTTTAGTACACATGATAGCAAAAAAATTGTTCGATACATTTAGAAGGAAATGATGACAACTATGATACATTTAGAGCGGGGTTAAATTTGAATAAGTTGCTTTGCCTTTATTCACACAGAAGCGGGGTTAACTTTGAATAACTCTTTGCAGTTTAACTGTTCTGGTATATGAAACTATCATTGTCTTTGATTATTCAATGTAGATAACTGAAGGTATTCCAGATGCAACTGCAATTCAGTTGGATGTGATGGATCATGATAGTCTCTATAAGTACATCGCTCAGGTAGATACTAATTTCTATTGCTTGTCTCAATATTGAAATGCTTCTGTTGATGCTATGGACAAAATTATATCTCTTGTATATGAAGGGCTTTAGAATTTAGATTGTATGCAAATATATTAATTACATATGAAGGGTTTTAGATGCAAGTGATTAGGGAAGTAGTAAAATACTACTATGCTAAAACTATATTTTAAAATAGCCGTTTATGGAGAGAATACATATTGAACTGGCAGTGATGTACGTACGAAGGTAAAACGAATGGCACTTGATCAGTTAGTGCAACAAAACCAGTGATATACCAGCGTGAAATTTGACAATTATTTATGAAATAGACGGATTTGCAGGAAGCTAAGTAATGCATAAGGTAGAGATTGTTCATGGATGGAGAGACTAAACAAACTAGAATGCACAATTTTTAGGTCAATCAATCTTGAGGCATCTGAGTGTTGCTACTAATTTAATACCAAAAATCGGATTGGTAACTAAAAAGCAACATATTTTTTATATGCGATCACTTGTTATTAGTCACAATCTAAAACTTAATGTTATGAGACGCATTTTTTTTTTTTTTTTAAAACAAAGAAAGACGTGTAATAAAAGAAAATTGACATAATTATAAATTATGTGGTTTATGGGTGTTCTAAAAAACGACACGTTTGAAATTTTGCACTAGTGAAAAAAAATTATGAGATTTACTGGCGTTCTCAAATACAGTCTAAATAAGAAAAAAGTCACTTTGTGACTTTGTCAATATAAGTCCATATAAGCATGGAAAATAAGTGACTTTGTGAACAATGAATAAAGAAAAGCAGATGATGTAGGTCGATCGTGATGACAATGGCTAAAAAAATGAAAAAGGAAGCAAGATAGAATTGAGTTTTCTGCATATCATAAACATAAGGCTTGTCCCTTTTAAAAGAGAACAAATACATAAACCAAACTCCTTTATTCTAGCACGGGACATATAAGGAAAACAAAAGCAACAATTAAATAACTGACCCAACATCACATCTTCGAAAGTTGCATAGACTTGGTTGCTTCCATCAGCTCAAAGCGAGTATACAATTATGCGCCATTGATGACAAAAATGGTAGTACTAACCACGAGAAGACCAAATCCAATCATTGCAGCAAGTAGTTTGATAATACTCCATGGATTACTGAAATCTACGCGTCTCAGATATGCAATATGCTTGGGCCAAAAACGATTGTAGTACTTATCCACTTGTTTGAACTCTCCTGTGTAACAGAAATCTGGAACAGTTATCCCTTCGCATAACTTGTTGATCATATCTGCAGCCTTTTGGTATGAGCCGAGTGGGTAGAGAAGGACTTTTGATTCTACCAGTTTAGCAATATCCTCTTGAGTATCAATAAGCATACCCATGGCTTTTGCATATGATGTAAAGTAACAATGATCTGTAGGGAACGATTGCTCGTAAGCAATAAAGTTCCTTAAAATTAGCTCAGTGAAATCACCAATAACCAGGGTTGGCATTAAAAGAGTAGGCTTACCCCAACATGAAAAACGAGGTGATTGGAATTTAATGGTCATTGACCAAACATCTTCTTGGTGAGGCTTAAAGTTCATCCCAGATCTATCCAGTTCGACTATCGAGTGGAATGGTCCATCCCATATTCTCTCTTCATCTTCCTCAGCGTCTGTAGGATTCGATGACTTGGCAGCTAGCTCTTCATCTACAGGCGTTGATGCCTTAGCGTGCTAGGACAGTTGGAAAAATCGAGTTTTTTTACCAAAATTAACCCAACACCAAAAAATTCCGTCCTTGTCAGCTTGCTCTTCATCTGCAAGCTTTGATGCCTCAGCGTGTTTAGGCTTCGATGACTTGGCAGCTACAAGCCGGTAGCGTTTGTGCAGATAGCCAAGAATATGATCATGAGTTGTATTTGAGTCGACATCTGTGGTTGAAATTTTTTTATGAGAACTGAAGAGCTTAAAGTAGGGTGCCAAATATGTATCGAGAAGTTGGCTAAGAGTGAAAGACACTTTCCCAAAGGAGCAGTCAAACAAAGCTTCAAGAACAAAGAAAGGGACTTGGTTTTCTAGCAACAAAAGATCCATGGCAATACGATTGTTTTGCATCCTATTTGGCAAATTCAAATTTTCTGCTTCATGCTTGAAACAGAATCCAAGTATGAAACAACCATCCATAACCATCATCTTGGCAAGCTCATCGTCACTATAGTCCTGGATCATACCAGCATAATAAGATTCTCTGACTCGGGGTATTAAAGTGCTTACCTTTAGCAGACATGCTTCCATTGTTTCCTTAGATAGTAGGTCATTAAGATAGCATTCTTTCATCCATTCAGATTCTCGCAACGTCGGATCTTCTCTATGTATAGGTCCTATAGAGACCAGCTGAGGGCTGAATGAACATTCGCTAAGATCTCTATGAATTCTAGAAACCTTGCAAATAGATGGTGGAGGTTGCTTGCCAAGATTTTCTCCTCTTTCTGCAGAAGCAAGAAGAAAGTCAATGACCGGATTATATTTAGTGGATGCGTCACGGTCCTTCATAGTCAAACCTGCACAAAATTATATTGAGTTAAATCGGATTAAATAAAAAATAAAAACTAGGGTTTTGAAAATATTAAAAATAAAGGGGGAAGGGTTTATAGGATACTTGGCAAAAAAATTAGTACCCTCAACAATTAAAACTTCACAAATGCAAATTTATAGGATACTTGGCCAAGCTTACAGAAAAAAAAAAAAAAAAAAAAAAAACAATTTTTTTCGCACTTTTTTATGAAGCCTACAAAGTGTGCAATGAAGGAACAAAATAACCCAATAGCTAAAACAATATTAAAGTGAAAAAGTAACCAAATATTACCTCAAAAAACTTTGTCGAAGTCGCACTCTAAAGACACGATCGTAATGTCGACATGGTTGCCAATGCGATAATATATAGGTATAGATTTTGACTAAACTTTCGGTTTTAGTGAGCCTGGCCCATGCGATTGGATAATCGGGCCTTTCGGACTATTATTGGTAAGAAACTATTTACAAAAGATAAGTATCACAAATAAATCACATAATTAAATTAGATAATTCAACTACATATTATTTTCTTTTATAAAAGTTAAATATTTTATAAATCGAATTAGACTGTCATGTCGAGTTTAAGATTAACTTTATTTAAAATGGTATATTTATATACTTTCGACGAATTTTATTTTTGATTTTTTTTTCTGTAAGTGTCGAAATTTACATAAAAAAAATCACATATGATTTGTAGTATTAGAAATCATATTAGATTTTGTGTAATCACATTTGATTTGTGACATGAACTTTAAACTCCACATAACAAATCACATGCGATTTCGTATCGTGTAATATTCAATACCATAAAGAAAAAATTATCAAAAGTACATCGAAGTGTTCGTCAATTGAAAAATGAATGAATTATCGTGCAATTTTTTTTTTTTTTTTTTTTTTTTTTTTTTTAACAATTTACCATTTACAAAATAATTTGTTTTTTCCAAAGAAGAAAATGAATTTTTCAATTTGGCTAAAAAACGAGTGGCAAAAATTGTTTTTTTTTATCTTAATTTTCTTTTGTGATCTTTGTTGGACTCACCTCGTATTTACAAACCTCAATTCAGGTAAAGTCTTTCTTTTTTCAAGAAGGTTAACATTACCACTTAAAGATTGTTTGCACATAGCAGAATTAAACTTAAAACCGCACACATCTTAGAATCTGAGACATGAGTAGAAATGCACTTAGAATCTTTGATAAGATAAACTAATCAAATTATTTTACCGAGAAGAAACACGGAGGGAAGGCTGTGGTGGTTGGCGGTGGTGATGACAGAAAGTGGGTGGTGTTGCAGTGGTGACGGCTTCACAACTACTTCACAACGGCTTCACAACTACTTCACGACCTAGCACTACTTATATACTCTTCTACTTCTTCACACCTTCACTACTTACACACCTTAACTTCTTCACAACTTCACTACTTACACACTAATCTAGCCTAAACAATTATGCTCACACCTATCTAACAAATATATACAACTTATACAAAGGAATGAATGATTTACAATTTTGATACACCAACAACTTGGATGGAAGAGATACACCAAGTTGTAATACTTCTTGTCTTGAAGGATATAAGTATTATTCTCTTGCACTTGAGAGGTTGAAGCTTTGGATCACTTGAAACAAAAGCTTATAATTATATGATCAAAGGGTTTTTGAAGATATGAAATGAGATCTAAATCAGAAAGTTTTTAGTGCAAAAGGTGAGAAAAAATGCCAGGAATGAACCAGTATTTATAGGCAAAATTTACAGCTGGAGGAGCGTGGGCGGTCCCCTTAATTAGTGGCCGGCCCCCTTAAATATTAAGGGGACCGCCCTTATAATTAA
Organism: Artemisia tridentata subsp. tridentata; assembly: GCA_021014915.2. Taxonomy (NCBI): domain Eukaryota; kingdom Viridiplantae; phylum Streptophyta; class Magnoliopsida; order Asterales; family Asteraceae; genus Artemisia; species Artemisia tridentata. The sequence continues at coordinate 8,990,104 of CP139508.1, forward strand.
GGGGGCCGCCCCTCCCTGAACGGCTATAAATTTTGTCTTTTACTGGGGAAGGTTTTTCTGGAACATTTTTGCCATTTTTGGTTAAAAATTTGAATTCATATATTTATAATGGATTTAATATATTTACTTAATACCAAAAATGATTTTCTAAAAGATATAAAATGTTTGTGACATTTTATAAAAAATCTAGTGATTAAGAAAATGTTCCTTTGATCATATAATGCATTAGGCATTTGTTTATGCATACCTTAAGTGATTAAGTTGTTAAAATAGATATTTACAACTAAATACTTGTTTATGTCATAATCTTTCGTTTAATGATTTTACATTTTGTGATTATCAAAACGTAGAGGTATCGAAAAATATTAATAACGTTTTTAGGCATTATTTATATCAACAAATTATAAAAGTGTAAAAAAATAAATTTTGGCACTTTTGTAGTAATTTAGGGAATGTGCGAATATATTAAAAATAATCGTTTGGAGTGTTGGGTACGTTGGGTGTTCATTTAAATTGTGAAAAGTGTTTAGTAATTTAATACTTGCGAGTGAGAAAATTGCAAAAGCCCTAGCAATTAAATTATTAATTGGTGTAGTGGCAATGTACTGTAATTTCGTAGACTAAATATAGTCTAAAGTCGTAGTGTACTTGGAATTTATTCTAGGTTTTCGCGTCGGTTCAAGTAAAAGATTATATGTAAATTGTTTTCAAATAAATGTCAAGAAAATAAAATTGAGTTCGTTGAGTAGTGTTGACCTGTAAATTAGCGGGTTGCAATAGTCTACCACCCATAAAAATGAATCTCGTCCTCGAGATTCAGCCAGTGTTGGTCATTGGAGTGTTGTCGGTGAAGACATGCGGATATTTTTGACGGATCTGGTCTTCTCGTTCCCGAGTGAACTCGGGACCTCGTTGAGAATTCCAACGAACCTTGACGATAGGAATTCAATTTTGTTGGATTGGAACATGGTATGAAATGGGGCTAGCTTTTCAAGACAGGGTTGGGTTAAAAGTTTACTCGATTACGGTGCTTTTTAAGGCGAGTGCCAATGAATGGCTTATAAGTTTTGCCCATCAAAAGTTTATTTTTAGGTAAGGTTTAAGGGTGACTATTCCAATCATAACATGATTCTTCCGGAATTAGACATAGGTGGCCAGACTATGTATAATTGAGGACTAATGATGTAATGCTCGGTTTAGTCAAAATATCATTATGTTTCTTAAAGTTTAACAGTATTAATCGTTTTGTGACGGTCGAGATAGTTTTCAAAGGAGTAATACAGCTTGTGGGGTGATAGCAAAAGTAGTTTACAGGATAATTGTAAAGTAGATTGTAAAATGGTAATAAAACAGATTTATACGGTAATTAGCAAAACATCTTATAAAGTTGCAAGAGTCTATAGGATAAAATTCAGACATTTTACAGGATGTAAATAAATTGATTTATAACATAGTAGTATCGTATTTTTGTAAAACAAATTGAGAAAGGGTAGTGAGATTAAGAGTGTAATAGACGAGAGTTGTCGTATCGCGGAAATAATAAAAGATAAAAGATTCATTAGACAGAAATTCGTAATAGTACATGAAGCTTAGACGAAAGTACTTAACGCAAAACGCAAAAGAAATACAACCCTAGAGGGTTTAGTCTTTGATTTTTATTATACAAGCATAAACTTTTCCTTAAGCATCATCTTCTCTCGTAACATCGACAGGATCCTGGCAAGCTTCTCCTCCTATTGCTGTGTATGCTCCCCCACGAGTTATTCCTCCATTTTGATTCCCCAGCTTTGGGCAATCACTCCTGAGGTGTCCTTTTTCACCACATTCAAAGCATGTTACCGGGGTAGGGACCTTACAATTTTTAGCTTGATGACCGGCCCTTTTGCAATTCCAACATGTAGCGGGGCAAGGTCCAGTGTGGTGATACTTACATTTGTCACACTCAGGTAGAGTTCCAGCATACCTTTTCTTATCACCTGGCCCAGTAGCATAGGCTTTCACCACTTCTTGTCTCTTATCTTGTTGCAGAGTATGCTTGTCTCCATGGTCATCATGCCTCTTCCTTTTGTTGCTATTGTTGTTGACATCTCGAGCAGCCCTTGCTCGAACAACTTGGTCCATCAGATTGTGAGACATTCGGATTGTCTCATCCAGAGTACTCGGCTTAGAAGAGGTGAGATTTCCTTGAATATAAAAGGGAAGACCCCATATGTACCTTTCAATCTTTTTCCGAGTAGTCGAAACCATTTCGGGACAGAGAGTAGCCAATTCATGATATCGTTGGGTATAAGCTGCAATGTCGTACCCTTTCACTGCTAAATTCCAAAATTCAACTTCCAATTTTTGAACCTCATTTCTCGAACAATACTCAGCGGTTACCATTTCTTTAAACTCAGCCCATGGTAATTCAAAAGCAGCATCAATTCCCACTGATTGGGCATAAGCATTCCATCATGATAGGGCACCATCTAACAAGGTACCTGTAGCATATTTCACCTTACAGTTCTCCGCGCAGTTGCACATACGGAAAGTCGATTCCAACTTTTCAAACCATCGTACCAAACCGACAGCTCCTTCTGTGCCTCTAAAAGTCTGCGGCTTGCAACCCAAAAATTCCTTGTAAGTACACCCACGAGCCGCGGGTTCAACCCTGGTTGCCGTTCCACTAGCTTCTCCGCCGTTACCACTGTTGCGTTGGGTCTCGTATTCAGTCACGGCAGCAGCAACTTGTGCAGCGACTTGTTGAGCAACAAGTCGATCGATAGCAGCTGCACTCATGCTTTGTTTCTTTGGTGGCATTTTTCTTCAAAATAAGGAAAGAAGAGTGAGACGTAATAAAGACTTTTCCTAAAAGTTGGTGCTCTAAGATGACATGTCATAAGATGAAAGCTTGAAGTCGTGTTATGATTTACTGGCGTACTTCTGGGCGGTGGTTTACGAGATGATGTAGATGTTCTGAAGTATGGGGCGAGTGTTCAAACTAGTATTCAGAAACGGTTAATAAGATGATCAGGGAAATTGGCAGACTAAAACGGAAGATTTAGGGAAATTGGCAGGCTATCACGGGAGATTTAGGGAAATTGGCAGACTATAACGGGTTTTAATGTTACGTAAAACGATGTCTCACATGATTGCGAAAATTTTTAGAGACCATTTGTATTAATTATGATATCTTGGAAGGTTTAGAGGATATTCAAAAAGTACGAGTGTGTATGTTAGTTCAGTTATACTAGTAATACTTCTCTAGCTTTTAAAAGTTGTTTTGAAAGACCAAGATGGGTGTCCTAGCTCGAAGTCAAATAGTGATATTACGTAAAGTTTTGTAATACGGTATGTGTGTATAAATATACAGAAAATACTTATAGTGGATTTGTGAAAGTCAAACCAATATAAGTGATCAAATAGTAACGTATGATGCATAGTTATGACAAGCAACAGTAGTGAGGCAGAAGGCTTGGCAGGCGAGCACATGGCGGTCATATGGTTTTGTTTTTGTAAAAGGTGGTTATAGTCTGGGTTTTAGAAATATACCCAGTTATCTATAACCTTGGCTCTGGTACCAATCTGTAACACCCCCAAAATCGGGTCCAGCGAAAGCATACATGTCGCTGGGGTGCTACTAAATTGGATCACAACACAAAGTAAAGAGAACGGTTTTACCTTATACATTTAGAAAATTTTGTTACATTGTTATAGTAAACTAGTTTACAACATTTTTTTTGATGCAGAAATAAGCCCATATAAAGAAACAATTGGTCCCAAATATATCAGAGTAGCCTATGGCTGTGCCCTTGCCAAGCGCCTCCAACAATAGATTGTGCTGTGATAAAGATCTACACCTGAGAATACACGCTAAAAGGGTCAGCATAAAGCTGGTGAGTTCATAGGTTTAAGTAAACAAGTTATGCATGGACCACAAGATTTCTACAACAATTGAATTCCAAATATGTTCATAAAAAGTATTACTGTTGCACTAAGCTCATGACACCGAAGCCTTAACAGTTTAGTTCATGTTATCACCCCAAACAGGTGCTTTGCCAAACACCTGTACCACATCAAATGAAATGCGTCCATTTGACCAGTTGGAGCGACCAACCAGGACATGGGAGTTTACCCCCAATAGATCTATTCACAACATTCGCGCTTACAACGTAATTAACGGTTCATGATAGTGGGGAATTTATGGCAAATGACAAAAACTTAGGCACTCAATAAATGTTTAATACACTTGTGTCCATACCATATATAAAAACAAGCGATGTATTCCCACCCCAAGTATTTCAAATCAAATAGTAAAACAGTAAAAAGTGGGGCTATGAAACTCACCTCAATAAAGCAAATCTCAGTTGGTAAATTGGTAAACGGTGAATAAGGTCCGATAACTCTAGCCGCAACCTAAATAATTCATATGTCTTAGGTTTTGAAAACAAGGTCAAGCATGCAAGTCTTACACTACATTATCACTTGTACATGTCGTTGTAACATTTGTTGTCAAAATACAATTACTTCAATTTTTTATCCTTTATTAGAAATCACCACTTTTTAGAAAAACCTAACTTGTTTAACCAAGTTTTAATTGTAGCATTAATATGTTTCATAATTTTCTAACGCCTCTAATAAGTATACACATTGTTCTACCGTTTTTGTTTACTATAATTTAACCAAAATGTACTCAAAATGGTCTAAAATTCACCTTGAAAAATTCTAACAGCTTTATTTTTAGCACTTGACATGCTGTCCAAAAATTCATATATTGCGGCTACATTCTTTTGGCCATATCTTTTGCGTCGTAACTCCGTTTCTTAAGTTTAACCTATCCACGCGAAGGTATTTAAATGTACTCTAGGCTTTTCAAGGTCTCGGCTTGTCTAAATATCATTTACATCTCAGTTTTCTACTGCTAAAATCGGGACAGAATGCCCTTTTTCAGAAAATAGTCATTTTCGTCGTTTAACTTGAAAATAGCATATCTTTTTCGTTACAAGCCCGTTCTAACTCATTCAAGCGACCACGTTTTCGTTATTAAGACTATTTTCTATATTTCTAGCCTAAACTTTCCACCAAGCTACTAAGTTTTCTGTGGAAGGTCGAATGAGACAGATTACTTTCTAAATGAGCCAAAACATTTTTAATATACGTCGAACCTATTTTTATTTTTACTTGTTGAAATTTATACCAAATAGTTTACTTATGATAAAAATTTGTTTAAAACATAACTATTAGTTTAAAAATTTATTGTGGATATAAAGTTTTGTCAACATGTATAAAGTGATAAACTAAGTATATGCAACTTGAGGCTAGATATTATGACATAAAGAGTATGAAATTTATCAAGATCAAGATTACTTACTTAGGGAAATTAACGTAATGTGAATGCAATATACTTGATTAACCCAACAAACTATCTTTTTCCTTCTTGCTCTAAGTGTGTCGAATTGTATGCATGAGTGAGTAGTTTTATTTTCTCTTGTGCTAGTTACTAAATATATGCATGTATATATATTTGAGGACTTTCAAACTTATAATAGTTAGTCAAAAATTTCCATGTGGCTATATTTTTGATGGTAGGCAGATTGATTGCTAAAAGTGACAAAGTGGAAAACAAATTTCCATGTTTCATGGCTTTTGCTTTTATGTCTAGTATTATTGGTAAGTGGAAGAATTATCTAGTAGTCAATTATGGAATAAGGGACGGCACTTGTCATATTTTTGGAGTAAAAGAGTTGTTTTGGAATAAGAGTGTATATATTGTATGTATTAGGTATTAAAAATAGGTATTGGTTATTGGTTTGGTGTTTACCGTTAAATATGTAAAATTAAATGGGCTTGGTAAAAGAATTATAAAAGTGTAAAAAAATAAATTTTGACACTTTTGTAGTAATTTAGGGAATGTGCGAATGTATTAAAAATAATCGTTGGGAGTGTTGGGTACGTTGGGTGTTCATTTAAATTGTGAAAAGTGTTTAGTAATTTAATACTTGCGAGTGAGAAAAATGCAAAAGCCCTAGCAATTAAATTATTAATTGGAGTAGTGGCAATGTACTGTAATTTCGTAGACTAAATATAGTCTAAAGTCGTAGTGTACTTGGAATTTATTCTAGGTTTTTGCGTCGGTTCAAGTAAAAGATTATATGTAAATTGTTTTCAAATAAATGTCAAGAAAACAAAATTGAGTTCGTTGAGTAGTGTTGACCTGTAAATTAGCGGGTTGTGATAAAGTACTCTATCACCTCCTCCCAAAAGCGGTGCCTGTTTATAGCGTTTCCTCTCTCGGAATTTTCCGAAATATAAATCCAAGCTCTACAAAGCGCGATCTCTTCCGCATTTGTCCATGGTTCGTTCTTTTTGGCCGGTTCGGGCTTTTTGCCTTTAACCTTCGCCTTTGTAGCATGTCGCGAAGGCTTCTTTGGTTTGATGGGTGACGTCTCTTCGACATCGTCATCGTCTTCAACAGGTATGGAACCATGGTACGAACCGTGACCCAAACCTTGCCCCATCGAAGGATCTTGACTTGGATAGTTTTGGGTCGAGTATTGTTGAGTCGGATATTCTGCCATATAATCCTCCAAATCCATTTCAAGATTAGCACTACGAAGCGGGGAATAATCTTGATACGGTTGGGAAGAATGCAAGAAATCCATGTTAGGACGATACGACGACCCACTTGGCTCTTGGTGATAATCCATATTAGGACGAGATGGATTGGCAAATGGACGATTAACGTAAAACGGGTTTTGATTTTGATTCGATTGTGGTAGTCGTGATGTATATTCAAAAGCGGGTGCACGAAAGCGAATACCCCGATTTTGTGGTGGTGTTATGCCGGTTAATTCGAAGTTGTTTTCCGGCGAGAAATTCAAATTCGGGGCATTTTGGGGTATTCGGGAGCGTCTGTCTTTTGATGTAGGAGCATTTTTTTTACATGGTGAATATGGATGAAAAGTTGTTTGAATTGTATTTGAAATTGTGTGTTTAGAAGTGTATTTGAGGTTGATATTTATAAGGTTGTAAAGTGGTAAAGTTTAAAAATAATTTTTTTTAATAGCAAACGGTTAGATTTTTTGAATTTATATGTGTGTATAGAATCGGTCGTAAATTAGACCGATATATATATATATATATATATATATATATATATATATATATATATATATATATATATATATATATATATATATATATATATAATAGGGGGACTTTCTTACGAGAACCATTTTATCTGCGAGAACTGAGAGAACCACAAAAAACATACATGCACGCCTTTTAAAATAAAATAAAAATACATGCAAATCATCAATAATCGTAAGTATCCACCTATGTTCTTCAATATCATCATGAACTCATCCTCTTTTTTCACAAAAACCTTACACAAGGCCGCAATATTGTCGTTGCACGCCATATAAGAACATACATGCACACCTTGAAAGAAAATTGTTGTATTTCCAATTTCTTATCAAATTCTTTAGAACAACTATGTTTTTTTAAAAACATATATGTTGTTTTTAGAATATATGTGCAAAAATACAATTATTGAAGGTGTGCATGTATATTTTTGGTGGTTCTCTCAGTTCTCGCAGATAAAATGGTTCTCGCAAGAAAGTCTCACTATATATATATATATATATATATATATATATATATATATATAATTTCTTTGACCGATATTTGACCCTAAAGCCACATCACAAAAGTTAAATGTAGATCTTATATTTGTCATAGATGCAATAAATCAATCCTGACCACTCATTTTTTTGATCAAAACAAAAAATATAAACTTTCACAATTTTTTTTTTAAAATTAAATATCTCGCAAACCGTTAATCGTTATGCGAAAAAAATTACACCGTCGCGATGAGAATTAAATTATCTTTCTATAGATATGCAATTCTATATACTTTCGACGATTTTTTTTTTTTTTTTTTTTTTTTTTTTTTTTTTTTAATTTCCGCCAAGAAAATCACACGTGATTTGTAAAAATCACATGCGATTTATTTTTACGAATCACATGTGATTTTTACGAACCACATGCGATTTTTATGAACCACATGTGATTTTTACAAATTATATGTGATTTTTCTGAGCGAACATTTTGAAAAAAAAAATCGTCAAAAATATAGAGAATGCATATCTAAAGATAGATAATTTAATTCTCGTCGCGATGGTGTATTTTTTATAGCTTGAAGATTTACCGTTTGCAAGATATGTTATTTAAAAAAAAAAAGTGAAAATGGGTTTTATTAATTTAGATGAAAAATGGATGGCTAAGATTGGTTATTTAGATTTATGACAAATATGAAATCTATATTAATCTCAACTAAAAGCCACATAAGGCTCGACCGATATTGAAATCGGTCGACCCTCTTCCTCGCCCGACTATATCCATCCCATTGTGGTTAGCCTTAATGAATTGGTATGAGAAAATGAGGTCTACTAATTATACGTCTATATATTAATGAATTGGTATGAGAAAATGAGGTCTACTAATTATAGGTCTATAACTCTATATAAATATAGGATTCAATACTCATTTCACCTACCTAATTCTTTTCCACTTCTCACAACATATCTTTTATCTTTTATAATTAAATGAGTAAATTGCAGAAATCGTCCCTGTGGTTTAACGAAATTGCAGATATCGTCCCTAGAATTCCATAAGTGCAGGCGGCGTCCCTGTGGTTTGCTCAAAATTGCAGAAATGGTCCCTGTGGTTTGCTCAAAATTGCAGAAATGGTCCCTGTGGTTTGCTCAAAATTGCACGTTTAGTCCCTGGCCAGGGACCAAAATGATCAAAAGGTTTCGTGACAGGGACGCCGCCTGCACTTATGGAATTCTAGGGACGATATCTGCAATTTCGTTAAACCACAGGGACGATTTCTGCAATTTACTCTAATTAAATAGACACTTAAAATTATATCTTTGTTCTTCGCTCACCGGAATCATCATCAAACTGTTTCCGGTCAACCACGTTCACTCATTATTATTTTCTTAAGTTTCATACCAAACCACATTCCTTAACTTACATGGCCTACGACGATGACGTCATCTTGTCTCTTGGCCGAGGAAGTGAGCTATGTAGATCGAGGGAAATTCCTATGCCTTCTACTGTTATTCAGGAGGTTAAAGGGATTTATAAAGAATGCAAAAGTTTGTTAAATTCCCATGAAGATACACCTCTGATTCGCGCATCACGTCTTGGCTATGAGAACATGGTGTGGGGGTTTATTCAATATGCAAAACAAACCAACACAAATCTTGATACCGACGAAACTGGGGAACTTCAGAAGTTCTTGGGCTACAAAAACTGGTATGGTCAAACCGCCTTGGACGTGGCGATTAAGGAAAATAATTTTGAAGTGGTAAAGGTTCTGTTGGAGGATGTATCTTGGCAGGAGTTAACCTATAGAAGAAATACTCTAATGTCTCTCTCGATTAGCCATGAATTTGACGAAAATATATTTAAGGCCATGAAGGCAGCAGGAAAAGGAAAGGTCGATTCAATATCGATATCAGTTGACGAAGATAACCACCAAGGTAACCTTAGAAACTTTCATTTCATAATTAAAACAAGCCTGGAAAATAGATATAGGCTATATATATACTTGCTTCTTTATAGGACCGGTGATTAGGTGAGCGTTAATGGTTCTCCCGCTTATTTATTGGAGCGAGGATATAGTGCTTTTGATTTATATATTCAATATACGCTAGCTAGTTTAAGAGTGCAAGTTTAAGAGCACGTACATAAGACCATTCCCAAAGGTTAACGCATCACCTGCGTTAAAGGGCATTTGGGTGCGTTAAGATCGAGTTAAAGCTGCGTTACTTGTTGGGAGGTACCTGCGTTAACGCAGCGTTAAGGGGGTGAGTTAACCCCTTAACGGCTGCGTTAAGGGTGGTTTCTTTGTAAAAAAAAAAAAAAAAAAAAAAAAAAAAAAAAAAAAAAAAAATCACTTTCGCCCCCTTTAAAGGTGTGTTAAAGCTGAGTTATTGTTGGGTGTGTTAAAGCTGAGTTAAAGGTGAGTGTGTTAAAGCTGACGTGGCAATGTGTTAAAGTTTAAAGCTGAGTTATTGTTGGGAGTGCCCTAACCATCCTAGATGGAATCAACTCGATTAATTGACAATCAAAACTTAAAAAGTTTAAACAATGAATTGTTTCAACTTCATATATACAGGCCTAAAGGGAAACCATTTATTTCTTTTGCACTACATTCTTAAATGAGTGGGTGTATGGACACCTTTTAATAAATGATATACGCCCATATGGTTAGAATTTGATATAAGGGATACGTACATTGTTTTAAAAATTTTAAAAGTGTGCACCAATTCCAATGTGTTTCAACACCAAAAAAACGAAAAGAGAAAAATTAAAGGATGAAAGTAAAGCAGATAAGGATCGAGCTAGAAGAAGAAGAATAAGAAGAATGAATTTGTAGATGGTAAATAGTGGGAACTAAATTTGTTGTATATGGAAAAGAAAGTAGTAAAGAAGAAGATATAAGTAACTTTAGGTTATGTGGCTCTTAACTTTGACAAGACAAATAGAGAGGGTTGGACTAACAAATATAGGTATCGTGTGTTAACCGCACGGGGTCTATGCCCTAGGCCCCTAGTCTACTTTTTTTTTTTTTTTTTTTTTAGTTTTTGTACTTTTTGTATTCCCATCAATTCATTTGTCGCTATTGCAAAAGAAAGGACAGCCATCACGTTGCATTTTATTTATTTTCTTTTTGATAGTGGGGTGTGGGACCCACGTTTCTAGAAACTTGATTTTATTTCAAGTTTGGTGGTATTTAACACTTTACTCCCCTCTGCTGCATTTTTAGTCCTCAATTTGACAATTTCCCACTTGAATCTTGGCCTAAACTTGCGTTAATATTTGAGCTTTATCTTCAGGCTTTAATTGGGCTTCCACTTAAATTTGATAAATCATTGAATAAACTCCAAATTTCTTCTAAAAATCATCACTTTCCTTAAACAACAACATTAACACATTATTTAAAAATAACACGTTAACGTTATTAAACAACAACATTAACACATTATTTAAAAATAACACGTTAACGTTAACACATTAAACAAAAAAGTTTATTTAAAAAAAAAGTTTATTTCGAAATAAAAAAATTTAATTTCGAAATAAAAAAATTTAGTTTCTAAAAAAAATTAATATGAAAAAAAATTATTTTTCTAAAAAAAATTTCAGAAAAAAATTTGTAGTTGTTTAATGCGTTAACGTTAACGTGTAAAAAAAATAAACATTAATAATCTTCACATGAAGTTTATTAAATAATGTGTTATCGTCCTTGTTTAATTGAATAATAACAGTTGTTAACATTGTAGTTGTTTAATGCATTAACGTTAACGTGTAAAAAAAATAAACATTACCTAATAACCTAAAAAAACTACAAAAAAAATACAAATACAAAAAAAAAGTATTACAAATCGACAGAAGAAAAAAAAGAAAAGTATTATGATTGTCAAAACAACACATAAAAAAAACATTACAAAAAAAAAAAAAAAAAAAAAAAAAAAAAAAAAAATTGTTACAAATCGACACAAAAAAAAAAAAAAAAAAAAAAAAAAAAAAAAAAAAAAAAAAAAAAAAAGTACAACAAAGTACAAATGTACCATATGTAGTACAAATGACAAGAATAAAGACGCTGGAGATAGAGTTATACCGACAAAACATTGTGAATGATTAATGATTTATGTTGTAGATGAATAATCTTCATATGTCGTAGATGTTGTTGTTTTTAAATAATGTGTTGACGTTGTCATTTAATTTACTAATAACAGTTGTTGTTGTAGTTATTTAATGTGGCAATGTTTAACGTGCTATTGTTGTTGGTGTTAATTAAATAAAAACGCATTCGACGTTAACGTTGTTGTTTAATTGAATAATAACATTTGTTGTTATAGTCGTTTAATGTGATAACGTTTAACGTGCTATTGTTGTTGTTAATTAAATAAAAACGCATTAGACGTTAATTATGTAAACGTAACAAATAAACACAAAAAAAAACATTACAAAAAATATACTATACAAAATAAAATACAAATACACAAAACATTAAAAAAAAAAAAAAAAAAAAAAAAAAAAAAAAAAAAAAAAAAAAAAAAAAGTGAGCTAATAAAATAGAGAGGGTTGGACTAACAAATATAGGTACCGTGAGTATAACCCCTCCCATATTTAAAGTAAGGGGGACCTTCCTCTTATGCTTAAATCGAGGGATTCTTCACTTCCATTTTTATTTTATTCCTATTTTAATTTCTTTCTAATTTTATCTATGCTTTTGTGGAATACAAGATTGTCCACCTGCCATGCATGCTTTCCCATAATATATAATTATATATCCATATTAATACATATCGATCTTACATTTTTTTTATTAACTCAAATATTTGTGAAATAACACCTAGCTAGCTGCTAGTACCTACAATATATATACGGGTGGGGTTAAATTCACGGGGGCTAGTTTTTTAAATAAGCGGGGTCTACACCTGCCACACACTTTTTCTGCTGCTATGCTCTGCCACCTTTTTCTACTGCTACTAATTTTTTTTTTGTTTTGTTTTGTTTTATTTTGTTTTGTTTTGTTTTGTGGTACCAAAGCATTTAATTCTCATGGGTTAGAAAAAGTAAATATTTATTTTTGCATTTAATTTTTGACATGTACCTCTTTTTTTTGAAATTATTTTTTTTCGAAATTAAATTTGTTTTTGAAATTAATTTTTTTCGAAATTAATTTTTTTTCGAAATCTAAATTTTTTAGAAAAAATATTTTTTTTTCGAAATTAATTTTTTTAGAAATTTTTTTTTTCGAAATTAATTTTTTTTTCGAAATTAAATTTTTTTTTTAATTAATTTTTTTTCGAAATTAAATTTGTTTTTGAAATTAATTTTTTTTCGAAATCTAAATTTTTTAGAAATTTTTTTTTTTCGAAATCCATTTTCGAAATCTAAGTAGCAGTAGAAAATAAAAAGAGAGAGAGAGGCGCGTGGGGTAGACAAAAGGCAGAAAAGTAGCAGATAAAAGCAGCAGAAGAAAAAGTAGCAGCAGTAATAGGGGTTGGGGTAGACCCCGTTCCTATAGTACATCCCTATATATACATGTAATTAATGCATGGCATATATATATATATATAGCGGGACTTTCTTTTCAGAACCACCTTATCTGCGAGAACTGACAGAACCACCAAAAACATACATGCACGCCTTCAATAATTGTATTTTTGCACATATGTTCGAAAAACAACATATATGTTTTAGAAAAAAACATGGTTGTTCTAAAGAATTTGATAAGAAATTGGAAATACAAAATTTTTCATTGAAGGTGTGCATGTATGTTCTTATAAGGCGTGCAACGACAATATTGCGGCCGTGTGTAAGGTTTTTGTGAAAAAAGAGGATGAGTTCATGATGATATTGAAGAACATAGGTGGATACTTACGATTATTGATGATTTGCGTGTATTTTTATTTTATTTTAAAAGGCGTGCATGTATGTTTTTGGTGGTTCTGTCAGTTCTCGCAGATAAGGTGGTTCTGAAAAGAAAGTCCCCCTATATATATATATATATATATATATATATATATATATATATATATATATATATATATATATATAACAGTTCTCGCAGATAAGGTGGTTCTGAAAAGAAAGTCCCCCTATATATATATATATATATATATATATATATATATATATATATATATATATATATATATATATATATATATGACCTTTATTTTCAGAACCCTCTTAAGTGCGGAAACTGCGAGAACTGCTTTTTACAACTAATAATACACAATGTACATCATTTAATGCTCCATAGCATTTTGTTATTTTTATTTAATTCAAAAGGGTATAATAGTAAAAGACATTTTCATATTAATTTTTTTTCTTTTTTTTTAATTCATGTTTTTTATAAATAATAAAATTCGGATTTTTTTTTTTTAATTTTTTATTTTAGTAAAAGACGCTTTTTTTTTTTTTTTTTTTTTTTTTTTTTTTTTTTTTTTATCAGAAGTAGTGCATATGTGTTTTTATGTACTAATTTTTTTCATTTTATTTTCTAGATGTAGTGCATAAGTGTTTTTGAATAATTTTAGAACATGCATGTTTTTCAAATAGTAAGGTGCATATGTGTTTTTTAGATAATGTAAATTTATAACAAAACAAGAACATAGATGTTACATACAAAATTCAATATCAATTGAAATACAATTAAAAAACAAATTTCTAAAAAGTATAAATACATGAATCTAATCGATTAATACATGCCTGCACTAATATATATAACGAAAACGGACATATGTGCACACTCATTATTATCAACATTTTTAGAAGTTGGACATATATGCACGCATTCAATAATCATATTTCTTCAAACGCCGCATTGTATCTATGTGTGCATCCACTTCTAGATCTTCATTGCTATCACCATCTTCATTAATTTGATACAAACATGCCCAAAAACAATTAAACCTTAACCAAATAGTGTAAGTAACTTTTTAATCATAATAACTAGCCTTACATATATGCACAATCTAAAACATATATGCATCCATGTAAAACACACATGCACCATTCCAATGAATTTTAAGTTAACTTTAAAACACGTATGCACCTACTTACGTATTTGCACCGACTCAAAATGTGTACTGAATAACATGTATGTTCTATGAAAACCAAAATGTGTACCGAATAACATGTATGTTAATAACATGAAAAACAGCCATGTTCAATGTAAAAACAAATATGTTCAATGAATAACATGTATGTTCTATAAAAACCAAAATGTGTACTGAAAAACAAGTATGTTCACCGAAAAAACAAGTATGTTTTAATTATAACTCTCTCGCTCATAAGAAGGACTAAGAAATCCAGTTCATCAAAATAAAATATATTTTTTTTATAAAAATTTAAGAATTTGTCAAATCCTTAACTTCCAGACCTTTTGACGAGCGGAAAAAGTACCTTTGTTGGAAAAAAATTCAATTATATAATACACATTACTGCAAGAAAAAAGAACCACAATGCAAGTTCAAAATACATAGGTATGCTGTAAACTAATTATTATGCTTCCGTAAATAGATTGTCATGCATAAATCGGTAAAGTAACTACATTTTTTCAAAGAAAAAGAAATATATACATCTAACACCAAGGCATATGTATGCTTGTCACTTATGTGCTCATAAATTTAGAGAGGCAAAGAGAATAACCTCGATTCTTGAATAGAGGGCTAGTAAGATTTAAAAAAAAAAAAAAAAAAAAAAAAAAAAAAAAAAAAAAAAAAAAAACCTTAGTTGATGAGTATCATTAGTTAATTAAGTAATTGTAGGTAAACGAGTTGCTTAGCTTTACAGTATTATTTTAAGCTAGCCAAGATTGGTTGCTTGAGTTTGAAGCATCTTTATCCGCTTTACGGAATTTATTCTCATTCGATATGCTCAACTTTTGGTTGCTCGTGTACCACTTATAGATGTACACTGAGATGTGACTACCTTTTCAACTTTATACACAATAATATTTTAATTTTTTACAACACAAATTTTATTGATTAAGAAAACAAAAACTCCCTCGTTAGTTTAGAACTTCATGCGTACATGAACCTTATTAGTTATAATAATAAGAATAAAAAACTTGTTGGGTACTTCGTACTTGAGTTTTAAGTGTTGAGAAAAGTGACACCGGACTGAAGCAAACCCACAACTAAAATAAGAAAATAATTATAAAAGATGACACACGGATATAACGTGAAAAACCCCAAATAGGGTAAAAACCACGGGCAAGGAAAGATACGTTTCACTATGATGAAAACTAGGAGTTACACCTTCTCTCTAGGTACAAGGATAAACACTAATCGTTATATTTCTTGTATTAGGAGATACCACACAAACCCTCTAATGGTAACTCACAAGGTACTACAGGAGAAACATAGTAAATATTACTATGTGAAAGAAGAAGAAGGGAATGAGATACTAACTGAAGCTACAAACACATCTATTTATAGTGTTTGTAAAACTACTCTTCCCGTGTGAACACAACAAATAAAAAGGCAGGCGCCTGTTGTTTCATTTGGTTCATGCATCATTTCCACCATCTTTCATTTTCAATGGGCCACCATAGTTATTATACTTTAACATTAAGTCGTATTTGCTGGTGGAATTAGTTTCGTTCATGGTTTTATTTATTTATTTATTTATTTATTTTTTTTAGAGAGAGTTTGAAAATACCTGTATAACAACCACGAACAATAGTTATTTTTTACGAAAAAAAAACGCAAATAAGAAGCCATTGATAACAAAGATGTAGAACTGAGGACCGCGGTACACAAAGATTTATATAGTGGTTCGGGAAATTATGTGTTATTTCATGAATTTGACGAAATTATATTTGAGGCCATGAAGGCAGCAGGAAAAGGAAAGGTCGATTCATCATTAACATCAATATCGATATCAGTTGACGAAGATAACCACCAAGGTAATGACGCCGTCGTGGACTGTTTAGTTGGTAATGACGCCGTCAGCTTCTGAACTCTCTCAAATTATCTGAGCCGTCACTTGTAAAATTTCATCAAATCTTCTCATCCAAATGTAAGTGACGGCGTCACTTGTAGAATGTGACGCCGTCTGAAGCCCTTTTTCGTGACTTGGTCGTTTTCTTCACTTTCTTGTCCAAATTAGCCCAAAACATGCCGGTTTTCATCTTTTGCGTCCCAAGTACCTAAAATGGGAAAAGAAACGATTTAGGGCAATAATTGATCAAATACATACGAGTTTAGGGCTTAAATGACCCCTTAAAAATGTATGTTTTAAATCTTTATCAGTGTGGTGAGGGTATTTAAGAGAGTCGAGTCAGGGCGTCCATCTTATAATATTGTTTATTATAATGAAGTTTTTGTGGAGTTGATTTGAGAAGCCAATTAAATCGGTGAATCATTGTACGTTGTCTTTTCGTTTTCTTGATTGTTTAGCTATTCGTTGTATGATCCCTTATACGTGGGTGTATGATCCCAACAAGTGGTATCCAAGAGAGGTTCGAGGAGAAGGAATCATACAATTCGAAGTAGGCCGATAGGAAAAGAACGAAGAGCTTGTGTTTGATTCGTCATATTCAGCGCAGTGGTGGTACCATTGAATTTATGTGAGATTTTAATAGAATGTTCAAAATCCATAATCCACAATCTCACCGGAGTGATAGGTCATTGAAAAACTGGTTGAGAGTTATAGATTGTCCAAATTCTTTCAGAATGTTGTGTTGGTGTATTTCTTTCGAGGCAAGTTTGGTGTTTACCATAATGATGATGATCGAGATTGTAACGGTTGTAGAAGAGCTATGGTGTAATGAGGTTGTGATGTAGATGATTTGTCTTTCAACAATGACGCTGGCTCGGTGGACCAATTGGTTTGGTGTCTTGTGCCGAAAGTAGCCTTTTTTCCAATCAAGCGGTGTGTCTCATTTGTGAGAATGGCGGTACAATTGCATTGGATCATGTGGATTATCGATGAAAATGAGACATCAAAGATGAAGTTTAAGGAATTTGAATTAAGGGAGGATTTGTAGAAGATTATTCTAATTTCTTACACTCTGTTCTCAAGTATGATTTTAGAGGGAAATGGAAGTAAATGAAATGGAAGTAAAGAAATGGAAGTAAATGAAATGGAAGTTATGAAAATAATTGTGTTCTTAAGTTTGGAGTGAAAGAAAGGTAAAGTAAAGAAATGAAAGTAGGTGGTCCCATTTTATACTTTTTATATTTGTGGAATTACTATTATAACCTTGCTCCATAATAAATACACACTAAAGACAAAGGGTATTTTTGACATTAAAGTATTTTCGTTTTTGTCTTATTCTATTTACTTCCTTTCCATCCCAAATATGGGAGGAAAGTGTGGACCCAAAAAAACAAAGAGCCAAACCTCATTTACTTCCATTTTCCTTACTTCCATTTACTTCCAAAAACTTGAGAACATGATTTTTTGTTGTGATAGTTCATTTACTTCCATTTACCTCCTTTTATAAACTTGAGAACATAGTGTTAAAGTAGAGTCGTTCAATTTAGTAAATTATCTACATTAAGGCCATGGATCAACTTGGGCTCTGAACAACAGTTTGGGCCAATAAAGTATGTGGCCTTGGAACATCAATTGGTTCATGTCCATATTGAATATACACATACCTAACATGCGGATAGGCTAAAGTAATTGGGTTAACCCAATGAGGTTGTTGTGAACCGATCAAACCAAGTAAATTGGGATGTGGATGAATTCCCAAACGGACATAAAGCAATAGCAAAGTTAAAACAGAACTTCGTTGTAGGTGTTGATGTTGGACATGTCATTCTTGTATGTTAAAGAAGAGTAATAGATCGATTGTATTTGTTTTTGGTAGTTAAGGTTGGCAGTCGTTTTTGGTCGACGTTGGTTGCAAAAAGAAAAAAAATGAAAAATAAAGGTTTTGTTTGATTTGATTGGACGAAAGAATAAATGAGATTGAACATGTTTGACTGGTAATTTCCTCAACAATTATTGATTAAACAATCAGACCAATTACATCAATGATCAAATTGTATTCGTTGAAGTGAAATAATACGGTTGATTACGGCAGCGAAGAGACACGAACAAAATTAGGGTTTTGGATGTGATACCATTTTGAAATAATAATTTTTTTGCATTTCATGAATTATCAAATACAATATATAATCTTCTAGAAACAAATAAACATGGGCTTAGCCCATAAAACATAAAAAAATGATTAGGAGGGCCAAACTCATGCATAATTTTTGTGCTTAAAAATATGTCATTAGCTCACTGGTTTATGATGAAGTGGGTCTTCAGTTACAACCAATGAAAGAGTGACACCTAGGGGTGAGCTTTTGGACCGAGGACCCGACCCGACCACCCGACCGATTCGACCCGATTTCGACCCGAACGAACCAAACGCGGTTTTGTATCGAGTTGCACTTTTCCGGACATGTCGGGTCGGGTCGGTTCGAAACCTGACAAAACCGACTGTCCCGCCGATCGAAACCGACCCAAGTATGTTTCAGTTCGGTCTCAGGTTGAGTTTTGGGGGAATTTCGGTTTCGGGTTTCATCGGGTCGGGTCGGGTTTGACCCGATGCTCACCCCTAGTGACACCCAAGTTTAGGCATAAAATTAATAAGTTTAGGCCTCTCAATCATTTCTCTAAATTATAACATCTAACTAATAATAATATTCTAACAAATTACAACATTCGATTAAGAAACAAAATAAAAATACGATTTATATAAGGTACGATGAACTTAAATCTTTTCATTGTTTCTGTAGGAGGTTTCTTTCAAACCTTAAGAATACTATTAAAAAAAAGTTTAATATTTATTGACATGACTATTTTTTGTGTTATATTTTATGTAAGGACACTACATGATAATAATCACAATGTTTAAAACGTTTTATTAAGAGATTAGGAGAACAATTGGTGATTGACTTAGTACGATTGGGCTATTAACTAATAGGGTTTCTAGTGATATCAACATATATAATTACGAATATTCGAGGTCTGGTGCGGGGACCCGAGGAGTATTACCAAACCCGCCTCCATCCTCGCTTTTCAGTTTCAGATATTCCCCCTCCCATCCTCATCCTCGGTCAACTTTGGGATCTCTCAGTCAAACTGAGATCAGGTATCGATTCTTCGTCGGGTACGAACTGTTTTGTCATCTTTAAATAAGGGTGATGCGATTTGTTTGTAAATTTTTTAGGGATAGTTAGGCTCTAATACCGTAATTTGTGATTATCCCCTCATGATCTCATTAACAAAGATAACAATATATAGCTTTGCATAACTTGAATACGAAGCAAATATTAAAGGGCTAAGGCCTTAATAATAATAAACAATGCTAATTGCTAAGATACATAATCGGTTAATAGTTTCGAGAAAAACTGCTTTTGTAAGTGAGCCAAACCACATGGATGATTTATGTAATTTACTTTAAGTTATTTAATGTATTACTGTATGTTTTTCTTAGGGGACAATAAAATTTCAACCCTCCCAAATTTAGCCAATAAAATTATGACAACTCAGCTCAACCCTCCAGCCCTCCCAACCAATTTCACTCGCGCCCATGATTTTCCAGCCCTTCCAAATTTTTTATTTTCCCCCTAAACTATTAAACTACACAATTTATAACTAAAACATTTTATACTGTATAAAAGTTATGTAAAAAAAAGTTTTAGGAAAAAAAAATGAGACTCAGATCTGTTTAGACGATGGGAACATGCGGATAAATCAGCCATGGCTGCAAATATTCAAAAGGTTGCAATATTTTACCATCCTCTGAATTTATTTGCCCCGCCAAGATGCAAGATCATCTCTAAATCATGTTCCAATTTCACAATTTGGATCAATAAGAAAAATATCATCACAGCCTCTAATTAATAATAATAAAAAAAAATTCCGGCCAAATTTTCAATATCCGGCCAAACATCACAAGATCACAGCCAAACATTATCAAGATCCGGCCAAACATCACAGCCAAACATCACAGCCAAGATCACAGCCAAAATCACAGCCAAACATTATCAAGATCCGGCCAAACATCACAGCCAAGATCCGGCCAAACATAAGCCAAGATCCGGCCAAACATAAGCCAAGATCCGGCCAAACATAAGCCAATATCCGGCCAAACATAAGCCAAGATCCGGCCATGCAATCAAACGGTTCCACAAACAAGAAAGAAGGGGGCATTTATTTCTTTTGATATTCCCTTCCAACGTTCCAATTTCAACATCAAACGGTCAAAAAAAGTTTGCAATTCCTACCCTCAAACGGCTTCACCAACGGGTAATATACCCGGTCACCAAACCGCTCAGCCAACCCGCTGGGCAACGGAGTGGTAATACCGGCGGTATGGGCAAACCGCCAGCCACTCCGAGTGCCCTTATGGTTTATTAAAGAAAATGGATCTTTTGGGTTCTTAGTGCAAACATTGTTATATACAGTAAAACCTCTATAAATTAATGATGTTGCGACCGGAACATTTTATTAATTTGGCGAGATATTATAATATCGATAAATTAATAATTTATTAATTTAAAAGGGTTTTATATATGGCCTTTAAATTTCCAAGTCCAATATACTAGTTACAATGTATACTAGTTAGAGATGAAAAACAAATTAGAAAAACAAGTTTCAATTAACATTTTATGAATTCAAAGCATTAAAAAAATTAATGAATGTATACTAATGAATGTTACGAGGTTCAAAATATTAAAGAAATTGTGGAATTTTTTAATAATTATTAATTTATAGTTTTGTTTGGACCAATATTTATACACCGGGGTTTCAATAAAATATTATCTTATTATTTTATCGATTGCAGTCTAAATTTGCACTGGTTCCAAGTTGGGACTGGACAAATTATTAATTTTATCGAGGTTATTAATTTATAAAGGTTTTACTGTATGTGTCATCCAACTTACAGAACTATCCTCAGATTTGGAATAACGTGTATTTGTTAACAGAATCAATAGTCTACACGGAACACACGATGCATCCAAACACGCACCCATTGTCATCACAGTATGAACAGTCGACAACAATGAACAAACTTGACAATGGTCAACTTGAATTGGCTCCAAACGGGAATACGATTATTCATCTTCTATCTGAGTTTGGAAAAGCAGACGATTTAAAAACAATTCTTGAAAAACACCCATCTCTAGTATACCGTCGGAATCATCAAAAGGAGACACCACTTTTTGTGGCTTCAAGGGAGGGGCACCTAGACGTTCTTGAACTCTTGATTAACTGTGTCAAAGAAAAAACTGACCTCGAAGAACTGGTCACAAGAAGCACGGATAACTACACTGCTTTGCATATTGCTATAAAAAAGCATCACGCTCCAATAGTCTTTTGGTTGGTTAATCGACTCCCTCAACTTGCAAATTGTATAAATGTCTTCAATGAAAGTCCGCTTTACTTTGCTGCACAAAGAGGATATCGTCATATTTTGAGGCTAATATTGGATGAAAGCAAAGAAAAATCTTTCGAGGGACCGAATGGAAAAACTGCACTGCATGCAGCAGTCATGTCACAAGAATCAGGTAAGTTGCTTTAAGCTAAAAACTATTTCCAACTAAGTGAAATTTGTAACTTTTCTTCTTTTATTAGTCAAGTGATATGTTAGTTATAAGGAACTTTTCAAAGCTATGAACTTACCATAAATACCTTTCTATATCCACGATTGATATTTCTCTTTTGGCACAGCTTCAATTCATATATGAATATGATTTAGCTTAAAAAGATGGTCATAGTATATTTTTTGAGAGTATGTTTTTATCAAAGTTGGTGCAACACCCATGTTCACACAAAATCACTGTTATCGACGTTTTTCCAATTATATAATTTATAGAAACTAGTTTAACTATCTATTTGATTATTTAACAAACTATCTATAAAAAATTTGGTCCAAGTACATTAATTGACTTCTTCTCTTTTATAAGTTTTATATCATATTCGATATCACTTACTAATGATGACCAACTTCTCTTTTATATGTGTAGTCGTATCTGATTGGCAAAGCAAGTCTGGCTTAGAGTGTGTAACATCCTTGTTACAGGAGAAGATTGATCTACTGTACATCCATGATAAGACTGGGTGGGCGCCATTCCATTATGCTGTTTATCATGATATAGGAAAAGCAACAGTAAAAGCACTATTAAAGCAAGATCCCAACATTGGATCCTTAGATATTAAGGATCCGAAAGGAAGAAATATATTTCATGTTGCCGTTGAAAATAAAAGAATGGATAAAATCAAAAAACTGTTTGGAGATAAACAGTTTATAACTCTGGCTAATCAAAGAGATATCAACGGGAACACTCCTCTTCATTTATTTATGGCTTCTGACATTGAAATAGATAAAATGAGTATGGATAGTGGGGTTGACATTTATGCAGTCAACAACGAAAATTTGACAACTTTGGATGTGGCATCTTCATATGAAAAAAGACATATATTGATTGAGGTACAGATACGTATTCTTCTTAGATTACTATTAATATATATGTTGGTGGTAGGAGATTTATAAAACATATTTTCGATGAAAAATTTATAAAACACTCAAAGAAAACGGATGTCACTCAAATGCTTCTTTCGATAAATTTTGGAGACTAACAACTACATAATTTGGTAGACATTTCCAAAAGAAGACTTCCGCGAGAAAAGTGAGCACCGAACAAAATTGAGAGTTTAGCAAAAAGAAGCATTTCGAGTTTTAGAAAAGGAGAAGTTTACATAATTCAAGTTTTACCTCTCCATCTTCAATTACATCTTGTATAAAATGATGCTTCAGTGCGATATGCTTTATGTAACTAAGATAAACCGGGTTCTTTGCAATTCCTATTGCAAGAAATTGTTGTAGGCTTCAATTGTTTTTGTTATGTTTAGTCTTTATCATTAGCTTATTGCAGGCAGTGAAAACGGGTGTATGGAGAAATCGACAAACCAGTAGTCCATCCCATGAGGTGCCCCATAAAAGTGAAATAAAAGGACAAATAATGACTAAGTTTGGAGACAGTCTTGTTGTAGTGACCGCTCTCATAGCAACAGCATCATTTGCAGCTGCTTTTACAGTACCAGGTGGTTTCGACGGTAACGAAGGCTCCAAACAAGGAATGCCTATTCTACTAAGGAAAACAGCTTACAAAGCATTTGTTGTTTCAAATGCTGTAGCCTTCTCTTGTTCGTGTTGTGTTTTATTTGGATATATGAGGCTTCAAATCTACCTTGCCAAGTATATTGCTACAACATTAGACATACGCGATTTATTTGATTACGGCATTGAAAATATTATTGGGCTTCAGTATATGCTAACGGGAATTGCGATGGTAGCAATGGCATCTGCATTCATTACAGGAACTTATGTTATTCTGGCGCCTTCCCTTGCTTTTGCAATTTCATTATGCGCCACCTGCGTATGCATTATTGTCCCTTTGTCTTTTCTCCCCAGGTGGTATTTTCGATGTTTTAATAAATTACTTGATGTTGGCAAAGTATCAATTAGATTTAGATGAATTATATGTATCATTTATTCTTGGCGTATCAAGAAGCTAGATATTGTACTTTATTTAAACATGTAAAATAATAGAGACCGGTGGCGTACCGTAACTTCTTTATAATTTTATTTTTATTTCTGTTGCTGCACGTTAATGTAGTTTTTGTCATCTTCTTCTCTAATTCAACTAAGGGCGGAGCTAGTAAAGTGACTATTGGGTGCTGAGCCACCCCTAATCATTTAATTCATTAGTTATGCAGCTCATAAATTAATTTTTTAATAATATTGACCATTAGCCCCCCTTATTTCTATTAAAATTCCAATAACTTAACAATCAGATACAACATCAAAAATAAATTTTACTTGTCAAGTTGTCATTTTCTAATTTAGCTTAGTTTCTAAAATTATGGTGTTAATTAAGATGAATCATGAGTTAAGAAATATAGATTCATTTTTGGTGCAGTATTTATTGTTATAATTTTTACGTTAAGTTCGGCCTCCCTTAACTTCAAATCGTGACTCTGCCCATGAATCCAACCTTTGCCGCCACTAAGCTCTAAACCTTATGGGTGTGCATTTGAATTTGATGTGATAATATTAAGGACTTGTGATAATACGTAGTTACGTACGTCTCTAGTGCCTCTTCCTTTGCTTATTACTGTATTAGTTTATTATTATTTATATTTATATAGTTTTACTTCATCATTGAACTTAACTACTTAACGATACTTGTCAGATTGCCAGTTCAGTAAGTATTATCTTTTCTATATTTTTTCTGATTTTCAACCCTCAAATTTATACGCAGCCGCGACACGGGGGAGGGGATTGAAAAGTGTTTTTGACTGCGTTGATATGGTGCATTTGGTATGCAATGTTCCCATGCATGTTTTTGGTCCTCGCAAGTGCATGTGTTTTCTCTGAATGAAGGTGTGATATTTTTCTCAAACGTAATGCAATTTAATTTTACATGGTATTCTGGCCTATGGGGTAGTCCCTTGAACTTGGCTGGGTGGCTCTGCCACAATGAATACGTAGCTCCTTTATACACGAAAAACTGTATATGCGTAAGGAAACTCCATCAATATTGCAAAAATCCAAAATTTTGTTTAAATAAACATAAATGCATATATAATCTTAACATCAATTGCTAAATAGTTTCCTCCTTTTATTCCAATAGAATTTGAAGGCTCCATTATTTTTTGAACAAAATGATCATACTACACAAAACAAAAATTGAATTAGAAAAAAAATAAAAATAAATAAATAAATAAATAAATAAAATAAAATAAAAAATAAGACACTCAGCGTTACGATTACCATAGTATACGTGATCAGTGAATTATTAATGTTTGTTAGATATTTTAGTAACCTTCCTTTGTTAGAGAAAAAAGAAAAGAAAAACCAAAATTTGAATAACGGTGTTATCAAGCAATCGCTGGTGCCCTCAAAAGGTTATTGTTGTGGTACTAATAAAAGTTGTTGTTGCATTCAAAAAGGAAAAAAAAAAAGAAAGTAGAATTTGCCTATTTGATAACTCATGTTTGCTTTATTTTTAAAAAAATGGTGTTTTGGTGGATAATTTATTCAAAACGAGCAAATTATTCACATGTAGCTTTCGCAAACATGGTGTGATTTGACTGAATACTATATATGTGTTACTGATTATATATGTATAATGTGGAGATTTATGATATTTACCGCAAATAATATGTAAAAACAATTTATCCCGTATAAATGAAAATGAGTCCATTTTTACATGTAATTATTATTATTATTGTTAAACTATAATGACTTAGGTAGAGTTTGATAACAACTTAAGTGTCTTAATTGAAAAATAGGTAAGTTAATTAAGTCACCAAATGGATGTTTGTTTAGTGCTTAAAACTAATATTGACCTCTTAGAAAAAGTCAGGGAGATAAGGGTCTCCAAATTAAGTCCATTATTTCACTACTAGAAAAAAGGCCTTTAATGACGCGCATTGCGTGTCATAAAAGGGGTCAGATGACGCGCTTTTTGGTGTCATTGATCGACCCGTCATAAAGCTTTATGACACGCATTTCGCGCGTCATGAATTTATGACACGCTTTTATGACACCCTTTTACGAACAACTTTTATGACACTATTTTATGACCCCTTTTTTGCGTGTCATGGGTCAAATTTTTTAAAAAAAAATAATTTTTATAAAATTAATAATATCCCCACATTAAATAACAGATAATCTCATAATACAAATAAATACACAAATAGCAAAAAAGCGCATTTCATATATATCAAAACAATGCGTTTCATACAACTACAAGTTATTTTCAAATTCCAAAATTGTAGAAACATATATGGGTGATATACTGGTAAATGTTTCTGCCACTCAGGAGCAGCCAAATAAGCCGGCAACTGCTCAGACGCAACAGGAACAATAGTATTCCCACCTAACGCAATAGCCAACCTATCCAAACACTCCTGCGCCACACTATAATTACTCGACTCCCCCGCATCCTCATCCTCATCCTCAGCCGTATGCCACGCAGCCTCATCCTCAATATCCATCGATCCTCCTAAACTGAACAATAGCTTGATCCAACCAAAGGACACAATGATGTAATTAATATAGCCACCAAAAAGAGTCAAGTGACACTGCAGTAGTGGGTTACCTTTGGCTGTATGTAAAATGGACACATTATGATCCAAGATCATTAGTAGGTTCTCTGTTTAAAAATCATAAAGTTCATGCTTTCTATTTTCGACTAGACAAAGAAAAATTATGCATCTTTTTTTAATCCAATATGTATGGAGCATTGTAGACTAGACATCTTTACGAGTTTCAAGTGAAAGTTATAAGGTAATTGAATAGTTGGTATGTTGACTGGTTAAAGCAAGTTTGAATTAAATGCATCTCAATTATCCAGAAAGCTACTCTTTAGTTTAATATCTATAGTTGAGCAGTAAATTACCTGTGGTATTACTATTGCGAGGTTCAAAACTCCAATTGCCAATCCTACATGGGAAAACAGCACAAATGGAAAAAAATTGTAAGCGCAAAAAAAGCTTTATTTCATCACCATAAGATAATAGAATCTACAGAGTAAATACGTACCTTGACCGCCTCCTGTATCAGCAGTCAAATCTGCTGTGACGGAGAATGGCACACTGTAAGTTATCTGCAACAAATAGACACACGTCAATTCACATTCAGCAGAGATCAGTATAACAGCAAATCAAATGGTTCTTGAGATATTCATGATATATCGGTATACTTACAGCAAGAGGAAGGCCCAAAATGGATTGTATTTGCTACAGAGTAAATACAATTAACAAACATAAGATAATAGAATCTACAGAGTAAATACGTACCTTGACCGCCTCCTGTATCAGCAGTCAAATCTGCTGTGACGGAGAATGGCACACTGTAAGTTATCTGCAACAAATAGACACACGTCAATTCACATTCAGCAGAGATCAGTATAACAGCAAATCAAATGGTTCTTGAGATATTCATGATATATCGGTATACTTACAGCAAGAGGAAAACCATAGTCATATTCAACTACACAACCTTATATTACTAAGTCATATATTAATCGCATATACAATTTTTTTAACACTAGCAAATAAAAACAACTGATATTGACTAACACACATGACAGTCATATTCATATACACAATCTATCTTACTAAACTAAACACTCGCAGTTAAAACTAACCAATAATCACTACCTAACACACACAAACAAACACACAGTTTCATATTTAAAAATTAAGCACTTGAAGATAAAATTAACTGATAATCACTACCCTAACAAACATACACCGAACATAAGTTTCAACCTACCAATATTACATAACCGATAATCACTATTGAATTATAGTAACAATAACTAATCACTACTTAACACATACATAGTAGAAGTAAAACATGTGCGAACAATATTAATAGACAATCACTACCTAAAACACACGCACGCAGAGTTACACACAGTAAAAATTATTTTAACCTTACTTATCTCCTCGTCGTTCCTGACAGCTAGCTGGATGTGTCTAGGCACGATTCGGGTTTTCTTGTTGTCTCTTGCTGCGTTTCCAGCCAACTCAAGCACCTATCAATAACCAATTTTCACAATCTCAATACATCTCAAATTTCAAACAAAACATATATGAAAAGCATCAACATTTTATACATTTTTAATTACATTACAATTAAAATAGTCATCATTTCAGCTTTATATTAACATTGTTTGAGTAAAAACAACATTCAAATTATTAGCAACAACGTCAAAAATAAATCATCAATTTAATAAATATACCCATCAAAGTTAATTATTTTTAAGTAAAAAAAAATCAAATTTATTAGCATTAAAATGACTTTTTTAAGCCAATATTATTATTAACATTAGCATAAAAAATCATAAATTTTTTACTGTAAAAATCATTAATTTTATTAAAATTACTCTAAAAATCACCATTTTTTATTCTTATCACCTTTATACAAATAATTAGATCCAATTAACAAAAGAAAAATCATTTTTTTTCTAACAAGATCTAAAACCACCAGTAACCTTAGCAACACGAAGAAGAGCAAGTTCAGCTTTCAAATCCTTCAACTGTGCGAACAAATCCACTTCCAATAAGTCTCAACTTCGCCAAAAACAACAAAACCACAACGATATCAACACCAACCACAATCAATAAAAAAAAATTATAGATCGACAAATAAAATGAATAGATCTATAAAAAAAATTATAGATCGACAAAAAAATCTATACATCTACAAAAAAAGAACAAAAAAAACTATAAATAACGAAAAATATTATAGATCTACAAAAATAATGTTCAAAAATCATAGATATATCAAAATACCTCAAAACTTTAGGGTGGAGAGTTTCGGTGGTGTCGGTGGAGGTGGAGTCCGGTGGTGGTGCGTCGGATGGCGTCGGATGGTGGTGGTGCTGTCGGATTGTGTTTTTTAGAGAGAGAGAGTTATTGTGTGTGTGTGTGAAAATGAAATGAGTTGGATGAGAGTCGAATGGTGGAATCAAGCTTTTTTGGTCCGTGTTTTTTAAAAAATTTGAGATATGACACGAATTTTATGACACACAAAAATGCCTGTCGTCTAGCCTTCAGATTTTACAATTTATGACAGTTTTTTTATGACTTACAATTTTGCGTGTCATTATATTGTGTGTGTCATAAAAAGCGTGTCATTAAAGGCCCTTTTTCTAGTAGTGTTTTTATCCTAATTTTACATGTTTACCCTTCCATTTCTTAACCTTATTTCAAATAAAAGGGTATAACAGTAATTTTTTCTAATTCAGACACCTTATTCAGCATGGGATAATTATTACAATGCCCCAGTTGTCCAATGCGTTTGCTTATCCGCCCCGATTTTAGAAAATTTTGATATTAGACCAGGGCAACCTGTACTTTTTGGGCAACTGAAATCCGCAAGTGACAAGTGTCACTTTTCTGACTATTTTTTGGGCAACTTGTGTATTTTTTGGGCAACTGGAGGACGCTTGTCATCGTATGGGTCGAGATGCCCAGTTGCCTGGTCTAATATCAGAATTTTCTAAAATCGGATCGGATAAGCAAACGCATTGGGCAACTGGGGCATATTAGTAATTATCCCTTTATTTATCTACAAACAAACATCATACATCTAGACAAACACTTTAATTTAACATGACTTAATAAAAAAAATAAACAAACAAGCCTTTACTCTTCTAGTCATAACACTGGGCAGAATACCTCATGCAAATTTTAAAGTTGTTCATATAACAAAATGCAATAGCTTTTACTTAACTTTCTTTTCGTTATTTGAAAATTACTTATTATACTATATACTAAAAAGCGTTTAGAAACAGGGTTCCAAACAGTGGTTCTAAAAGCACTGTTTTGCACTGTATCACCCCATTAGACACTATAATAACCACTATTATGCATTGTAGCACCCCCGTAATACAACTATTTTTACTGTAGCAGCTCCGTTTTTAACAGTGCAATCCTTTTTTTCTAGACCTTTCTCCCGCAATAAATCCCCTCTCTAGAAGCTTCTCCATAATTCTCCCATCTCTGATAAAATTTCCCCATAATTCTAGACCTTTCTTCTTCACACACATCCTTCATACCATCTCTCTAAAAACACACACAACACTTCATTATCATCTATAACCAAACATATCATTTTTTAGATGGTTTATATGCACGGTGTTCAACTCAAAACACACACATAAACCAAATTCAGGTTAATCAAATCTAGGGTTCTTCATCTTTTAATTCCAGTTAATTTTTTTTATAAAAAGTTTGTATTCTTATTCACATGTTAATGTTTTGTGGAAAACTAGAAGGGGGGTTGAATAGTTTTACCGTTTTTAAAATTTATTTGCTTTGAATACTTAGTGTGATTTCAAATAATGCAAATAACAAACAATAAATAACATGCAAGTAAAGAAAGAAACGATCAAACCACAACACGATTGTTTATAGTGGTTCGGTCTACAAGGACTCTTTTCCTTGCCCTACTCCACTCCCCGAGTCTCTAACTCGAGAGTTTTTCTTCCCTATGTGTCCGTTATTAACTTAAAGAAAATTTGTGTATTTAGGCTCAATATTTGCTACAGTACTTTTTATAAGAACTAAGATCGCTTAAAGTTGAATTACACACAATAGATCAGGGTAAACACTATAAATACTCTATGTACTTATATGTTTGACTCATCATTCTTACTTTAAAAGACATTAATGCTCCTATTCTTTTTCACCTGTCATCACCACCATGTTCACCACCACCACTAACGACCGTCAACAGCACCACCACCGCACATCATTAACCAAAATCAAAATGCCTTTTAAACATGTATCCACGCATGTATCATACTCCTAGATATATAAAATCAACCCATTTTCTCTTTGTCCTCACGTATACATCGCTAGATACAATACTTGTTCAAGTAATAGAAAACCAGCTTAGCTTTAACTACACATGAAAACCTAATATATTTAAAACTTAATTTTCGTCAAGCCCCTCAATGCTTTTTCACCTACTAACCTGTTACCTCTTACTATACACACCTAAATGATTTAAACATACTTCCAATTTTTTCCCAATCTTCTCTTCACGAGAAACGCAAATCACTCAATAGTTAAATGGTGGCGTCTGCCGATGGTGGTGACTGTGGAGGCAGGATGAAAGGTAGGAGTACAACATGGTCTTCGTCGCTGGTGGTCAACGTCGCTGATGGTGCAACAATGTCGTAACCCCACCGTTCGCCGAAAATTTTGATAAAAGTTGTCACTCCCAATTTCCAACAACTAACTTAATCATTTAAGAAGTGAAATTTTTGGCTTTGGATTTGGTATATTGTTTGTTAATTTTGGATTTGAAAGGTGAAATTTAGTTGGCCGGAATTCGAATTTTTTAACCGAAATTTATGGTGGTTGGCTGAAGTTATATAATGTAGATGATGAAGATGGATGAAATGATTAAATTACCCATAATGGTGATGTATAATGAGTAATTTACGAATTCAGAAAACATAATAAGCCTATATTGTAATTACATACAGTATTTATATCTTTTATCTTAATAGATCATGTTCATCAATCACAAACAAGTTAAACATATAAAACTTTTTATTTTAATAAAAATTATGGACTCAATTCATTCATGTACGCTCAATAATACCAACGTCGATCATGCTTGACTCAAAGTTTATGTATAATCTTGATCCTTTTTTTATAAAGTCATCATCTTTATTGGACTATTACTCATTCTTTCCCTCAATTTTCAAAAATGCCCAAATAACCTATTTGTTTCGTAAGAGGCATAAAAGCTTTGTGGACTAACCAGAAAACTAGAAAACTAAAATGTGCAAGAAACATGCTTAAAAACAGAACCAATCGAGGTTATTAAATTTTCGAACATGTAAAACTTATACAACATTTGTATTAAATTTAAGTGTTCGTGAGGGTATGGTGCTAACCTTCATAATAGGTAAATGACTATGGGTAAAACACTACTCTGGCAGTGTTATATGTTATAATTAAACACATAGAGGCACAGAGGCGGATCTATGTATTGTCAGGCGGTGCCCAAGAACCATCTTGAACGACGAAATCCTTTAGAAGCGATATAAAAACTTTTTTAGGAACAACCTTAGAAATTATTTGGGAACTACCTTCGAAATTTTTTTAAATCTAATTATACTACTGTATTAGTAGTATTATTAGATTGTCAGATTATTTAGATTTTAGGGTTTGCTGTTTAGGACTTTAGTCTTTAGGAAGACGCAAATGAAATTGAAATCGTAAACGCTTTAACAATTATGTTATAAATCTATGTTCAATGTTTTTTATTATCGCATCTTGTTAAATTGGACCCGATCCAACCTGTAAAGACCTAGAAACACTATTCAGGAGGTCGGGGAAGCTCGAAATAAGGGTTAAACATGGTATTTATTAGCTTAAAGAATGAGGAAGGTGTGTGTATTTTCTAGAGAGAGAAAGGAGAGAAAACCACACACACCTTATTACAATGAGCGTTCCACCCTTCCTAGTTGTGACTAGGAAGGTATTTATAGAAGAATACAAGCCTAACTTAGCTAAAATGACTAAACTAGTCCTTGTACATATAAACTATTGCAATTCCCGAGTATAACATAACTTTAAAGGCTAACAATCTCTCCCCAAAATGATGTTATACGGGAATTGCTTACAACGTTCCCTACAAGTAATATTCAATACAAAACATGAGCGCATCAGCTCTGAGAATGGTCTTCAAACTTCATTACTTCGTTCAGCTTGCAAAATCTTCTCAACTGTCATTTCTTTACTTGCAGAAGAACTATATATGTGAGCAAATCTAATTAGGGATCAAATATGCCTTTTTCACTCTCCTCTAATTAGTGCTCTCCCCCAAACTGACAAACTTTCTGATGAATGCCCTAAATCAGAAGAAGTCTTTTGATAATTAAATGCATTCCGTCTTTAGTCTTTTAACACGCAACGGAAAATGTAGGACAGACTGTAGATTCGACCTTCTTCAAGATTGTCCATTCGGGGGAATAGAGTATCAACATCTTCATCTCACCAAATGCATCCTAATTATCTTCATTTCTCTCCCCTGTTGGTTAAGATTTATCAGAATCAACATACTGATGTGTACGTGAAGTATTAACTGGAAGCACTTTATCCCTCTATACCCTTAAATGATTTTTAAACTCAAATGTTTAAAGAATATGCTTTATCTAAGGGGGAGTATAAAATTTAAAAATGCAAAATGTTCCAATTTCATGCTAAAATCCGTCTCTCTCCAAAAAGTTTCATTTTAATCAAGTTGATATCAAAAATATCACTATATGCTATTTTTGAGGGGAGAGGACGTGATTAAATGGTGATCAAAGTTCGTGAAATCTCAAAGTATGCTCACCAGACAGACTCAGCATACACTAGTACAAAAATGGGATTTAGTCACACATGTTTTTTTTCGAACAGCCACACAGTCGCCTTTTTATGTGACTAAATGTACCAGAATAAAATAAACAGCCACACTTGATCCGACTTGTGTGACCATTTCGGAATTACATCCGAGGCTACAGCCACACATTTGAATATTTTCGTGACTATACGTATCTGGTAAAAAAAAAATTGATTTTTTAGTCACTTATAATTTGGGACGTGTGACGGATACAAATAAGGTTGAAACATTAGTCACACTATATATATACATATGAGACAAATATATGTCACGCAATTGAAAAGTGTGACCAAAATCCATATATGGTCACACGAAGTAATTGTGTATGTGGCTAAATCATATGCTCAAGTTTGTCACACATTATTTAAGCGTGACTGCTAGTTTTTGTTGAAAATTTAGCCACATATGAATTTGAAATGTGTGACAACTTAAAAGTAAGTTTGAAGCATAGTCACGATATGCATTTAAAAGTGACAAATATATGTCACACACTTGAGATGTGTGACCAAATGTCATATATGGTCACACTAAACCATAGGCATACATGATTAAGTGTGACCAAAATTCGATACAAATAGTTATGTAAGTTAATATGTGTGTCTAAAGTTAAGTGTGTGTTTGACTGCCAATTCCTAATGTGTATGGTCACACATTTAATTGTAGCACAATCATGTGACTATAGGCAATAGTCAAATTTTGTCACACATTATTTAAGTGTAGTCACAATTCGATACATATGGTCACACATTTCTGATAACTTATGCAATAGTCAAAAATTTAAAAATATAAATGTTTTGGCTCTATTGTAAGCATTTATGTAAGCATATTTTGTCAGACTATACATTCTAGCAGTAATAACTATACATTCTAGCAGTAATAACTACACATGTTTATCTCATAAGCAGTAATGACTATACATGTTTAAGTCAAACTATACATTCTAGTAGTAATAACTATACATTCTATTTCTTGTCCTTGGGTCCTAGATACTCTTCCATCTTCTTGAGCAGTTCATATGCCATGTTATCATAATTAAGCTGAAGCTTGAGTATTTTCTTCCCACGCAACATCTGATGTAGAATGTCTTTGTGAAACTTTAAAGGGTAATCCTTTTCTACAAGCATGTAGATCACCAACTCATTCACAGTTAAAGCATGTACTCCACATCGTTGAAAATTTTTCCATTCTTTAACAGTATTGTGCGTTAGTCTTCTTGATGTGCTGCGTGCGTCGTTGCGGTTTAGCAGTTTTAATGCCTACTCAAGTTTTAAATTTATATTTAGCCGACTTATCAATAACACACACACTTAACGAGCAGTGTACCCGGTCAGTATGAATATAATGGTAAGTAGAGTGTCGATCACTAAGAGTGGAACGTATTATCTCGTTATTCTAATCAGTATTTTAATATCCTAACGCAAGGGGGTTTCAGCCTGAGAGACTGGCACGATCTTGTTTGCAATTAAGTAATAAACTAAACTAATAGGCACGAATCAGCAAGTAGCATACACGTACACAGATAAATACTCGAGACAATAAGAGGGCTGTCCTTATAATTAAGTAGTTTGTCACTTGTTTTATTGATAGTTTTATATGAAGTGTATGTAGTTAATCCTTTCTCGTTGGTCCTAAGCTTATCGGCGAGTAAACCCTTAATGATGACTTATGTCTAAAAGTTATTCCTAAGTGATCAATTTAGTAATAACCGTGGGAGTGCAACCTTTCCGTTGCCACATTACACAAGCCACTAATAAACACAGAGGTGATCAATGCACTAATAAGTAGTAACCAAAGACATCAACATATAAACTTTAATCGATGGGAAAGCAATTTTAAGGGGAGTTGAAGTGAATGATAACATAACACAAGCCCATCAATCCTGATGAATTAAAGTTTGCTAACACAATAAAACAAAACTACTTAATGAATTAAACACATGCAGCACCTTCTTACAGCTCTTGTATCTTTGTTTGGTGTGTCTTGTGCTGCCTCCTTGACTGAATTCGTCCTAGGGTTCTGTCCTTCGGTTCTGATATATGTCTGACAAAAGCTCCGGAATTCGTCTGGTCTTGGGGTATTTATAGTTTCTGTCTGAGGGAAGATGTGGCGCATCTATTAAGTAGATGCGGCGCATTGACTTAACTTCGCGTGGGGTCCAAGATTATAATATTCAGGAATATTCGTACACCGCCAGAAGATGCAGCGTAACTCCATGATTAGATGCGGCGCATGTCCTCTTGTATCTTGGATCGTATCTGGTGATATCTTAATTGAGATGCGGCGCATGTCATGAGTGAGATGCGGCGCATCTGGAGCAGATTTAACTTGATCTTGTCCATTTCAGTAGACTCTTCACTTTATGCATGTTTTGCTCCATTATTAGTCCGAAATCGCTAAGTTTCACCAAATGCTTGTTTTTACCTGAGAATTACAAAAGTAAACGATTAAGTATCAATCCTCATACATAATATAGTAAAACAAGTCAAATTAATAGGATAAATGATAGTAATAAAATGTACTTATTTGAGTTCATCAAATATCCCCCCACTTGAACTTTACTTGTCCCCAAGTAAACCTTAGAATTTCTCTTATGAAAATGTATCCTAAAAGATGTTAGGATTTATTTTTATATTTAAGCATGTATTCGTTTAATTCATAATCACACAACTAAACACTTTAACGAATTCAAAGTATAATAAAATAATTTGATAAAAGCAAATCTAATCGTTTAACTGTCCAGTCGCGACGAATATTCTATCATAAACTTGGCAAGTATACACATCTCCCCCACTAAAGCCAAGGAATAACAAGTCTAAAGCGGTAAAAAGGGTTTTTAGGCTTAAGGGTTAATTATTCTCTTTTCACTATCGATCTCAAATTCCAGAAAAGGCGACAAAATCACAAATACATGATCGAATCCACGAACACGATACTTGCAATTGCTCAAATCCTTAACTCGAATAGGCTAAAGATATGTCCAAACTTCACCAATAATAATATATCAAAAAGGGCGACAAAATCATAAATACATAGCCGAATCCACGACTACGATACTTAAGATTGCTCAAATCCCTAATCTCAATAAATCAAAGGTTTGGTTGGATAAAGAATAATGAAGGGCATGGTAACATTTGGGATATAAATTGGTGTAAAAATAAAAATAAACAAAACAAATAAATTAAAATCCTAAGTGTGGTTAATCACTATCCCAACCATCCCATGAATAAGACTCATATCATCGAATAACTCACGCTTTAACACTTGAAACACACGCTTTAGGTAGACACGAATTATACTCAACAAGATCTTAATCAAAGAATAAACCTTAATTGGCGTTCCCATAACTGCCAATTCCCATTCAATCCATAGATATAGTACAACAAATAGTGGCCATATGAACCACTTACATAACTTTACATCGTTGGTTTAAAAACAAACATCCAACTCTTTTTCTTTTTCTTTTCTCATTTTTTCGATTTTTTTTTTTTTTTTTTTTTTTTTTTTTTAACACAAGATGTGTAAAATTTTACCACATCACTATAATGATAATTCTGGATAATTTTTCCATACTTTTCATACTTCAGAAATAACGGTAATAGTGAAAGTAGTAAACACACGAAAAATAAACTCAAAAATACACAATATTTACTTTCACTCCAATTGCATTGTGCAATTTCCCGACCTAACCAAAGATAATGAATTACGCACGCGAACACAGGTAATGTAAGGAAACACACTTTGCCTATAGCAATTAACCAACCACGGATTCTAATCTACAGGGTAGGCTAAGGTGTAAGGGTGTAACGAAACATTTTAAACATAGGTGTAAGAAACGAAAGGAATGGCTCTGAGGGTTTTTCTAGGGGTATCTTACTCTAAAAGTGAGAGTAACAAAAGGGTTTATACGGGGGTTAACTAACCAGTGTAGTTAGCTAATAACACATAACATATAAAGGCTATTTGGGTGTAATCCTAGAATTTTACCAATTTAGACAAGTCATTCCAATTATATAAATAATACTTATTATGGTGGTCTCGAATAGTATACAAGCCAAGTTCTAAAGTTTACAAGTCACCGGCACACTCATAGATTTGTGAATTTTGAAGAATCACAATTTTTTGAAAATAACGTCATGTGTGCAGCTATGCAACTTAGATCTTAAACAAAAACATGCTAAAAATTTTTAAGTTTGATATATTAAGCACATTTTAAGCATAATTTTTGAAAAAGTTTAGGACAAGTAATTGTTAAGTGTTCTAATTCTCCAATCCCCCCACTTAAGTTAAACAACGTCCTCGTTGTTTGTATAAAAGGTTAAAAACTGGAAAATAAAAGAATTAGAACAGGAAAACTCCCCTGAGATTTGCTTGGTATGATCCTCCATTAGTATAAGAGCAAACATCAACTTCTTGTGGATTAGAACGTTAAAGCTATACTTGATGTATCCACAGGAAATCCAGGAAACTATAATACCACCAACACTTTAAAACACACCTAAGATAAGAAAGGTTCAAACTTGCATAATACATTAGTAGTTAGGAAAAATAAAACTTAAAAATTAAAACTGAAAATCATCAGGTCAGTCGATGCGCCGTATCTTATTGAAGAAGATACGCCGTATCGAGCCTGGAATAAATACGGATCAGAATAAAGATGCGCCGCATCCTTAACCAGGGATGCGCCGCATTGAAAATAAACTGATAAATAGTTTTAAAGTCGGAAATAAAAAATGCAGAAAATTAAAATAAGATATGACCATTGCAGGAGATGCGTCGCATCTCAGAATGGAGATGCGCCGTATCTTCATGCGGTCTGACTGACTCGACACAGAAAACAGAATAATAGAAATTCTCCGGGTTGTCTCCCGGTCAGCACTTGTCTTTATTCCAGAGTCTTCAAGTTAGACTCACGTTCAGCTCTTTAATATCGATCATTTATTCCTACATGGCCACGTAGGATCCATTTAGCAACCAAATCGTCTCGTATATATTCAGGTCCCAAATTCAAGACTCCTTTGTAGAATCCTCCCATCAATTGATATGGGTACTCAATCCCTCTCTTATTGTCATCATCACTAACAAAAAGGAATGGAGAAAATTTGTAGCAAATCCTACTAGTAGCATATTTAAATCCAGGGTGAGTTCGGGGCATCATATAAGTGATAATGTCGCTTCCACATTGAAAGGTGATCTTTCCTTCAAATCGTTTTGCATTAATAGTGATCTCCTTACAAAATGGTTTTCCAACAATCACGTCGCCCATATTGCTGTCACAATAGGCATTCATGTCTTCAATAACTGCGAACTCAGTAACGATAGTAAAGCGTCCAACGAAGATCGGGACATTAATGAAGGCTCCAACTACATTCTTTCCTTTATACTCCACTTTATTTCTCATAATAGAATTGTAAAAGCTCCTTGACATGACATTGATTGGTAAAATAGGAAAGAAATTGGCGTCAATACACTTGTACCCAATCATGCATGGGAATTGTAAATTGTAAGCACAATCGGCGTGGATCCTTCTACCGTAATCCCAAGAACCATCATATCCCTCAAATTCATCGTAATTCCTAGTATTAATAGTGTTGACCTTTGGACTATCTAGAATTTCTCTATCATCCAGCTCAGATTCCGCATCATCCATGAACAGGTCATTGGATTCCAACGGTCCATCAAGGTCATTAAGTTCAATGTAGTCCCCATCGTAACGTTCAGGTGATTTATCACGCACTAATACTTCATTCATAAAATTGGCTTCGAAGTCGAAGTCTATCAGTTCTCCGTATTCTTCCATTATCCTTCTGAAACAATCATGAAAGCATCAGTAGGATTTGTTCGCTAGAAGAGAAATTAATGAATATAGAAACGGATATATGAATACAAATAGCTGATATCAGCAGACGATGCGCCGTATCCAAAAAGTTGGATATGCCGTATCTTATAATCGTTAAAATTAGATCAGACTTTATCCAGAAAATAGATACGCCGCTTAGAATTTATGAATGCGCCGTATCGAATTAATTAATCAAAAACCGATATTTATTTAAAATTAAATGCGTCGTATTAACGAAAGTTAATGCGCTGTATTTTCGTTACGTTTAAAAATACGAGATTTTTTGATTCAGAAAATGCGCCGTATCGATAGAGATCGATACGCCGTATCTGTTTAATAATTCGCAAACTGTTTTTAATTAAAATAATAGATACGCCGTATCTGCTAAAGCAGATGCGTCGTATGGCGTTAACGTTTAGAAAAATTTTTCCTTAAAAACAGATACGCCGTATCTGCTAAAGCAGATGCGTCGTATTACTTTATCGCTTAGAAAAAAATTTCTTATTAAAAACAGATATGCCGTATCTTGGGGAAAAGATGCGTCGTATCGAATTAATTAAACGCGTTGTATTTTATAAAAATTAAACGCAATACGCCGTATCTGATAAATCAGATGCGCCGTATCGTTTGATTTAGCACAGTACAACGATAGCAGAACAGAAAAAATACGAAAAATAAAAACAAAAATTAAACACACAAACAAAAATAAACACACAAAAATAAAAGAAAACAATTAACACACAATACAACAAATATGCAAAATAATACAATGATGCAATTAATCTAATAAAAAGAAAAACCTAATTAAAATACTAATTAAATTAACAGATAATAACAATTCACTCCCCGGCAACGGCGCCAAAAACTTGATGTGCTGCGTGTGTCGTTGCGATTTAGCAGTTTTAATGCCTACTCAAGTTTTAAATTTATATTTAGCCGACTTATCAATAACACACACACTTAACGAGCAGTGTACCCGGTCAGTATGAATATAATGGTAAGTAGAGTGTCGATCACTAAGAGTGGAACGTATTATCTCGTTATTCTAATCAGTATTTTAATATCCTAACGCAAGGGGGTTTCAGCCTGAGAGACTGGCACGATTTTGTTTGCAATTAAATAATAAACTAAACTAATAGGCACGAATCAGCAAGTAGCACACACGTACACAGATAAATACTCGAGACAATAAGAGGGCTGTCCTTATAATTAAGTAGTTTGTCACTTGTTTTATTGATAGCTTTATATGAAGTGTATGTAGTTAATCCTTTCTCGTTTGTCCTAAGCTTATCGGCGAGTAAACCCTTAATGATGACTTATGTCTAAAAGTTATTCCTAAGTGATCAATTTAGTAATAACCGTGGGAGTGCAACCTTTCCGTTGCCACATTACACAAGCCACTAATAAACACAGAGGTGATCAATGCACTAATAAGTAGTAACCAAAGACATCAACATATAAACTTTAATCGATGGGAAAGCAATTTTAAGGGGAGTTGAAGTGAATGATAACATAACACAAGCCCATCAATCCTGATGAATTAAAGTTTGCTAACACAATAAAACAAAACTACTTAATGAATTAAACACATGCAGCACCTTCTTACAGCTCTTGTATCTTCGTTTGGTGTGTCTTGTGCTGCCTCCTTGACTGAATTCGTCCTAGGGTTCTGTCCTTCGGTTCTGATATATGTCTGACAAAAGCTCCGGAATTCGTCTGGTCTTGGGGTATTTATAGTTTCTGTCTGAGGGAAGATGCGGCGCATCTATTAAGTAGATGCGGCGCATTGACTTAACTTCGCGTGGGGTCCAAGATTATAATATTCAGGAATATTCGTACACCGCCAGAAGATGCGGCGTAACTCCATGATTAGATGCGGCGCATGTCCTCTTGTATCTTGGATCGTATCTGGTGATATCTTAATTGAGATGCGGCGCATGTCATGAGTGAGATGCGGCGCATCTGGAGCAGATTTAACTTGATCTTGTCCATTTCAGTAGACTCTTCACTTTATGCATGTTTTGCTCCATTATTAGTCCGAAATCGCTAAGTTTCACCAAATGCTTGTTTTTACCTGAGAATTACAAAAGTAAACGATTAAGTATCAATCCTCATACATAATATAGTAAAACAAGTCAAATTAATAGGATAAATGATAGTAATAAAATGTACTTATTTGAGTTCATCACTTCTCCAACATTCATCTTCATGATTTGGTTCAAACATTACCTTCAAATAATTCCAGACTTCTCTATCATAAGCTTGTTCTGGTTTCTTATTACCAAATCTTTGTTTGAGTAATTTCCATAGAGCTATCATATCTCGTCTATCAAAATCATGAACCATGTGAAGAAAGCTTACAAACCTTCTAGAAGAACCATCATGCCTCTTAATATCGTAATAAATTGTTTCCCAATGAGATCCAGACTTATAATCAACAATGGGATGTTTGACAGTTAAAGGTTGTGCATCCATGGCTTCTCCTACAGAGTCAACTGCAAGTTCAGTGTGAGCTTGCATTTGTTCTTTAGCAACAGCTTGCTCAGTTTGTTCTTGTTTTCTCTTTTTACTGCTTTCTATTTCCAACTGTTCACCTGCTCTCTTTGAACTGTCATTCAAGAAGAGTTCATTGTTTCTCTTGGCAATTGCATACAATTCTTCAATGCTTTTATCATCCAAGAATTTCAAATCCTTTAGTTTCCAACTGGCCACATTCTTCAAATATCTACACATGAGTAGATGTTTATGATGTACATATTGGGTGTTGTTGATATTAATATAAATTTACCTTTGCAACAAAAAAATAAATAAATAAATAAATACCTGCACATGAGATCTCTTCTTTGTTTTTGAGTGGGTGGCTTGTTCTTCTTAGCTGCATATCTTTGTGCTGCAAACTTCTTCTTTTTTGCATCAAAAATTTCTTTCAGCATCCTGGCTTTTTCATCTACTGAGTACTTATCTTGCTCTTCTTTATGTACTATTTTAGCAAACTCACAATCAGCTTCAACCTGAGCCCTTTCCTCCAACCATGAAGCTATTAACTCTGCATTTTTTTGCGCTTGTAATTTCTCTGCATACTCCTTGTCTGAAAGAATCTGAGCAGCTTTTTGAGCAGCTTCTTGAGCATCAAGATCAGCCACTTGTCTTTTCAATTCTTCATCTGTAATCATTGGTTGTTGTTGTTGTTGACTAGGTGACTGATGAGTGTGTGAATACTCATCATTTTTGGTCAATCTGAACTGCAAAAACATTTAAAAACACTCAGAAACGCATCAAAATACTGAAAATATC
Source organism: Artemisia tridentata subsp. tridentata (assembly GCA_021014915.2). NCBI lineage: Eukaryota > Viridiplantae > Streptophyta > Magnoliopsida > Asterales > Asteraceae > Artemisia > Artemisia tridentata. The sequence continues at coordinate 9,032,742 of CP139508.1, forward strand.
TTAAAATTGTGTTTTATATGTTTCAGATGCAAAATGAGTAAAAACAGATGAAAAACGAACAAAGATTGCATAATTGGCAGTTTCAGTCCCCCAACTTTCAAAACTTGTCAAAAACAGTCCCTAAGCATTTATTTTGAAAGAAAAGTCAACCCAAGTCCTTTAAAAGTAAAAAATATTAAAAATGATCCTTGGGTAAAAAGTTTTGGAAATATTACAAGTTTGGTCCCTGAAGTTTCAGAATTGGCAAAACAGGTCCCTGGGAAATTCAAAAGTGGAAAAAGTCAACAGTGGTCCTTATACTATTCAAGTGTGGCAGAAATAGACCCTTATGTAACTTTGGGAAAGTTGCAAACTCAGCCCCTCCATTTTCAGAAAATTGCAAAATTGGTCCTTGTGATAATTATAAACCAAACGGACCCTTTTTGTTATTATAAACCCAATATAAAACACCCCTAGCCCATCCCCTTCTCTGGCCCAACTCCATAACCCGAGCCCAACTCTAAAATATAATACCGGGGTCAAACCATGGGTCAAACCCACCTTCCCCTTTCCCTCCCTCACTGAACCAATACCACCAAAAACCACCTGGTTTTCATCCCAACTTGCTCACCCACTCTGCCACTACCCTATCCCTTGTCTCCTCCACCTCACACTAAACCCCAAGCCCCATTAATTACCCATAAATCACTCCAAGTTACCTGCCAATTTGCTACTTCCCCGTTTTCCCGCCAAAATGGAATGAAGGGCTCAGATCAATATAAGCCATCCAATGGCTGTTTTTATGCTGGGAAATGCTCTAGTGGGTCCCACAAGCCCTTGAAGTCTCTTATAAAGAAGAAAGAAGACACAGAGAAGAGAGAGTAGTTAGTTAGTATAGTCTTAGTGTCGTTTTAATTAAATTTAGCTTTTCATGTGTTAAATTAAGCTTTCCAAGTGTATTTTCAAGTTCCTTAGTGTAATATCAAGTTGTTTTCAATAAAAGATTCAAGGTTTGTAGTTTAATTCAGTTTTCACTATAAAAGTGCTTAAATTCCTATTTAGCTAAAAGCTTATTAAATGTTCCAGTTTACTGCTTCATAAGCTCACTTGAGGTTATTATTAAAGTTCTAATAGATATATGAGTTTTCAACAGGTGGTCTTCCATATTCTAAAAAAAAAATACTAAAAACTCCAAATAAATAGCTAGAAAATCACAAATCAGTGGACCAGATTGTAGATGCAAGGAGCAGGGTGGATCATGGATTTCCCTGGTTTTAGAGCTTATTGGTAAGCTATAGGGTGTGATTTTGGTCCCTGGTTCCTCAGTTTTGCTTGGAAATCTATTGTGAGCCATTTTCTTAAATTTTAGTACTTCACTGTAGCATCCTTTAAACATTGTTTATTTCTGTGTTTTAATGCCTATTTAGAGTACTTAGGTAATATTCTTGCTTATTTATACCTATTTGTTCAGTGGATATCATGGTTGCTTAGTTATGCATTTTAACTGTCTAAATTAGCTTGTTAGAGATTTTAGAGTACTTGATGTTATGATGTATGTATTTGTGTTTAAATAGGGTTATTACATCATTTTATAACCCTGTGAGTTAGTTTCATGGTGTAAAATAGGCACATGCTTTGAAAAACTCAAGTTAGTCATTTTAAAGGGGTGTTTGGTTATTGGGTTAAAGTGGGTCATTTGAAGACTCCACTGTTCATTTGCACTAAAGCCAGCTTTGATTGAGCTTTTTGAAGCTTGTATAAGCTGCTTTCATCATTACTTTTGCTGTTTCATAGCTTTTGCAGGTTTGGGATAAGTTGGTGCAAGCATAGGCAGTGAAACTGCCAGAATAAGCTCCCAATAAGCTGGGCTTATTTGGGAGTCCTTTTTACATTTCTCAGGTTCAATTTGCTCCATTCTAAGTAAGCTTTAAGTCCCCTATAGCCTTGTTCAATAGTTTGCAAAATTCAGCCACATCAGTAACTTTCTGCATTTTTTTCGTATTTTATGTTTCTGCAGCCATTTTCGTCGATTTTTCATTTCTTCGTCTTAAGGAGTTAGAACCTGAAATTTGGCACGCATATAGCTCCCCAGCTTGTGTACATCGCCATATTTTTAGTTTATTTTTTAGAATTTTTTATACCAGCTGTTCAGTAGCTTAAAGTTGCCTCAGTGGGCTGTTTTGAGGCACCACATCAGCATCATAAGTTCCATAAGCTCTACTTCACAAGCTTTTAGCAAGTTCATTTCTAAGACTTATTCTGTGAATTTTAGCTTTTTGGAAAGCCAGTAGTATAAGCTTGCTTTTGCCCCCATAAGTTCCCACTTTCCTTCTTATTTCAGTGCTTATTTTTAAGCTTGAAGTTGCCTAGTTTGGACTGTTTTTGCCACTTTAGTTGCATACTTCTCATTACTCGAAATGGCTGACGGCCTGGGCATATTTTAGTTTTTTGAGTTGAATTAGGTTTGTTTAGGCCTATTACACTATACTTGAGCTTTTGGTGCGTTCTAGTGCTTATTAGCTTATTTTTGTGCTTATTTTCAAACTGCTTATTAGCCCATTCAGCTTATTAGTGGGCTTATCTAGCTTTTTATATTTTTCCTAGTATTCTGCTATCATATAGTATTTACCTTGAATTTTTCAGATTTTTCCTAAGTCGTTTACTATTTTTAATCCTTTTAATTAGTTTTAATAGTTTTTAATTCATAATAAAAAATATAAAAGTCAGAAAAATATAAATCTTTTTTCTAAAATTTTCTTTTATTATTTAGGATTTAAGAAAAATAATTTTGCGCTTGTAGGATTAGTTTTCTAATATTTTAGTTTTTAGCCCGTTTTCGTAAGCGGCTGCTTTAATATGCTTTTTTTAAGTGCTTATTTCAAGTTTTCAAAAATATTGTCTTTTATAAAAAGTGCTTATAATTAAGTACTTTATCAAAATAAAGTAAAATGGAATAATAAAAAGTATATATATATACGGCTCGTTTTTAGTTCGTACGTAATTTTTATTTAACATACGCGTTTTTAGGTTTTAAACGTTTTCAAGTTATTATCTTTCACGTACTTGTTCATATAGCTTCTTTAAGCTATTTCCTTTTATATTTCTTTAGTTTAATCACTCCCAACCTTTTCCGTTCAATTATCACCCGATCACAAATTTGTTTTATTTCAGTTTACACACCTCGCTGGGACTTAACGACCCGGGAATATTCTGTACTCCTTGGTAAATTGTATCGTGCCCTAGATTGTTTGACTTTTGTTGACCAAATCCTTGGTCAATATTAGTTGACTGTTCAGTGCCAATCAAAAATTTTGGCGCCGCTGCCGGGGAGGTGTGCTGCGTTGAACGAATTTGAAGCATCAGTGATTGTTGAATATACACCCATTGTATATTTACCATCTTTGTTCATATTTCCTTATTTTCATATAAAAACCAAAATTATCGTGAAGTTAATTCGTTTGACTAAACGATTGCCAAAAACATTTTTATTCAAAGTTTTCAACGAACACAAAAAACCCAAAAACCCAAAAATATTCATCTTTACCCTCTTACCCTTTTTTGATTCTTTATCCCTTTACCCTCTATCCATTTGATTCTAAACTTCTTCTATGTCATCACTGGGCTATCGCTGCTTTCGTTGTAGAGGTCCAGTGGGTGATAATTTTCGTTGTTCCAAGTGTTCGTGTGAGAAGTGTGGAAATGATGCACCTAATGGATCTTGTTATTGGTGTGATTTAGCCCTCGAAAGAGAGCTTAATTCCATCAATGATTCTCAAAGTTCTTCCGACTGCCCTTCACAGCCCAAGATACATGCTATTAATGGCAAACAGTCAAGAATTAATCCAGACCTTTCACAATTTACGGTTAAAAGTTTGTCAAGCAAACGTACAGAACTTAGAACAGTGACTAAAAAGAACGACTTGCCTAATCTTCACGTTTATCAAAAACCAGAGACCATAACGGAAGTGGTGGAAATTCCTAGCTCTCAGAGCACTCCACTTGTCCCACCTCCGGATTTTATTCCTTGTGTCGGTTGTGGTGAGTCGCTTTTTGGTTTGCCATGTCGATGGTGTACATGTGAACAATGTGGTAATGATATTCGAGACGGAAGTTGTTTGTTTTGTGGTTCGAGGAATTCATTTTCTTATGATCCTAATCCGAACTCATTCAACGACTCTTCAAATTTTTCCAACTACCCATCACATTCATACGAGCAAGAATCATGTTATCCAAATTTCAATGATGCATCGTATCAAAATACACCAAACTTTTCCTGTGAGTACTGTGGAGGTTCACATTTTAGCTCTGATTGTCAAGCAAGGAATCCATTTCCTTGTAACAATTATGACTATCCGTATCAAGACCAACCTCCACAGTGCCAAATGAATCAAGCAACTCTTCAAGAAACTTCGCAAGACCTTTGTCTAAAGGCTCTTGAGATATTAAAAGAACTTAAGGAGGAGTTGAACAATACAACACTTCATAATGCACCCAGTGTTTCTTGTGTATATTGTGGGGGTCCTCATGCTGATAATCAATGTCATTTTCACACATCAGCCGAACTACGAGCAGCTAGAGCACGTGCCAATTTCCGCAATGCTGTTCTTATCAATGACGATGATGACAGTGATGATGAAGATATCGTTGATATTCTTCAAAAAGATTCATCAAGTTCATCAGTTGAGATCCTTTTCGTGGAAATACAGGGAGAAAAGTCTATGGAAGAATTACTAGCAGAAGAACAAATGGAAATTGTAAAATCCATGACTGCTAGCACTTCTCAACTCCCTGAGTCTGCTGTTATCACACCCGAGGTTCACACTCACTCTCTAAGTATGGGGGATGAGCATCTTGACACAATTCCTGCAAAGGAATCAGACGTATTCATAAAGTCTAGTGTCGAGAACCTTGTCCCAATCCCAAGAGAGTCACAGGGAATTCTCGAGCATTTGTGTGATATACCTCCTCCTCTTATCTTCCCAAAAGATCATGTTGAGATGTTCTCCGATTCTAATGATGACGATTCGTTATCTTGTGGAGACATCATTTATGTGGAAGAATTGCCTTCTAAGCTAGTCAGCTTAGAAGAAGAGAATAATGAAGAAATTGACACTGAAATCAAAGATGAAGCTCTTCGAGCAACATTATTGAATGTCAGTCTTCTCGTTTCTAAAATCGAGGCTTTCAAGGAAAAATCCATTTCATCTCCTATCCCCATAAAGGATAGTGACATATTTTCCGATGATTCTATTCCGGAAATGGAAGCCTTCTGTTTTGATCAGATGGGAGAGAAAATTAGTGGCAACATCACTTTTCATTCTCATAATTCTCTCCCCGATTATGAATCATTTCCATTTGAGGAGTTCGCTGATGAACTCACTCACATCAAATCCGAATATGATTCATTCACCTTTGAGGAGTTCTCCACTGAACTCACTCATATCATATTTCCGCTGGAGTATGATAACTTCCACTTTGATCTTGACAAAGAAAATCTCTGTGTTCCGGAGGGAGATGTTCTCAACACTGAGAATTTGATTGTTATCAAAATCCCATCCCTCCCACCCAGAATATGTCTTGATCATCTGAGCTTAAATGATGAGATTCATGATACTGAAAGCATGAATTCTCCTTCTTCTGATGATGATGAGTTAGTCATGATTTTTATCATGACTTTCTTTCTTTTCTTCACCTACACGGTGACATCTCCTGTTCTTCACTCCTTCGGGAATGAAGACACTATATTTGATCCCGGCATTTTCATTTATCATTTATGAGCCGGATCTCTGTGTATATCTCATCGGGGTGGAACTTTCATGTACTTCAGTGTTTATCCAAACATCTTGAACGAAAGTCCGATGGAGATTTTTTGTTCCACGTGCTTCCCCAAGAACCAATTAATTCGGGGTCGAGTCAAGCTAGTGACTCGGTGAACAAAAACCTTAGCCGACAACATGGGTTTTCACCCATGTCTCTGACTTCTTTCTCTTTTCTAACACCCTAGTGTGGGAGTGTTGCCCCCACTGTTGTATATATGTTCAAAATTTTATATATGTTCAAAATAATAATAAATAAATTTTGTTGTGTTCCCACGCTTGGCCATTAGTATTCCCTTGCAATGTTCTAAGTGTCGGCATAATAGCCGGTACTTTGAATATTGAGGGCAATATTCAATTCTAAGTGTGGGGGGGAATTCTGGCGAATTTGATCACATTTGTGCCCTATTCCTAGTTTTCCCGTTTTGGCCAAAAATTTTAAAATTTTTTCATTTGGTGGTAGTGCTTTGCACTAACACAACAAATGGTTATCAGTCCACCATGTCTAACCCACATAAGGACTGGCTAATCCTGAGCAAACGGCTGCAGGTAAAGATATATCAAATCCGTTTATGGCTTGCAATTTGCCCAAAATTGTATGGTATTCAACTCACCATATCTTTATAAGTGAAGAGTTGGCTAGCCCGCAAGGTTATGGCTTGTGGTAAAGGCAGTGGAAAAACCATAATTGGTAATCAGCTCACCAAGATGATTAATGCATCAAGAGTTGGCTAGTCCAGAAGCAAACGGCTCCTGGTAAAGACAAATCAAAACCGTTGACAGCTTGTGGTTTGCTCAAAATCATATGGTTATCGGTGTACCATGGTTCTTACTTGAACTAAAACATTTGGCTACTCCAGAAGTAATGGCTTTTGGTAAAGAGTTTAAAATCCATTAAATTTTCAAAACAGGTTATTTTAGATTCTATATTGCTAGGGACTAGCAATAGTTTAGTGTGGGGGATTGATGAGTGTGTGAATACTCATCATTTTTGGTCAATCTGAACTGCAAAAACATTTAAAAACACTCAGAAACGCATCAAAATACTGAAAATATCTTAAAATTGTGTTTTATATGTTTCAGATGCAAAATGAGTAAAAACAGATGAAAAACGAACAAAGATTGCATAATTGGCAGTTTCAGTCCCCCAACTTTCAAAACTTGTCAAAAACAGTCCCTAAGCATTTATTTTGAAAGAAAAGTCAACCCAAGTCCTTTAAAAGTAAAAAATATTAAAAATGATCCTTGGGTAAAAAGTTTTGGAAATATTACAAGTTTGGTCCCTGAAGTTTCAGAATTGGCAAAACAGGTCCCTGGGAAATTCAAAAGTGGAAAAAGTCAACAGTGGTCCTTATACTATTCAAGTGTGGCAGAAATAGACCCTTATGTAACTTTGGGAAAGTTGCAAACTCAGCCCCTCCATTTTCAGAAAATTGCAAAATTGGTCCTTGTGATAATTATAAACCAAACGGACCCTTTTTGTTATTATAAACCCAATATAAAACACCCCTAGCCCATCCCCTTCTCTGGCCCAACTCCATAACCCGAGCCCAACTCTAAAATATAATACCGGGGTCAAACCATGGGTCAAACCCACCTTCCCCTTTCCCTCCCTCACTGAACCAATACCACCAAAAACCACCTGGTTTTCATCCCAACTTGCTCACCCACTCTGCCACTACCCTATCCCTTGTCTCCTCCACCTCACACTAAACCCCAAGCCCCATTAATTACCCATAAATCACTCCAAGTTACCTGCCAATTTGCTACTTCCCCGTTTTCCCGCCAAAATGGAATGAAGGGCTCAGATCAATATAAGCCATCCAATGGCTGTTTTTATGCTGGGAAATGCTCTAGTGGGTCCCACAAGCCCTTGAAGTCTCTTATAAAGAAGAAAGAAGACACAGAGAAGAGAGAGTAGTTAGTTAGTATAGTCTTAGTGTCGTTTTAATTAAATTTAGCTTTTCATGTGTTAAATTAAGCTTTCCAAGTGTATTTTCAAGTTCCTTAGTGTAATATCAAGTTGTTTTCAATAAAAGATTCAAGGTTTGTAGTTTAATTCAGTTTTCACTATAAAAGTGCTTAAATTCCTATTTAGCTAAAAGCTTATTAAATGTTCCAGTTTACTGCTTCATAAGCTCACTTGAGGTTATTATTAAAGTTCTAATAGATATATGAGTTTTCAACAGGTGGTCTTCCATATTCTAAAAAAAATACTAAAAACTCCAAATAAATAGCTAGAAAATCACAAATCAGTGGACCAGATTGTAGATGCAAGGAGCAGGGTGGATCATGGATTTCCCTGGTTTTAGAGCTTATTGGTAAGCTATAGGGTGTGATTTTGGTCCCTGGTTCCTCAGTTTTGCTTGGAAATCTATTGTGAGCCATTTTCTTAAATTTTAGTACTTCACTGTAGCATCCTTTAAACATTGTTTATTTCTGTGTTTTAATGCCTATTTAGAGTACTTAGGTAATATTCTTGCTTATTTATACCTATTTGTTCAGTGGATATCATGGTTGCTTAGTTATGCATTTTAACTGTCTAAATTAGCTTGTTAGAGATTTTAGAGTACTTGATGTTATGATGTATGTATTTGTGTTTAAATAGGGTTATTACATCATTTTATAACCCTGTGAGTTAGTTTCATGGTGTAAAATAGGCACATGCTTTGAAAAACTCAAGTTAGTCATTTTAAAGGGGTGTTTGGTTATTGGGTTAAAGTGGGTCATTTGAAGACTCCACTGTTCATTTGCACTAAAGCCAGCTTTGATTGAGCTTTTTGAAGCTTGTATAAGCTGCTTTCATCATTACTTTTGCTGTTTCATAGCTTTTGCAGGTTTGGGATAAGTTGGTGCAAGCATAGGCAGTGAAACTGCCAGAATAAGCTCCCAATAAGCTGGGCTTATTTGGGAGTCCTTTTTACATTTCTCAGGTTCAATTTGCTCCATTCTAAGTAAGCTTTAAGTCCCCTATAGCCTTGTTCAATAGTTTGCAAAATTCAGCCACATCAGTAACTTTCTGCATTTTTTTCGTATTTTATGTTTCTGCAGCCATTTTCGTCGATTTTTCATTTCTTCGTCTTAAGGAGTTAGAACCTGAAATTTGGCACGCATATAGCTCCCCAGCTTGTGTACATCGCCATATTTTTAGTTTATTTTTTAGAATTTTTTATACCAGCTGTTCAGTAGCTTAAAGTTGCCTCAGTGGGCTGTTTTGAGGCACCACATCAGCATCATAAGTTCCATAAGCTCTACTTCACAAGCTTTTAGCAAGTTCATTTCTAAGACTTATTCTGTGAATTTTAGCTTTTTGGAAAGCCAGTAGTATAAGCTTGCTTTTGCCCCCATAAGTTCCCACTTTCCTTCTTATTTCAGTGCTTATTTTTAAGCTTGAAGTTGCCTAGTTTGGACTGTTTTTGCCACTTTAGTTGCATACTTCTCATTACTCGAAATGGCTGACGGCCTGGGCATATTTTAGTTTTTTGAGTTGAATTAGGTTTGTTTAGGCCTATTACACTATACTTGAGCTTTTGGTGCGTTCTAGTGCTTATTAGCTTATTTTTGTGCTTATTTTCAAACTGCTTATTAGCCCATTCAGCTTATTAGTGGGCTTATCTAGCTTTTTATATTTTTCCTAGTATTCTGCTATCATATAGTATTTACCTTGAATTTTTCAGATTTTTCCTAAGTCGTTTACTATTTTTAATCCTTTTAATTAGTTTTAATAGTTTTTAATTCATAATAAAAAATATAAAAGTCAGAAAAATATAAATCTTTTTTCTAAAATTTTCTTTTATTATTTAGGATTTAAGAAAAATAATTTTGCGCTTGTAGGATTAGTTTTCTAATATTTTAGTTTTTAGCCCGTTTTCGTAAGCGGCTGCTTTAATATGCTTTTTTAAGTGCTTATTTCAAGTTTTCAAAAATATTGTCTTTTATAAAAAGTGCTTATAATTAAGTACTTTATCAAAATAAAGTAAAATGGAATAATAAAAAGTATATATATATACGGCTCGTTTTTAGTTCGTACGTAATTTTTATTTAACATACGCGTTTTTAGGTTTTAAACGTTTTCAAGTTATTATCTTTCACGTACTTGTTCATATAGCTTCTTTAAGCTATTTCCTTTTATATTTCTTTAGTTTAATCACTCCCAACCTTTTCCGTTCAATTATCACCCGATCACAAATTTGTTTTATTTCAGTTTACACACCTCGCTGGGACTTAACGACCCGGGAATATTCTGTACTCCTTGGTAAATTGTATCGTGCCCTAGATTGTTTGACTTTTGTTGACCAAATCCTTGGTCAATATTAGTTGACTGTTCAGTGCCGATCAGTGACTGAAACTTAAATTTCTTCTTAGGTTTTGCACTCCTCATCTTTGTTAATATTTGAGCCATAGTCATATCATCATCACCTTGAGTAGCAGTAACCTTATCAATAGCAGGAATAAATTTAGTCTCAGTAGCACTAACATCAATAGCAGCAATACTAACTTCAGTCTCAGTATAGAGAACTAACCTTATCAATAGCAGGAATAGCAGGAATAACTGGCTCACTAGCAGGAATAACTGGACCACTAGCAGGAATAACTGGGTCACTAGCAGGAATAGGTGGCTCACTATCAACAGTTGTAACCTTGCCCAAACGCCTATCCATCACCGCTTCATTCCCTTGGTTATCAGCAACTAGAAATTCCATTGGATCACTCTCTTCACAAATACTTTCACCCTCTTTATCCTCCCCTGAAACTTTGCCTTCATTCCCCCCTGTTTGGGAGCATCCTTAGAAGCTTCAGAAGATTTAACCTTTTGTTTGGGAATTCTTGATCCTTTGACTCCTTCTAAATACCTAACCCTTCTCTTCAAAGCCTTTATCTCCCCACCTTGAGCTTTGATGACTCCATCTTGGGAAGAAGCTATTGCTCGCAGATCACCAATTTGTGCAGACAGCTTGGCACAGGTATCCTTCAATTCATTCAAAAGTTGCAGACTATCCTTACCACTTCGGCTTGTGTTACCTAGCCCGAGAGGTGGATCACTGGAAAAGTTAAGTTCAGCCTCACCCCTAGGATGAACATCCGAACCCCCCATTGTTTCCATGTGACTGGGACCTTCACCTGAATCAGTTCCAGAGGAACTTTCTTCATTAGAAGTTGTCTTGGTTCGGGTCTTAATGATGTTACCACTGTCCTGTGCTGCTGCTAAGCTAGACACAGTAGTGGCAGCCCTTGCCAACATGTCACTCTCCCCCCAGTGACATCCTCATCTGCAACAGTTGGTATAGAACCACTAGCCTGAGGTAGCTCAGTGTTCTTGGTGTTAGTCCTACGTTTATAGGTCTGTTGTTGTTGTTCTGTGGGTGTGTGATGGGTACCAGCTGGGATTGCTGAACCTTCACCCATTTGGGTTTGGGCTAGTGCCAACATTGTTGGAAACAAAGGTGTCACTCTCCCTGAAAAATCTTTTCTAACCCTCCTCATATTAGCAAAAACCTTTTTGGTAAGGCAGGGAGTGGGAGAAATATTTTTGTGACTTTTCTTTTTTTTAAATTGGTTGTCCAAAAAGAGTTGCAAAAACCTTGGATATAGAAAATATTTAGCCAAAGAATTATCCAAGTTCCTAACCATATTATCAAAAATTAATTTTGAGAAATTAAATCTTTGAGTATTTTCAGCCAAACAAATTATAGCAGAAGCTATATTACTGCTAAATTCATTCCATGCTGTGGTCTTTGGACTTAGACACACTAAGACAGTATGAATTAAGAATTTCCATTGAGGAGAAAAATTACCTTTTTGGAACTTTAAAGCATCTGTATATCTCTCATAGCCCATCAGTGCAAGTTTTTCAAAGATTGTAGTATTTGGAAGATTCTCAACTCCGTTAGCATCATCTAGGAGAAGATCTCTTCGAATAGACGCCTCTGTAATGATAATCATCTGCCCATCTACAAGGGCATGGATTTGTGCTTCCCCATTAATAGTATTGACCTTAGCAGACGACCAAAACTGGATAATGTTGGAAGTATATATAGTAGGTTTTACTGTTAATGCAAACTTAATATAGCTTGCATTAAGGAAATCAATTATCTCAGTAAAATCTATAGACTCATTGGATTTTTCTAAAAAGGCAACATTATTATGAGGTTCGGTAAAAGTTAGGTTCGACATTATGATTTGATTTGGGGGTTTTGCAATTTGACGATTAAAATTCGATTAGGGAGTGGAAGAGAGAGAGTAATGTGTGCGTGAATGTGATTGTGTGCAGCAATTGGGGGTTTATACCCTTTAAGTAAAAAGTGATACAAACTACCCTGCACTCCCAACCACTGCTAAAAGGATACCCAGCAGTACAACGTTTCGCTAGCAGTACAATTGTTTACCTAGCAGTACAATAATAATAACTACATTCAAATATCATAAACTTGTAATAATAACTGCATTCATATATTAAACCAAGTCAAAATAAGTTTACATTTACATAGGCAAAATATATAAAGAAAAGATACATTAAGCCACATATTTACTAGCTTCAATACTTCTGTAAACATCAACTATTTTCTCTCTTTCTTCTTCTATTTTTTTGTTCCTCTCCTCAATTTTCTTCTGATGCTCCTCAATGACCTCTAAATCTTTCTTGTTCCTTTCTTCATACATCTTTATACGCTTGTTGTGAATTTCTAACAATGCGTTTTCAACACCATACTGGCCTTTACTACATTTCTCCCAAATATTTTGGGATATGCCAATTTTTTTATATTTTTCAGGCATTGGTGGAGGAGAATCATCCCTTGGGCGTTTGTTTTTGTTGGAAGAAGGAGTTGAAGAGGAGTCAGCCATTGAAATTTGAAATTTATTTTCTAATGAAAATATCAAAGGAGTTGTATATGGTACGGTTGATTATGAACGGTTTTCCATGTCGAGTTGTACAAATAGGCTAGAGAGGTATACAAACGGTTCCCAATACTTTAGGCGGGAAGAGGGACCATCGAGAGGCGCCAAAAGTAAACAGATGGATAATATTGATCGGATTTGGTTTGTGTTTGGTTTGGATTTGACTAGTGTAGTTGATCTAGAAGTGTGTTTGGTGTTGGATTGACTAATTGACTTTTTCATTAGGGTAATTGATATTTTCTATATTAATGATGTTTAATGTAATTTGTGTGCTAACTTTAATGACTAATTGACTTTTTCATTAGGGTAATTGATATTTTCTAGTACATGTTTAATGTAAATACATGCTTTAATATCTATCGCAGTCTGAATGTGTTTGAGAAGTATGGGTATATTTAGGCCACTTCCAACAATAACTCAGCCTTAACAAATTAAAATTCAAATTCAAACGTAAGATAAAGTACAACATATTAACGCTGCGTTAACGCAGGTTAGCCCCAACAATTAAAATTCAAAGTCACGTTAATAAAACGTGTGCATTTGTACCCTATAAATACCAATGCTTCTGAAGCACAAGTCACACAGAAACACATTCCAAACTTCTCAAATACTCAAGATCCAAGCATCTCAAATTCAAGATGTCTTCCAGAAAAGATTTCGGGCAACAATTTCCAAGCCCACCTCGCCAAAAGGATTTTGGCCAACAATTTCCAAGCCCACCTCGCCAAAAGGATTTTGGCCAACAGTTTCCAAGCCCACCTAGCGAAAATGAAAATTTCCATACTCCACCCGAGCATATCTTTCCGGTTTTCCAACCGGAAAATTTTCCGATGAATAATCAACCTGAAAATGAACCGGTTCCCAACCAAGACCTAAATCCGTTTGGGTTAACTGAGGAACAACTTAGGCAAGAGGAAGCAGATATGCAAGTCCTCCTGGAAATGGAAGCACTTGAAAGAGAAGAGGAAGCTGATCGTTTGGAGCGGCAAGCCAGGGAGGATGAAGAACGTAGGCAAAGGTGGGAGTCTGGTTTTTTCACACCTTCCGAATCCTCTGAAGATGGTTACCCAGATTCAGATGATAGTTTTTATTAATCGTCCGTTGTTTATGTTAATCGTATGTTGTTTATGTTAATCAATCGTTGTTTATGTTAACGTAGTTTTTATTTGACATTTAATGTATTTCTATTTCATGTTTAATGTATTTCTATTTCATGTTTAATGTATTTGTATTTGATACTTTATTTTCAATTTATAAATTGAATTGAATTTGAATTGAATTGATAAATTTTAAATATATCCCGCCCTTTTGTTTAATTTGAATTTGAAATTTTAAATTTTAAATATCCCGCTCGTTATTAATATGTTGTACTGTTACTTTACGTTTGAATTTGAATAATACTCGTACGGTTACTTTTACTTTCAATCTGATTTTTAAAATAGCCTCCAACGGCTAGTTTAACGGCTTTCCACTATCAAAGCCACTTTCACAACACTTCGTTTTCTCACACAACTTCTTATAAAACTCTCTCGCAAGTATCACTAATTTTAACACAAACATGTGGCTAACAAATTAACTAGCAGAGGTGCAAAAGGCTATCCTCACCCGATTACACAATGAACAAGAAAAAGAACTCAAATTGATTAACAATTTGCTAGGTGAGATAACTCGTATTATGCTACAGATGCATAATCGTGCTGATCCAGAGGTCGAAAGGTTGCGTGAGTTACCTCAAGACCATCTAGCTATCAGGGTTGGTCTAGAAATTAAACTCTTTTAAGAAATGATGAAACAGGGTCGAAAGGTTGCGTGAGTTATTGTTGGGTGTGTTGCTCATGTACAAACATATAATCTCGGCTCATTCGTTAAACATCTCGTATACAACCATATCATCTCGGCTCATTCAATTCGTTAAACATCTCGGGTATAACCATATCATCTCGGCTCATTCGTTAATTAAACATCTCGTATACAACCATATTAATTATCTCGGCTCATTCGTTAATGTTGATCCCAGTTGAGCTTCACGATCTTATTAATTACTTTAGATAAATCTAAAGCAATCGGTATAGAAACTGATCTTGAATTGTATATCAAATATTATGCGGAACTTAATATTTGATCTTAAGAAGAATTAAACACAAAATGAATTCTCAAACAACACTTCAATATATTAATACGATTGCTCAACAGCAATAGGGTTACAAGAAACCTTGAAGTGTAAACAATAATGATACGTATATCTAACCTAACCCTAGATCCTCCTTTTATAGCGTAAGGAGTCCTAGTCGGTTTACAAGACTTTCTATACAAGAAAAATATCTTACGTATCTTTTCTATACTTATCCTTAACATACTATACATATCTAATAAGCAGCAGAGTAACTAGTCTAGCAGCAGAGTCTTCGTGGGCTAGCAGCAGAGTTACACTTTACTTATTCTTCCATACCAGCAGAGTTACAAACAGCAGAGTCATTGTACTAATCAGCAGAGTTGTATTTCACGAATCAGCAGCATCTTTAGACCCAACAATCCTCCCCTAAACTTGATATTTTTCTTCAAAAATCATCAAGTTTCTTTTAAACCCAGCTAATCACCAGGAGGATGCTTTCAAACACTTTACTGTTTTGAGGTCTTTGATTCCAACACTTTTCTATACCTCTCCACTAACTCAAAAGCTTGATGATCTGATAAGAATGGTCTTTGCAAACTCAGCATTCCAGGTTGTAGCATATTAGTCAGAAGAGCAGTATTCTTGAACACAGGATAATCTTTCTCTGTTAACATGTACAAACACAAACCATTACTTCCAGTCAATGCATGTACTCCACATGATTGATATAGATACCATCTGATAACTTTTCTTGAACTTATCACATTCTTCCAATCAAGACTTCTTTCATCAGGTTCAAACATATTCTTCAAATAATAATAGTTGAGTCTTTCATGCACCACCTCTGGTCTAGTATCACCATAATTCATCTTGTAAAGATTCCAGAGTTGTAGAACATCATCCCTATCCATGTAGTGCAACATTTGAGAAAAACTGATATATCCCACACTTGAACCATTTGATCTCTTAATCCCCCAACATGCTTGACTACCATCTAGAACATCATGTGAGTATGAAATGATTGGGTATTTTGTTGACAAAGGAACTACATTAAGTAACTCAGGTTCTTCTTGGGGTTTATGAACTGTGAGATCCATAATGCTTTTCATATCATCTGCAGTCACTTCTTCAAAATTCTGCTCATCACTATCCTCTTTCTCTGAATCACTCATCACTACTGACTGAATTTTTCTCTTCTTCCTACCCACCTGCTTTACTTTCCTCCTATATCTTTTTATACCAACAGAGGATTCAGTCATTACTTCAGCTTCAACAATAACTTCTTTCTCCTTTTCAACATCAGATACTATTGGCTTTGTAACACTTGACTCAGGATTCATGTAAGCATTTGGTGCTACTTTAACTCTTGTAAGCTTAGCAACCTCATCATCATTCAATGGATCAATTTTGCATTCCATCTCCTTCCTTGCTGCTTCATACTTCTTTTCAACATCTTCATATGACAAAAGCTTTAAATCTTTTAATTTCCAATTCTTCATACGTCTCAAATAATATTCTTGATGAGTTCTAAGTTCCCTTCTTGTAGGAGGTTTAAGCACTTTCTTTTTCTTCCTCTGATTGACCAACTTCTTCTTCTGTTTTGCTTTAAACTCTTCCAAGAAGTCAAACTCATTTATAGCAGCAAAATCATCTTGTAACTCTTCTTTCACTTTACCCCATTTGATAGCAGCCTCATTACTTGCTTGTTCATCTTCCCAGTTTTCAAGTAATGCTTTGGTTTTTGCCTCATTCTCTGCCAGCTGCCTTTGTCTTTCAAGTTCTTTTTGCTCATCTTCTTCTACCAATTTTCTTTCAGCATCAGAATCATACATAGATTGATCCTCTTTTGGCCAGAATTCAAAAGGAATATGCCATGGGTAAGAGTCATCTAATTTGCCATTACCTTTACCAGTGTATGTTGGTTGTGAAGGTTTAGACACTGGTTCAGGTTCTCTTATAGTAACTCCTTTGGCTTTTGGTCTTGTAGATTGTGGTGTAGGATTAGGTGAAATTTCTTTTGGTGCAGGTGTTTTGTTTCCAAGGTTAAGCAATACTTGGGCTAAGGGCATTGTGTCTTCATCAAATTCACCAGCAGAGTAATTTAGCCCATCAGCAGAATTCTTTCTTCCATCACCAGAAAGTTCTGCATTAACAGCACAGTCAACCTCCCCTGAAGTTTTAAGTACCTCCCCTGAACCTGCTGCATCCTTCTGATCATTCCTCCCCTGTTTGGAAGCATCCTCTTCCAAACATGGTTTGGAACCTTTCTTCAACCTCCCCTCAAGATGAGTAACCCTGAGCTTAAGTCTTCTTATATCAGCACCTTGAGAAGCTTTGACTATTGACAACTCCTTTCTTAGACTAAGAACCTCCTGTGACAATTTTGTACAAGTATTCGTCAATTCCTTAAATTGTTTCATGATATCCTCACAACTTCGGTCTGTGTTACCTGACCCGAGAGGTTGATCACTGGAATTGGCATTTTGTACAGGGGTTTTAACCGTCAAATCATCTGTTTCAAGTTCAATGCTAGCCTCAACACTTCGACCTGTGTGACCTGGTCCGAGAGGTGTATCATGGGCAATGTCAATATGTACATCAGTGTCCATCAATTCATATGTTTCATTTCTGTCCTCATCACTTCGAGATGTGTGACCTTCTCCGAGAGGTGAATCTTTGGACACAAACTCAGTCTCAACCCTAGGTTGAACAACTGAGCCCCCCATAGAAGCCATTTGGCTGGGGTTACCATCAGTTGTATTGGGTTCTTGAGAACCTTCTACAAAAGATGTTGCCATGGTTGAGGTCTTAGTTATGTTAGCACTGTCCTGTTCAACTACTAAGTTGGAAACAGTAGTGTCAGCCTCTTCCATCATGGTACCTACATCACCTGTACCAGCCTCATCTGCATCCATACTGACATTGGCCTGAGGTTGCACAATGTCCTCTTGTTGTGAAGTCCTAGGTGATTGGTTATTTTGAGGTTCATGGGATAAGGATACATTCAAACTTATAGATGAGGATGTGTGATGGGAAGCTGTGGGAGTTCCAGCCTCTTCATCCTCATTCACTGCAGCCACAATATTCAAGATGTGTTCAGTTAGGGGAGTTATAGCACCAGAAAAACCTTTCCCAGGCTTCTTCAGAAAAGCAAACATCTTGATAGCCATCCTGCTACTAGGCTCAATATGGGTATGTTCCAAGGGTTCTCTTATTTGATTATTGATAATGAGCTGCAAAAACCTTGGATACAAATAAAATTTCTTCTTAACAAACTTCTTCATACCCTCAAAAATCATTGAAGAAAAATCAAATGGTTGCCCAGTAGCCAAACAAACTAAGGACATGGCTTGAGAAGCACTAAACTCATTCCATCCTCCTACTTTGGGAAACAAGCAGTGTTGAAGAGTATGCAACAAAAACTTCCAATGTGGGCAAAGCAGACCTTTATAAAAAGTACCAGTATTTTCAGGCCTCTCATACCCAATTCCCTCAAGCTCAGTTAAAATATCCTCAGTAGTAAAATTAGGTGGTGTTGGGACTCCTGATAGACGAAGGGTTCTCTTAATAGTTGTCTCACTAACCACAATAGTCTCTCCATCTACACTACCTATTAACCTTTCCTCCCCATCGAGTTTATCTAGCTTAACAGTTGACCAATACTGGTGCATATGAGATTTAATAATAGGTGGATCAACTGTTAAAGCATACCTTAGTTTAGATGCACTTAAAAAATCCATAACTTCATGAAATCCGGCAGCTGCAGAAACCTTACTAAGACATGCAATCTGATTATGCTCTTCTGGAAACTTTCGTAGAGCCATTATGATTTGGGGGTTTTAGGTATAATGATATGAATTAATGTTCTTGGGTGGGAATGGAATGGAATTTTGAGCAATTAAAAGTTAATGAGATCGAAATGGTGTGTGAGACCGTTTGGATCTGATTAGGTTTTAAGACGCGCCAAAATTTTCAATAATACCCCTTTACTTTCAAACTCAACAGCAGAGTTATGAAAGGTTTGACCAAAAGTCAACGTTCCCAAAAACTTCAAATTTAATCCCCCAAGCAGCTTAAATACACCACCAACTCCTCAATAAATTCTATAAATCCCTCATTTGCTTAACAAATCCCCAATTTCACAAACCCTAAATCAAAATCAACTAACCATGAGTGCATCCAAAGCTCCGATCATCGACATATCATCAGATTCATCTTCAGATGATTCACAAGGATGGGCAAATTACTTTCCACCAAGTTCATCTTCAGAACACAAAGGCAAAGCAGTTGTCGAAGAAGAATATTCTGACCCACTTCCATCAACACCATCCTCCTTTGAAGATTCAGATGATGATGAAACAGCAAAATGGCCAAAATCCATGACTTTCTACCAAGGTACCTGGGAAATCGATCCTCCGCAACATCCTTTGACCGCTGAGCTTCAGAGGCAAATGGAGAAGGCTGTAGCCGCTTTTGGTAAGAGTGTTGATCCTCCTCGTCCAAAGCCAAGTACAGCAGAGCAGGAACCCCCTGTTCCCAAGAAGAAGTAGCAGAAGAAACAAGCTCCATCTACAAGCCAACAACAGAGTCCACCACCAAGACCAGTGGTACTTGCACTTCCTTGCAAGCAAGTGTCTGAACGTATGGGAACCAAAGGACCTCGCAGCAAGGTTATGCCTAACTTGGGATAAGTTTGTTTAGGTTGTGAAAACTTGGGCCTTAGTTTCTTGTAAGCTTCTTTTGAATAGCATAGATGTATGGAAACTGTATGATGTACTTTTTCCTTTATTATCAATGAACTTTCTTTTTCCCTGCTTTACTTGATTGTGTATGTATGTATATCTGCAAAAAGGTTAGTAGAACACCACAAACACAAGCAAGAATATTCCATAATAGCAGCAGAGTAGGCATAGCAACAAACAACTAACCAGCAAACAAGTTAAGAAACAGCAAATTTTGACTAAACACCAGACATTGACTAAACAGCAGCACAAATCCTTACAAAATTTTTACAAAAACATACAGAGATAAGATGTTTAAAGTTTTAAAGATTGATCATGCCAATACTAGCAACTAAAAATTGAAACCTACTTATATCAAAACTTTTGGTAAGTAGATCAGCAACATTATTGTCAGTATGTATTTTAACCACTTGAATTAACTTTTTCTCATAACAATCTCTAATAAAATGATGTCTTATCTCTATGTGTTTTGTTTTAGAATGAAAAACAGGATTTTTGATAATACACATTGTGCTGTTGTTGTCAATATAAATTTTGGTATTCATGAAATTGTACCCATAATCCAGCAGTTGGTTCTGAATCCAGAGCACTTGTCCACAGCAGCTAGAAGCAGCAACATATTCTGCTTCTGTTGTTGAGTTAGCCACAACAGTCTGTTTCTTGCATTGCCATGAGATTAGCCTATGACCAAGGTACTGACAGCCTCCAGTGGTTGACTTTCTATCCATAGTAGCTCCAACATAGTCACTATCTGAGTATGCTATCAAGTCAAAGGGTGAATTATTTGGATACCAAAGGCCCAATTTAGGTTGACCCTTTAGGTACCTAAAAATTCTTTTGACTACTTCCAAGTGTGAAACTTTTGGGGACACTTGAAATCTAGCACAAGCACACACAGAAAACATGATATCTGGCCTTGAAGCAGTCAGATACATCAATGAATTGATCTTGAAGGATGAAACAAGAAAGAATGAAACATGAAGGACTTACTTGCAAAAGAAGATTTATATTTTAGTCCTTCGTAGTATTTTGTAAACCCTAATTTCTATTATATAAAGAAATTAGAGGTACAGGTTTTTATCATTGTCTTCCACGATGTAGATTACTAAAAGGTGTGTGTGTGTGTTCTAGACGTTTGTCATAGAAAACGTCTAGGGTTTAGTTTGTTTCACTTCAAGATCAATTCATTGATCCTTGTTATAGATTAGATAACAGGTTATTAATATAATTGAAGTGATGTTTGTGAATGAAACTTTGTGTCAATAACTTTGATTTGTTTTAATCCGCTGTGCATATATTATCATTGTTATTGTTGAACCCTAAGGCTCAAAACGATCCAAGGAGTCTAATAAACTCTACAATTGGTATCAGAGCTTGGGGAGCTCGTTACCTAGGGATTCACAAAGTTTATTGGTGTCGACAGAAAGCAGTTTTGAAGATGATCTGATGATCGAAGGAAATTTTTTTTAAGGTATCGATTGTTTTTCTTTTTAGCGACAAGATACAAAAGGTAAATTCATTAATCGATTTTTCGTATATCAATTCAATAAATTGCTACTGTTGAAAAGGCGCGTGGGACAAATTTGTTAAATTGATCTGGTTGTGGGGTCTCGAGTATGTCGTCTTTTGAGTTGTATTAAATTAACCTCGTACAATTCGATGACAGCAACAATAAATTCATTATTCGGTTTTTGTTGTATTCTGCATTGTTGCGTGGATCTGATTGGTGAATTGAAAGTGGATGAATTTAATTTGTTTTGTCGCATGCTGTGGTCAAACTCTTTATTGTTGAACTGCTATTGAAGTGGGTTGTGGATCGGTTAGTATTGTCAGTGTGAGGCTGCTGCTGTTCATATTTCATCGTACTGTTATTTGACTTGTGGGGCTGGTATTTAATTGGGATTCATATTACACAGTACTGCTATTTGGACTTTATTCTGCTGCTGCATATATTTTACTCTGCTGCTAAGGCTAGGGGGAGTCATCCCTTTTTACCCTCCAACCCTCCCAAACTTTAACCAATCAAATCCCTCCACCTCATTTCAACCCTCCAACCCTCAACCCAACCTTTTTTACTGGCGCCCATCACTTTCAACCCTCTCAACACCTTTTTTAAATATTGACCAATTAAATCACACCTTTTACTCTTTATTCTCAAACCGCAGCGAGCTAGAAGCCCGCAAAATGAACCCTCCAGCCCAACCCGCCCTACCGGCGGCGGTGTTCACTTCTAACCCGAGCAGCCCGCCCTTCAGCCCGAAGGCCACTCCCTCCAGCCTAAGTTATTTTACTCTGCTGTCGGTGGTAATTTTACTCTGCTGCTAAGTCTGATACACTCTGCTGCTTGTTATAATATTCTGCTGCTAACTTTGATCACTCTGCTGCTCGACATATATCACTCTGCTGCTCGACATATAATTGGGATTCATATTACACAGTACTGCTATTTGGACTTTATGGGTTTTGTTAAAGACAACCCTATGGGTTGTGTATAAGCATACCTTAATTAAAAAATTTGCATTAAATGAACACTAAACATTCCAAGTTTAACATCACATTCCATGTTTAGAATGAAAAAATATGTATAATTATGGAATGTGATGTTAAACATGGAATGTTTAGTGTTCATTTAATGCAAATTTTTTAATTAATGTATGCTTATACACAACCCATAGGGTTGTCTTTAACAAAACCCTATTCTGCTGCTGCATATATTATACTCTGCTGCTAAGTTATTTTACTCTGCTGTCGGTGGTAATTTTACTCTGCTGCTAAGTCTGATACACTCTGCTGCTTGTTATAATATTCTGCTGCTAACTTTGATCACTCTGCTGCTCGACATATATCACTCTGCTGATACGCATATTGATTCTGCTGCTGGACTTACTCTCTGCTGCTACGTTATTGCTGGGTTTACACGATTGATACTTGCATAATTTACGAGCAGTGAGGGGAAGTAAGTATGGTTATTGGTTTACACACACAGGGGAAGTTCACACACACAAGGAATTTGTTTATTTGTTCTTAAAAGATTTAAAGGCTCGCATTTATTTTCTTATTGGCGAAGAGGAGTTTTTGTTGCTTCTTTGATGATGCGGTTGAATTTGTCAAGGTTGTGTCTTATTATATCTTGAGGTGGGTGTTACACTTTAAAGGTAACTTGTTTGTTCGTTCAAGTGACTAAGAATTGACAAAACACTTGAAGGAGTTACGTTATTTGTGCTCAGTGGTTATTGTCAAGAGATTGCGGTCTCCCTATACGTTAAGTATACGTTCGAAGTCGTATTTAGTACAAGGCATAGGACACAGGGTTGGTTTCTTCTACTTCAGTATCCAATTGGTAATGATTATTTTTCTTCAACAATATATAAAGCCTACAGATTTGAAGAATCATTTTATGTACATGCATCACTCGAGGGGAAGTTTTAATGTTTATTCGTTCTCTATTTGTTGATAACAAAAAGGGGAAGAAATATTGTGATGGCATGGCATGGTTTAAGGGGAAGACAAAGATTGTTTCATTCATGGTGAGATTTAATTATCTCAACTTCTGCTACTTCGTCTAGGGAAGTTCGTACAAGAACGAGTTTGTTTTGTCATCATCAAATAGGGGAAGATTGTTGGGTTTATAGATTTGATGATACAAAACAAGAAAGAATGAAACAAGAAAGAATTAAACATGAAGGACTTACTTGCAAAAGAAGATTTATATTTTAGTCCTTCGTAGTATTTTGTAAACCCTAATTTCTATTATATAAAGAAATTAGAGGTACAGGTTTTTATCATTGTCTTCCACAATGTAGATTACTAAAAGGTGTGTGTGTGTTCTAGACGTTTGTCATAGAAAATGTCTAGGGTTTAGTTTGTTTCACTTCAAGATCAATTCATTGATCCTTGTTATAGATTAGATAACACGTTATTAATATAATTGAAGTGATGTTTGTGAATGAAACTTTGTGTCAATAACTTTGATTTGTTTTAATCCGCTGTGCATATATTATCATTGTTATTGTTGAACCCTAAGGCTCAAAACGATCCAAGGAGTCTAATAAACTCTACAGTTAAATATCTTGTATACAACCATATCATCTCGGCTCATTCGTTAAACATCTCGTGTATAATCATATCATCTCGGCTCATTCGTTAAACATCTCGTATACAACCATATTATCTCGGCTCATTCGTTAATTAAACATCTCGTATATATACAACCATATCATCTCGGCTCATTCGTTAAACATCTCGTATACAACCATATTATCTCGGCTCATTCGTTAATTAAATATCTCGTATATATACAACCATATCATCTCGGCTCATTCGTTAAACATCTCGTATACAACCATATCATCTCGGCTCATTCGTTAAACATCTTGTGTATAACTAAAGCTCAGTTAATTAAGGGTGAGTGTGTTAAAGCTGACGTGGCATTTTGTTAAAGTTTAAAGCTGAGTTATTGTTGGGAGTGGTTAGAGTATTTTCTTTTGTTTTTTTGGTGGATTTTAGCGTGACTTAATCTTAATACCGCCAATTTTGTCCATATAATATTCAACTACGTACGGATAACTGATACCCGCGGGGAAACCCGAAAAACCGATGGATAATATTAATCGGGTATCCGGTGGGATATGGGGCGGGTACGGGTATATTATAAACGGGTTCGGTTATGGGTATACTAAAACCCGCCCCGAACCCGAATTGTTGCCATCCCTATTTACCGGCTATAGCCGGATTTCACCGCCACGTCATCACCATTAGTTTTTTTTTTTTTTTTTTTTTTTTAAACAAATCTTGCCACGTCAGCTATAGTTAAACCAAACCACAAATTCAATATTCAACCAGCAATTAATCCCTTTACCTGGTCATTTGTAAACACACACAAAAATCAATAAACCCTAATCAACACACACATTCTTATGGCGAACACAAGCACGCAAACAATGAAACCAAATAACAAAAAGGTAATTAGTAATTTGTGTTTTGTAAATGTAATTAGTAAGGGTACAATAACTAGTAATTATGTAAGTATTTTGGTTTGTTAAATGGGTAGTAGTTTGTACTGTTGATGTGATGGTTGCACAGTATGATACATTATTTGCGATTATTAAGATAGTACTCTATAAAATTTGGAGCCAAAAATTTGATTTATTCAAGTTTATGCTTTAATTAACAGGTTCAAAGGGAAAATTTTCAAATAATTCAATTGTTAATTTCAAATTACAACTTGGAGGCAAATTTTTGGATCGAAATTTTTGAATCACAAACGATTCATATTCTTGGTGTATAGCCTCTTTTCTCTCCTTAAAAAAAAGACTGCAAATAAAAAACAAAAATCAAATCTTCTCTCATCATTACTCTCCAAGCTAAGCCATAATCATTTTCTTTTACCCTTTGTTGCTCAAGAGTCATGGAAACTGAACCCATTGTTGATAACCATACTTTGCTTCCTCTTGATCATATTGTACATGATGATAACGCCTTAGAATATGAATCCGAAAAGTCTTCTGATGAAGAAGATATAGATGAGCCTGTAACCAACCAAACACCTGAGATAGTAGCTAAGAGGGGCTCAACCAGGCTAGTAAAGTTTCGCGCGAAGCATGACAAACCTGGTGCAATAAAGCTCAAGGTAACCTTCGATGCATTCGGTAGGGTAACAGGGGAAAACAGAGCAGTGTTTGTGAGTTTTTTAGGAGATGTGGCTCGTGAGCAGATAGGTGTGAAGATTCTACACTGGAAGAAGGTGAATAAAGAATCAAGAGATAAACTATGGGATGAAATCTTGGTACATATATACTATTTTGTAACCCAGTACTACATAAGTTTATGTATGCAGTTACATTATGTGCAACTAATTAACAACATTGTGTTAATCTTTTCAGAAATTTTTTGTTGTTGACGTCAAATACAGAAAATTGATAATGATTCGTCTTGGTAAAATGCTAAGGAATTACAGAAGGAAGCTCAAATTCAACTACATTTTGCCCAACCTAAATACACCTTCCAAACTGAATGAAGTCCCGGACTTGTATAATACAATAATGAAATCAGAAGACTGGGTCGAGTATGTTAAATACACGACCACCGAAGCATACAAGGTTTTAATTAGTCATCTTTAATTAAGTGTATATGTCATTTTATTATTTTCAGTTTGCAGCATTACCGCATCTAAACGCCTTATGATTTTGTGTTTTTAGGAGAAATCTGAGAAAGGTAAAATGGCGCGTTCCCAAAATATTTATCAGCATAAAATGGGACGAGGTGGATATGCTTATGTCAAAGAGAAAATGGTAAGATTACACAATGTTTGTTTTACCAATTAAGAGACGATCAGTATGAGAAATGAATCTGTTTACATTGCCCAATTTGCACATTTGCATTAATACCCTCATATTTTCGATTATCTTGGTTTAACTGTACATGTGTAAGCATCCTCATATTTTCGTTTATCTTGGTCTAACTTTACATGGGTATGCATTTGATGTTTATTAGATCCAAAATAAAGAGATTGAAGCGGATGAAGAACCCCCCGTGATGTAATGTGGGTGAAAGGAAGGGTAAACAAAGACGGCGAATACCCAAATGATGATATTAAATCAAAGGGAGATGAACTTGTAAGTTTGACTGCTAATTCTATTATTATGCTTATATAGCAGCAACATTTAACTGTGTACTAGCAGTAGTAGCTTGTATACCAGCAGTTACTCTAACATCATCAAGAAGACTTTTAATCCCAACATTTCCTATATTTTTTGTGCAGAAAGAAGCTGATGACAAGATCAAGGAAGGAACATTGGGTTTTGATGATGGCACTGATGCCATGACATTTGTATTTGGTAAGGAAAAGGGCGGTTATGCCAGAGGAGTGGGAGGTGCAGTAACATACAAAGAGTATTTTGGCCTTCCTCGAAGAAAACAAGAAGCCAATGAAAAAATTGCCTTACTTCAAACTCAACTGGATAATGAGAGACGCGAGCGTGAAGAAAAAGATAAATTGATCAAGAAATTGTCCGCCGAGATGACCGAAAAAGATGTGCAGGTCAATAAATTATCCGGTGAGGTTGAAAACACAAATATAATGCTTTCTCAAATTCTGCAACAGTTGAATAATAAAGGGATGAATATAACTCTGCCAACTGAACCATCGCCAATAGCCTCAGTTGTAAGCCATTTTTTATGTTGTTAACAATTTCATTTTCTAATGCTAACACCACTGATGCTAATGATACTAGGCATTGAACATAAACTGATGAGTGACTGTATTTCTTAATTTATATTGCAGGTGACTCCAATGGCCATTGACAATATTGCAGGTGACTCCAATGGCACTCAGACAAGTGGTGTTGTAAGTCCTAAAGATGCGGGAATTGAGGAGAAATCCAATGGCCTTGAAACTTCTAAAAAGGTAACGGAAACAATGGTAAGTATAGTAATAAAAGATCGCCCTTTGATTTTTGAATTTTACATACATGATCGACTAATGTACCGTGTTTTATATATACGTATAGGAACCTGCTGCTAAAACTGTCAGGCCTAAGCATAACCTTAAGTCACGACGAAACAGGTCTCCAGATTGCCAATCGCTACAAAATGTGTCGTCTCCAACACAACCACTGCCAACAGTATGTATTTCAACATGTTTCTTGTTACTCTTTTGTTTAAATAATGTAACGTGTTTTATATATACATATAGGAACTTGCTAAAACTTTCGGACCCAATAAGCCAAAGCAAAAGAAGCGACAAAACGGGTCTCCAGATTCCCAATCGCAACAAGATGTGTCTCTAACACAAGCACTGCCAACAGTATGTATTTCAACATGTTTCTTGTTATTCTTTTGTTTAAATAATTTCTGATATATACATAAAAATTCTTTTTTTGTAGACACTTAAGTGCAAACTGTGGATTATAAAGCAAACAAATATTGTTGCTTTGGGTACCGTATACCAGTCTCATGGAAAGCAAGTGCTGCATAACCGACCACTCCCAAGTGATTGCTACAAAGTGTCGATTGATGAATTGTTAGTTGATGCAGCATGCGTACCGGACGTAGCAAATAATGGGTTAAAAGTAGTTAAGAATGTTGAAGGTAGTTTCGTTGCATGGCCAAAGGATCAAGTTATTTTTGAAGAGGTGGTACGTACATGTGTTTTTTCAACCTACATATATAATTATTCATATGTAATTCAATGTTTGATAGAAGCGTCTTTTGTTTACTACAGGTTACACCAACAAACCATGTGACTAAATGTGTACCACAGGCACCACCGAAGAAACAATATATATCTGCTAACGAGTTAAGGCAAACTGCTAAGGGGGTGAAGGTTCAAAAGTCTTTAGATATTTGATTAATTAAGTACGACATTACAATTGTATATTCTGTCCAGTTATATACATTCGAGTTTAATTCAATTTGAAATTTCTTGTGTTTTTTAATATTGTTTTATATATAATATATATACTCATTCCAGCAGCACTAGCATATTACTAGCAGCAGTAACTCTGCTTCAGCAGGACTACCTTAGTACTGCTAGCAGTAGCAACTCTGCTCCAACATTATTGGTCACTCTTTGTTTAATTCGATGTGTGACTAAATAGTACCAAAGGCCACACAAAATAAAAATTCATGTGACCATTGGATGAACAATAGTCACGCAAAATACACAATTCTTCACTTTACACAGCATATGGTCACACTTATTAACAACTTTGGCCACTTTATGCTTAATTGTATGTGACTAAATACCCAAAACAAGCATGCTTTGTGTGACTAAATATTATAAAAGGCCACACAAACATAAAATTCAAGTGGCCATTGGATGATCAATAGTCACACAAAATACAAATTTCTTCACTTTAAACAGCATATGGTCACACTTATCAACACTTTTGGCCACTTAATGCTTAATTGTATGTGACTAAATAACCAAAACAAACATGCTTTGTGTGACTAAATATTACAAAAGGCCACACAAACATAAAATTCATGTGGCCATTGGATGATCAATAGTCACACAAAATACACATTTCTTCACTTAAAACAACATATGGTCACACTTATTAACACTTTTGGCCACTTTATGCTTAATTGTATGTGACTAAATACCCAAAACAAATATGCTTTGTGTGACTAAATATTACAAAAGGCCACACAAACTAAGAATTCATGTGACCATTGGATGATCAATAGTCACACAAAATACACATTTCTTCACTTAAAACAGCATATGGTCACACTTATTAACACTTTTGGCCACTTTATGCTTAATTGTATGTGACTAAATACCCAAAACAAACATGCTTTGTGTGACTAAATATTAAAAAAGGCCACACAAACTAAGAATTCATGTGACCATTGGATGATCAATAGTCATACAAAATACACATTTCTTCACTTAAAACAGCATATGGTCACACTTATTAACACTTTTGGCCACTTTATGCTTAATTGTATGTGACTAAATACCCAAAGCAAACATGCTTTGTGTGACTAAATATTACAAAAGGCCACACAAACTAAGAATTCATGTGACCATTGGATGATCAATAGTACACATTTCTTCACTTTAAACAGCATATGGTCACACTTATTAACACTTTTGGCCACTGTTTTTTAAATTGTATGTGACTAACTCGAAAAAAACAACACACGATGTGTGACTAAATCATCACAAACGTCACATTTATTATATTTTCGTGTGGCCATAGGATGGGAAATAGTCACACATACTGATGAATCCAACAAAACTTGTGCCTAATTAGTCACACATATTCGGGTTTTGGTCACTCTTTTTCGATGAAAACGGCCACAAACTAAACAATGTGACCATATGATACCTACGGTGGCGCGACTTTTTGTCACACACACCCAAAAAACGTGTGTGACTATATGCATATAGTCACGCATTTCCAGTGTGACGATAGGCAGAATCTGTACCAGTGATGAACCCTCGAATTGACGAAACTAAATTTCCGTTATCGAAAAGACTTGTCCGGGACGGGTAATAATTTCAAGCAGGTTTTCCAGTGATGTAAGCGTGTCTCGCAAAGGACTTGTCTGAGTAGAATGTACCAATTCGAGAGATGATCATTGAATATGACCGGGACGGGTAATAATTTCAAGCTAGTCTAACTAGTGATGTAAGCGTGTCTCGCGAAGATCATGTTCATTGAAAATCGATCAATTCAAAAATGTGCGAACTCTACCCAACATGTGCAATTTTAGTTAAAAATGCATGAGCACATGTGAAGGGGGAGTATTTAAAATATATAAAACTCTCAAAGTGCTAACTAAATGTGTTTATTCATAAACACTTTGAGAGATTTTCAAAAGGTTTTATGGCAAATCTAGGATAGTCAAGGTGTTATAAGGTGACTAAGGTTAGGGAAAACCGTCCTATGATCTGCCAGAGCCGGAGGGATCTACCCAAGGACAATTCCAATAGATTAGAATTAGAAGTCCTTAGGTAAGATTGAAAAAAGGAGTAAATGAGAAAGGGAAAGAAGGGGTTGAAGAATTAAAAAGAAAAGTTTAATGAAAGGGTGAAAAGAAATAGCCCTCCATGAAAACTTAGGGCAGAAACCGGGTCAATACATCTGCTATCGGTATTCACTAAGGTGATACTGATATTGAAGACAAGACGTCATGGACCCAGTGACGCGCTGCACCACCCCTCCTAGCCACTCAGATATCTCTTAAAAGATATTTGTTTCATTCTCACGGAGAACACTACATAATCTATCGGCCTCTCACTCCGAGATGTGTTGATATTGAAAAAGGTGGCACTCTGCTCCATGCCTCCGACTACTAAAACTAAAACGCACATTATAGAGTCTAGAGCCATGAGATTCATCAAAAATCTCTTAGGAACACTTTCCAGATAATACACCTGTGTTCACCAATAAGGACACATGGTGTACATGAGTCTTAATGAGATCCAAGGATCTTGCCATTCATCAATGATGGTTATGCGCTTCAAACGGTCTACAGTCGTAGGGTGATCTCTAGCGACTCACTGAATCGTGGGTGCACTTCGGTGTGTCCGTGTAAGCCCTCTCGGGGGTATCCAGTTCAGAACGGCCTGGGGGAGATTAGAGAAAGTCAACACACTATGCTGTTGACGATCTCGAAGTCCTAACCCGTAAGCGCTGGATGATTATTACTAACAGTTTTATGCAGCTACCTTA
Source organism: Artemisia tridentata subsp. tridentata (assembly GCA_021014915.2). Lineage (NCBI taxonomy): Eukaryota > Viridiplantae > Streptophyta > Magnoliopsida > Asterales > Asteraceae > Artemisia > Artemisia tridentata. The sequence goes on from CP139508.1 coordinate 9,063,475, forward strand.
AACATCCATCAACCATCATCATACATCAAACATCTTCACCTCAGCATACTCATACTTATGAAGAACATCCCTCATCAAAACTTAAGTGTTAAAAGTTCAAGACAACGAGATCAAGTTATAGACAAAGTGTAACAACCAAGTCAAGAGGCTAATCAAGATGTCAAGAACAAGTTCATATGTCAAACGATGAAAGATTAAGAGGAGATTGTTAGCAAGGGAAGATTGTTAGCAGAAGTTTACAGTCCAAGATGTATGAGTATGTTGGAGGACTCGACGCATCACCACGAAGATTTTGATCAAGGCAAGAACATCCACCAAAGGACGATTACTTTGAAGATCACAGTGCATGAAGGAACATTGATTGAAGACTATTCTACAACGACACACAAAGACCAAGACATTGAAGACAAAAGACCAATCACCAGAGCATTATTGAAATGACCATCCCTTAGGGGGAGATTGTTAGCATTTATATTTTTGAGAAAGTGATGGTCATTTGTAATTGTATTTATTAGTGTGTCGTGTGGTATAGTTAATGTATTGTAAGGCTTGTGTTAGACTTAGATAAGTAAAGTTAAATAAATGCAACAAAAGCCCAAGTCCAACACAAAGCCCCCAAGGCCTTTTAGGGCAACCAAGGCCTCCCTTTCACTATAAATACACACACTCTCCACCCATTTTGGTGTGCCTCTTTGTCTTGTAATGATGAGAGAGAGTGTGTGTGTTTTGTTTATTATTGTTCTCTTAAGGTTTAATAACATTCGGCCATAAGTATTCATCACACGATCCATTCTTCCTTTCATCTTTACAATTCTTCTTTTCTTATAAGAGTGTCACGTACTAGTTGAGTAGTTAGTATTATATAGCTTTTAGTTTGTTTATTTTAAGGTTGATATAGGTTCAAATATAGGTTTACAATAACAATGATTTCGTTTTTAAGCTTAGTTTGGGGACTCGTGAAAAATCAAGGATGACGAATTTTATCCGTATGGTCACCTCTTTATGAGTTGTGTTTACTACTCATTGACCCTAAAAGTTATTGATAGATAATGATTGTCAACAAAGTCGTCACATGATAATGAGAAAAATACAAAAATAGAATAAAAAGGAAAATCGGGGAGTTTTTAAAACTTTGGATTTCTTGATCTCTTTTGAAAATTTTGCTACTTCTCAAAGTTAGTAAAAAGAGATTGGAAATTTTTGGTTTCAAAAACGTGTTTTTATAACATTGCGTGAGGACACTGCAATATCTTAGTCTGGGGGATTTTTGGTATGTGTGAAAACACATACCTTTTCTTGACCAAAAACGGACTTAAAAAGACCAAAAACATATTAAAAATGCCAAAGATATATTGTGTTTTTGTGTTTGTGTATGTGCAGGTAACGGATATGAGAAAAGGATAAAAAGAAAGACAAAATAGACAAAACCGAGCACGGGAATGGAAAGAGCACGAAAAATCGAGTCCGGGGGTACTTTCTTTAATTTTTGAACCGGGCCATAACTGCTTTAAATTGACAGGTCAAATTGTATTTTGAACCTTTTTATTATTGTAAAACTGAACTGTCAAATAAGAGGTTAAAAGAATTTATGATGCACTTAAAACTGAAACCATTGCCTAGCTCAGCTGGGAAGTGTGTTTCACTCTTTCACGAGAGACCTGGTTTCGAATCCGACTGGAGCCAAAGTGAGTGTATATACTCACTGCCACGTGGCACTACCTGAGTGGTCCACGTGGCACCCGACCCGAACCAGTTTTCGACCCGACTTGACCCATTAACCGACCCGACCTGTTGGCTTGGCCGTTGACCGGTGACACGTGGCACTGCCACGTGGCAGTGGACCCCACCTGAACTATCATAGCTTGTGGGTCCCACATGCTGATGTCACAGGCGGCTGACCAATGGGAGGCTTCCACGTGGCGGCGGCGCCGCCTAACTAATGATTAGTATGAGGTTTGTGCAGGTACGGCGCCGACAAGTCTGACTGACAGGTGTCAGTACAAGGTGGCAGGCGGCTGACCAATCAGAGCGTGACACGTGTCCACAGTGACGCTGTCAGTACGAGGTGGCAGGGCTGACATGTCAGTACGAGGTGGCAGAATTGCAGTGGTATTGACCAATGGGAGCACGCCATGTGGCGCCAATGACGAGCTAATAATGAGCTGTCTAGAAGGGTCTAGAGCATGAATGATTGGCTAAGAATTAATGGTGAATTTGGACGCAAAGAGGACCAGATTCAAAGAAGGCAAGACCCCCCTTCAGCTATAAATAATGCCATCCGGATCACACAAAAAAAAAAAAAAAAAAAAAAAAAATCATTAGACTAGACAGTAGGAAATAGGAAATTAGATTAGGAGTACAGTAATAGTTAATTTTCAACTAGCTTTTTCAAGTGCTTATTTTGTATTAATTTTTATTGTTCAATGAAGATGATTATCATGGATCCGACTTAGCTTAATCTACTTCTTCTCATCTATTTATTTTACTTTAATTTTCTTTTTCTTTCATCTAAAAATCTATTTTAGCTTAATAGATTATTGTAGCTTATTTAGATCTAGTTTATTTAATAAATATTCTTTTACTACCTTGTTTTAAATGCTTTTATAAACTTAGTTCTACTATTTGTTTTACAAATTATTTTATAAAAAACTAAAGATATTCGATTTTTATTAGTTTTTCTTTTATTAATAGTTATCCATTAGATTATAACTCTAGATCTACAATTTTTAGTTTAAAAAGTTTTCGACTTTATTAGTTTTTAGCTTATTAATTTTAAAAGTTTGTAGTTTTCTCAACCAATAAGCTCTTCCATAGCTTAATTGGTCATTATTATTGCTTATTCCTAATAAAGTTTTGATTTTTCTTTGTCTCTCATCCGTCTCATCCTAAGGCGAGGAGCTTAAGGGTTTTATAAGCTAGCTTATTAATAAAGTTTATTACTTTTTAGTCTTAATAAGCTAATTAGTTAATAAAGTCACAAACTTTATTAACTATTTGGTTTTATTAAAGCTTTTTAAGAATTAAACTTTATGGTTTGTTTAGTTTATAAGATCGGGTGGTTATTTTCGTCTAATCTCTTAGATTAGGTTTTACTTTCTTATCCTTTTCACTTTTAGTTAATTAGTTAAATAAATATGCTCATGTTTGTTGGATCATTTGTTTTGGTTAGCTTATTTAATATGTGTCGTGAGTAGATTTGTATATACTTGTTGAGTAGATTATTCCGTGAATTAAGTGTGGTTTTAAAAGTTAATTGGTTAGTAATTTTAAGTTACTTAGATTGAAATTTTGGTTGTTTGAGCGGGCAAAAGCCGTGAAAATAATTGGGTTTTAATTTAGATATTGATATCTCTTTATGAAATTGTTTTCAAAATAAACCAACGTTGTGAGAAAATGATTATTTATAAAAGATATTAATTCATCAATAGAGGACTTAATTGAAATAATAAACCACACTTAAGGATCTTGATAATTTGCTTAACAAGTATATCTTTTTATCATAAATTTCTTATTTTGCTTGCTTAGTATAATCTAGTTTATCATTTTTTTAGTTGTTATCTTTTATCGTTAACTTTAGATTATTTACTTGCTACTAGTTTTTAGATTAAGTTGCGTTTTAGGTTATTTGTGCTTTACATGCGTAATTATTGCTTTATGATTGGTATTCGTAGTTATAAAATCCAAATATCTCTTTTATTCTCACTATTCATCTCACTTATTCACGAACCGAATCACAATTCCATTCACACCTTCTTCGGGACAACGAACTCGGGTTTTACATATTTCTTGTGTAATTCTTTGAACTAAATTGTTTTAAATCAATTTTTGGCGCCGCTGCCGGGGAAGGTTGAAGTGAATTTTTGATTCCCGTTTATCGATTCGTGTTTTGAAGACCCTTCCCCGTGAAGTTACCATTTTCTCTTGTAAATATTTTCTTATTATTTTTATAAAAACCCAAAAAGATTTTCTTTTCAAATTTATTTTTCCTTTTCTTTTGTGTTTTTTTTCTAAAATTCCAAAAATAATTTTCTTTATCCTCTAAACTGTTTAATTCTTATCTCTTTACCCTCTCATACCGTTTAATTCTTTATCTCTCATTCCTCTTAAACGTTTAATTCTATCTTCTTAATCCTCTATATGTTTAATTATGATGGAAACGTTTATCCCTTGCGTCGGTTGTGGAGAGCCGCTTTTCTGTTTAACGTGTCATTGGTGTACGTGCGAACGGTGTGGTAATGATATTCGGGACGGAAGTTGTTTGTTTTGTGGTTCGAGGAATTCATTCGCTTATGATCCAAATCCGAATTCGTTCAACGACTCTTCAAATTTTTCCGACTACCCACCACAGCCCGATTTATCTTCGTTCGATCAACGTTATTGCGATTGATTTGAACAATTTTATATCACAAAGGAGAATTGCAACGGAAATATGCAAAACCCGAGGTTCGTTGTCCCGATTGAATATTGAATGGAATTGTGATTTCGGGATCGTGATACGTGTTGTGAATATGAATAAGAGTGTGATATTTTAATTTCTACACTACGAATAATGAAATAACAAATGTAAACAACTAATTAAACTATAGGTACAAGTAAACTAAGCACGTAAACTTAAAAATGAAAATTGGAATTTAAAAACGTTACGCGACGAATTTTAAAAACGTAAATAAACGTGATTTTCTAAAATTTAAGCCCTAAAAATGCAAAATAATTTTTCTTAAATCCTAAATATAGAAAGAAAATTTTGTAAAAAAGAAAAATATTTTTTTGACTTTTTAATAATTTTTTATAATTTAAAAACTATTTAAACTAATTTAAATTTCTAAAAATACTAAAACTAATTTTAAGAATCTGAAATTTTTTCAAAAGTTACTTTACATTACCAGAAAGCTAAGAAAAATAAAATAGGTCCATTTAGCTAATGAATAAGCTGTTTTAAAAGCTCAAACAGTTTAATAAGCTAATTAATAAAGGTTATGATAAATATTAAATTTTGTAAAACTAATCTAAGTAGAAGCAAGAGCAGAGTGGTAAACTTTTGTGTGTGTGAGGCAAGAGACCTGGGTTCGAACCCCAGGTATGACACTTTTCTGTAATTTGTTTTTTTTTTTTTTTTTTTTTTTAGTTTTCTTTTAAAAACTCAAATCAACAAGTGAAGCAAACAAATTTAAAACTGAAAAAAATTTTAAACTAAAAGATAACTCAGACTAGCTTAGTTTTTGGATCAGTTAGGACAAGCTACTAATAAGCTAGCATACATATGGAAATAAGCTACAATACAACTAAAAACAAGAATCCTGTCAATTGTGGGGGATCGTTTGAAAATTTTCATTATGAGTCGTGAAACATTTTCACCAATGTATTTTAATGTTAGTAGGTATGTTTAAGATACCCGGCCATCAGTGAGAAAAAAAATCGGTTATTATTATTAACTATGCGCACTAAAAACATAAACTTTAGTTGTGGATTATTATGTATACTGCGAATATACTGTTGAAAGACAAAAAGAGTTACCTCAAAACGATGGCATCTGTTTGAATATGCATATTAATTATATAATGACATTTTGTACTAATGAAAGTTACCAATCTGGAAAGGAAAGCTGCCCTTTATATGATAACTTTGAGGTAATGAAGCTACTTGAAAAGACAAATCGTTTATTCCAGTTACTTATTAGACAAAAAGCCCTTGCGGTAGGTCATCTTACCAAGGATTTTGTTTGGCAAAATATATGGCCAGAATAGCCGCCTTTAGGTTTTCTTATCGCCTTTGTTTTCTGCTCACAAACTGAGTATAGCTTTTCCTTCAGAACTAGAAAATGAACCTGAGGCTTTGAAAGTCTTATAGTCTGCTCCTGTCCAAAGTATATAAAAATTAGGTTGTCATACTTTCTTATGGACTATTTTGAGCTTAATTTATTTGTTTGTGGATGGGTCAAAATAAGGTAATGTTTTACTGTATCAAAACAGGGTTATTTACCTAAAAATATGTCAGCTATTGCTCTTAAGGTACACGGTTCATATCGGGTTAGTCTTAATAGACAAGGTAGAATTTGTTTCTTTAATCCTAGGGTTATTTTCACTTTAATCTTTGTTGAATTAATGTGGGTTTGTGTGAATGTAGACTTTAGCTAAATTGGATGTTTTGTAGTTTGAACGTGTGTATCCTGAAAAAGTAAAAATATTCAATTCTATAAACTTTAATCTTGCTGAATTAATGTGATGGTGTGTGCATTAATCTTTCTGGATTTGGATTAGGAGATGAAGTTAGGGTTTATATATGAACTTTGATTAGTCCAACCATTATTTGTAAATGGTTAGTAATTTGAATCGTAGTTCTGATTATTATGTTAGGTTTCTAATGGCCGAGAATAGGAAGAAAGTCAAGCACACGCACACGCTTGGTTCACCTTTTTAGATGTAAATTTGACCATATGGGTGAGGAAGCTACCCATCTGATCTTTGTAAAAAGTGGATTACCTTCCTGATCCATTTGAATTAAGTTACCCATCTGATCTTTGTAAAAAGTGGATTACCTTCCTGATCCATTTGAATTAAGTTACCCATCTGATCTTTGTACATGGTGTTTGGGTTTTTGTAAAGAAAATTATTGGTTATGGTTGCTGCAACAATTTTGTTATTGGTGTTAGGGTCTGTCATATACAAATTTTCAACTTTTGTCATATACAAATTTTCAACTTTTAACGGCTGTTTGGCTATGGCTCATGCACCCGTTTAACTGGTGTTTGTGACTGCCTGCTTACCAGAAAAAGAATCATATTGTAACACATCCAATGCAAAGAATCATACTATAACACATCAAATGCACAAGGACCTCATACAGTCGTTAGTCGTACTATCATTCACACGCTAACTGATGTGTGCAATGATAATGTAAGCAGGTCCAACTTCTCGCTCAATTGTTGTCTTTGCAACAATAGAAGGTGACATCAATGCTTATGTTTTACGGTCACCGTAAGAATTATCTTAGCCTCGAGATACATAATAATCTATTGACCCCCTATTATCATAACATTAAAGCATTGTTCGGTTTAAACTTGGGAGGCACATTTAAGTGCATTGTATGTTAGTTGCTTTGTGCCCATTCAAGTGAATTGCATGTTAGTTCCTAATATTCAACAGGTTTTCAAGTCACAACTAAAGGATGTTGTGGAACAGAATATTTAGAAGCAAGTATATTATATAACAAATTCATCCCAACATGCCTGATGACAGGAATTTCTTATTAGGGGATAGTGTCCATCTAACAGAAATGGGATAAAAGATATCAGTTGATCTTACGCGCGATTTGGTGGCAAATATATTATAAGAAAATCCAACATGCAACATAACGCAAACGTTGGAAGAAAAGGGACGTTGCTTGGTTATAGATGGTATACCGAATTTTTTTTAAAAAAAACAATCAAGGATTGTTTTGTAAAGAAGACGCTCGCAATACAAGGACAACGACAAGAACAAACTGATCATTTGTTCGCAAGGAATACCATCGAGTATTCTTGGAGGTTGTTGTGGATTTATACGGTGTGGAACAAAGAACAAAGAAGAAGGAGTATTGTGGAACGCGGACAAGCAACGAGGGCAACAAGGTTTTAAGCAAATCGCTTACTTTGTTGAGATACTACCGTCGAGTAGTAGAAGGAAAACAAGCAATCCGCTTGTTGTGGAAATAAAATACCGAGGGGTATTTTGTAGGCTTTGTGTTCACGAGACTTGGAAACAAAATTGATAACGAAAAAACAAATTGTTGTTTACCGAGAACATTTTGTAGTTCTTTGGAAATAAAGCCGAGACAAATAAAGTTGTCTAGGCACGTTGGTTTTCAAGTCGACACAAAGAAAAGAGAAGGAACAACGTGGTACGAAGGGTGGTTATTGAAAAGGCAAGTCGACAACATCAAAGAAAGGTGTACGTGATTATTTTGAAAATAAAACGTGGAATAGAAAGGCATAGTTGGTATATCCAAGTACCGACAAGAAAGGAATACACGTGTGGCTAACACAACGAGGTCACAACAAATTCCAAATTTTTTTTGGATTTCATTTCATACTTACATAGTATAGATATTTATTTTATACTATTAGAAATCCATAGAATTTATATTAGGATTCCCGGATAACTATTTATGTTCCCGTAGTATTAAGTGATACCACACTAGTTAGAATTCCCATACGATTAGAAGGTGAAGATTATAAACACCTTTAGGATGTCGGGTGATGATGCAAATGGTACTACGCCACCAAAACCCCCTACAACACCAATTGCACAATATCAATGCCCAAAATTGAAAAACACAAACTACACAGTTTGGGCTATACAAATTAAGGTCATATTAGAAGCACATGGTTTATGGGAAGCGATAGAACCTAAGGAAAACACGCAAGTAGGCGATAAAAAGGATAAGGCAACAACAGCCTTCCTATATCAAGCATTGACCGAAGACGTAATTTTACAAGTAGCAAGTTGTAAAACGTCAAAGGAATTATGGGAATCGTTAAAAAGGAGACACGTTGGAGAAGAAAGGGTGCAACAAGCACGGTTACAATCATTGATGATTGGATTCCATACCCTTCAGATGAAGGAAGATGAAACGGTGGATGCATTTACAGCCAAACTGAACGGCTATGCCACGAAGGCAAAAGAATTAGGAAAGACTTTGGATGAATTACTTTTAGTACGAAAACTATTAGACTCCACACCAGATAGGTTCATTCAAATAGTAGCATCGATAGAACAAACGAATGATCTCAACGACATTACGTTAGATGAGACCGCTGGAAGACTTAAGGCATTCGAGGAAAGGATAAAACTCCGAAAGGGAGGACAAGTAGAAAGCCAGGATAATTTATTATTCGCACAAGGCGAACACTCTAAGAAAGGAAAACGATTTTACAAACGAGGTGGTAAGTCAAACCACTCACGAGAAAACTGGCAGAATAAGGGAAATAAAGGCAACTCGAATGGAGGAAACTCATCCCACAAAGATAAATCGAATAAGGATAGACAAGGGTGGGATATGAGTAAAGTAAAATGTTACAATTGTGGAAAACTAGGACATATGAGGAATGAGTGCAGAAAACCACAAACAAACTACGAACAATCAAACCTTATCCTAGAAGACGACAAACCATCACTATTAATGGCTACACACGAAACTGAAGAAGTTTTGTTGAACGAAGGACAAATTCAACCCAGAAAATATGCTACATCAGATGTTAGCATATGGTATTTAGATAATGGGGCAAGTAACCACATGACGGGAACCAAGAGTCATTTTAAGGATATTGACGAAAGCATCACTGGACGCGTTCGTTTTGGAGATGGATCGTATGTAGAGGTTCAATATTGTTAGGTTGTAGGAACCAACAATAAAAGATAGTTTCGGATGTGATGCGTGGTTTTGCGACCTTACAACAGGTTTTACCTCTCGAGGGATCTCAAGAGGCTTACAACCCCACCAGGCAGTGTACCTGACCGATGTAGTATAGTGTAGTGGTAAGTACGGGGGATTGATCGTTCTCCACAGGGAATAGTGTCGTTAGGATTGAAAAACTACTCTAATAGGTCTAAGGGTGAGGGAAGATTCTTTTTGTATTTTTATGTTTTTATGAAAGCAAGTAAAATCTCGGGTTTGAAAGAGTGGGCGGAATTAGTTGCTAGTCAACTAACCCAAATAACTACAAATGCAAATAAAATAAAATAACTGAAAATGAAAAGGTTGTGAAACTTATATGGAGAGAAATGTGTTTACTTAGATTTCCTTACTCCCTAACTATCTTTTACCGGTTGATTAGTGTGTATTAATTGCGTGGATGACGGGTGTATTCCTTAATACCAATCGTGGGGTGGCGTACGTACTTCCCCAACTCTACAAGCTCCTACTTCACTCCTATGTCGAGCCGGCTAAGAAGCTCCTAACATGGGATCACTAGAATTCGCTCATGCATTAAATACAACCATAAAAACCTAGTACGCATTGGTTCATGTTTCTTAAGACGTTCAAGCAAGTTACCGTATAGGAGGTTAGCCAGTTTTCTTAAGCCTAACATCGATGAACAATCATCCAATACAATCAATAACACACTAATAACCAATAATCAATAGTTAGGTTTCCTTAGATCTAAGCAAACACAAGATAAATCTAGCCTAACATGTTAATCAAAAGACAAGAACAAGATATAATCAAACAACACATAGACATATTGATTGATTAAATGAATACTTATCTTCAATTAAACATGGGAGATCCAAGGGTATGAAAACCCTTAAAAATGGCAGAAATTCGTCTTAGGGTTTCTCCTCACAAAGTTGCACACTAATGACAAAAAATTGCAAAACTATATATAGAGTTTAGTGGCTGACGGCGTCACGTTATAGATCTTGACGCCGTCACCTCGCCGTGTCTAGGGTTCCCGGATGGCCTTCTTGACGCCGTCCCTCTTTAGTGCTCCAAAATCCGCTCTGGCTTATCAAGGCTTGACGCCGTCAGAAATAGGCTTGACGCCGTCTCTCTTTAAGTTAAACCGTGATGGCCTTGATCACCTTAAAGGGTGACGCCGTCAGACTTCCTTTGTAAAATTCTCTGGCTTATCATGTGTATTTTTCATATCCACCTCTTTTGCCAAGCCATGACGCCGTCAAGAGCAATCCTTGACGCCGTCAAAGGTACTTTTCCAGCCGATTTTGAGACTTTGTCGTTTTCTTCACTTTTATGCTCCAAAAACGTCCAAAATGCTTCCTTTTACAGATTTCTTCTCCAAAGTACCTAAAATGACAAAAGGAACGATTTAGGGCAATATTTGATCAAATAAATACGATTTAGGGCTTAAATGACCCCCTAAAAGCGGTACACTTTTCGCTTCATCAAATACCCTTACACTTGAGATTTGCTTGTCCTCAAGCAAATGCGCTTTTATTCTAATCAAAATACAAGTTAGGGGTCATTTAATGCTAATATAAAAGTAATTAGAACAATTAGTCGTTCCACTTTAATCATAATAAGCACGGAGATTACAAACTAGCACCTCACAAGTAGTGTTTAGATACTCACATCTCTCAGGTTTCATCAAAATAAATCTCATAAATGAAAACGGATAATATCTCTCACTACCTGTCATAGCAAATAGATTACCATAGGCTTGGGAAAGGATCAAAAACCTCCTCCACTAGGCGTAAGCACCTAAGATAAACTATCAAAGAGGGCTTTTAAATGGGTTATAACGTGAGGTGTAGGGATATGATAAACACGGTTTTGTTGGATAAGGGATATTTTACTGGTGGCGAGTTAAAGATCTTGATTAATTACATGTACAATATGGCATTGCTAAGCCAAGACTAGACTCGACTTAAGCTAAAAACACAAATAACAAAAACATAAAATAAACATAAAATGAAACGGGATGGTAGTCCATATGTTTTTTCTACTTTTCTTTTTCTCATTTTTTTTGTATTTTTCTTGATTTTTTTTTTTTTTTTTTTCCATACACTCTTGCCCTACCATCCAAAATAATACATCATAGGGGCGTTGCATTCCCCTTACACTTGAACTTTTACATAACTTTACAAATAACTATTCTAATGACTCGAATTAAGATAATCGAAACACTTGGAGAACTTTTTAAAATATTTAGCACATACGAGGGTAATAATGTTGTTCTTCCCCATTACTCCATTACACTAGTACTTTACCCATGAGTCCCAATCGTCCCAAAACAATATGTACAAGGATATGACTAGACTTAGCAACCATGTAATCAATTAGATAATTAACTTGGGGTTTAAGCAAATGTTGTCACAATAATGCACTAAAAATGAGTGCATACAGGGTAGGCTAAGGCGATTTGGGTGTATATTTAAGTGGGGTGTAAACAAATTCTTCCTTTAAGTAAAATGCTTAAAGGTCGAAACGAAAAGATAGGCTCTGAGGGGTGTACTAGGGGTATCGTGTACCAAAAATGAGTACAACGCAAAGGGTGTGGGAGAATTACTTGACCAATGTAGCCAATGTAATTATAACAAAAACACAGGTGTAAAACAATGGGTTAATCCTAATGCCTCTTATCATGTAGTAAATCTAACTACACGAATGTAGTCTCACTTGTGGCCTCGGAATGGTCCTAACGCAAGTTCTAGAATCTAATTGCTACCGGTACACACATCATAGCATAAATGCTTTTCCTACCAATTCTAGGGGCGAACCTCACATATTTGGGGGTGGAAAAATTTTTAGTGGTACGGTTTTTGTGCTAGTCATATAACTCCTATCCGTGAGATGCTCATTAAGATCAAAGTTTCACTCCTAAATGTTGTAAAAAATTTTAAATTTGGCACTAAAATTGCCCTAACAGGTATTTCTCTCAGTTTTATTACACATCTACTATTAAACAAACAAAAATCAAGCGTAATAGCATTCTCTAAAGTATCGTATTTTACCCCCCTTACACTTAAGATGAACATTGTCCCCAATGTTCAAATAACAAGATGTAAAAGTAATAAGGTAAAAGAATGAAATCAAATACTCCCCTGATTCGCTCGGTGGATAATGTGGCAACATGGTTAGATCTTCTTCCAAGAGAATGTAGAAGCTCCAAGACTAAAGCATCGCCAAAAGCTTGATTCCACGTACATTTCCTTGTCCAAAATAACCTGTTAAACCTGAGAAAACAAACACGAAAACCTGCATAACATCGGCGGGATAAATCTATATATAAGGATATAATGCTTGTGGAATGACAATTTTGCAGATTCCTGGAGTTTATAAGTTAGAGATTTAATAAAAACTTTTTATGAAAACAAAACTTTCAAAAATTTCATAAAATTAAAATCTGACGCCGTCAGGTTGTAAACCCTGACGCCGTCAGAAATGATCTGACAGAATTCTCATGTTAAGTTTCCGGAAAATTTTTGGAAAAACCTCTACCTTACTTCCTGGAAATCCTGCAAAACATCATTACGACTCGATACAAGCATTTGACTCAAACAAATACTAATATGTATGTTAATTTATTATTGTTATGATTCATGTTCATTTGTTCTAATAAACCGATTTGGATTTCCCTTACACTTAACTTTTGCAAAATACCTTTATATGTAGTTAAGACGAAGTTAAAAACAAGATAAAGCATTTTCACAATTTAGTTTTGAACATGAATCAATAATAATAAAAATTAAACACACATACGGAAACAAATAAAATCAAACAAACAAATAAATAAACACACAAAGCAAATAAAGCTTGGGTTGCCTCCCAAGAAGCGCTTTTTTTTGTTCGAGTCACGAGCCTGACTCTACCCTTATTTAATGGAAATAGGGGAGGTTTTTCCTACACTTAGGATTAAGTGTGGGTGAAAGTAGTGATACACACCCTTAGGGTGGAAATATGCCACGTGAGGAAAGAGTGACGGGTGAATTATATGCTCAAAGGTGCGGGATCCTATCATCATAACCTTACCTAATTCAATTGGGTTAGTGGGCGGATTAAGATTTTCTCCTAGAAAGGGATCATCTTCTATCAACTTCGAGAGACTCCAAGTTAAGAATCCACTTTGACCTAATAAACCCGGTTTAAACCCATAATATTTCTTGTGATCAATCATAAATGGGTGATGTAAGTATGTAAGGTCATGGTTCACTCCTATGTTAGCTTCCTCTCTACAAGGCCTAGAGTCTACTACCTTAATCTTAACATTACCCGGACTACATGGTTTGATGGGTGGATCGGGACCTAATTCAATTCCTAAGTTCACATCTAAGGATGGAAGATTAGGTAACGGTTTTGGTTTAGGCTCCGGTTCATCAAAACTAGGAACTTCCATAGAACTAAAAGAAAGGTTATGACTACAAGTATTCAAACCTATTTCTTCTAGTTTTGTTTCTTCCAAAGGTTCTACTTCAATTGGGGTTCCTATAGTCCCTTCTACTTCTTCCGGGTAAGTCACGGGCGGTGTGTATGCCTCGAATGATGGTAGGACTTGTGGGGTACTTTGTAGGTTTGTGTTATTTACCTCATCCTTCCTTGTCTCTATATCAATTATATCCACATCATGTGTTTTAGTAGAATCTAACCCAAACACGTTCCTAAGTATCTCAAATCCTTCTCTAGCCATTTCAAGTTCTAAGTCCGATTCATAAGAATCTTCCCCGATAACATGATTACTATGTTCAATTTGCCAAAAGGATTCATCATGTGTTCCTTGAGATTCAAAGTCATTGATCATAAAACCTAGGTCTTTTTGCTCAATATGCTCATGTTCGGCTAAATCCCCCTCAATTGTTTCCTCAAGTTGTGATGTATACGAACCCATTAATTCATTAAACTTATGGTTCACGGTTAGGAGGCTTTCCTCAAAATTTTTCCAAAGGGTCTTATTAAAAGGAGTTGATCCTAACAATGATTGTTTAATAGAAGCCACACATGCACATAATTCATCAAACCTATCAAACTTTATACCCATCTCCTCTTGTATATATCTAAGATCACTTAAAAATTCATTGGAACAACAAGAAGCAAATCTATCCGTGTAAAGTAATTGTTCCTCTATTGTTAATGATCTAAATGGAATTTCATCCGCCATGGTGACAAATGAAAATGGTTTTACAAACAAAGGGCACAAAGAAAAAGATAGACTAAAGAAATCCTAGAAAAATAAAATAAAAATCTCACTAGAAAGGATTCTAGTGAGTAGACCTAATAAAATAAAATTTCAATCCTAAACAATAACTATTCCCCGGCAGCGGCGCCAAAAACTTGATGCGTGGTTTTGCGACCTTACAACAGGTTTTACCTCTCGAGGGATCTCAAGAGGCTTACAACCCCACCAGGCAGTGTACCTGACCGATGTAGTATAGTGTAGTGGTAAGTACGGGGGATTGATCGTTCTCCACAGGGAATAGTGTCGTTAGGATTGAAAAACTACTCTAATAGGTCTAAGGGTGAGGGAAGATTCTTTTTGTATTTTTATGTTTTTATGAAAGCAAGTAAAATCTCGGGTTTGAAAGAGTGGGCGGAATTAGTTGCTAGTCAACTAACCCAAATAACTACAAATGCAAATAAAATAAAATAACTGAAAATGAAAAGGTTGTGAAACTTATATGGAGAGAAATGTGTTTACTTAGATTTCCTTACTCCCTAACTATCTTTTACCGGTTGATTAGTGTGTATTAATTGCGTGGATGACGGGTGTATTCCTTAATACCAATCGTGGGGTGGCGTACGTACTTCCCCAACTCTACAAGCTCCTACTTCACTCCTATGTCGAGCCGGCTAAGAAGCTCCTAACATGGTATCACTAGAATTCGCTCATGCATTAAATACAACCATAAAAACCTAGTACGCATTGGTTCATGTTTCTTAAGACGTTCAAGCAAGTTACCGTATAGGAGGTTAGCCAGTTTTCTTAAGTCTAACATCGATGAACAATCATCCAATACAATCAATAACACACTAATAACCAATAATCAATAGTTAGGTTTCATTAGATCTAAGCAAACACAAGATAAATCTAGCCTAACATGTTAATCAAAAGACAAGAACAAGATATAATCAAACAACACATAGACATATTGATTGATTAAACGAATACTTATCTTCAATTAAACATGGGAGATCCAAGGGTATGAAAACCCTTAAAAATGGCAGAAATTCGTCTTAGGGTTTCTCCTCATAAAGTTGCACACTAATGACAAAAAATTGCAAAACTATATATAGAGTTTAGTGGCTGACGGCGTCACGTTATAGATCTTGACGCCGTCACCTCACCGTGTCTAGGGTTCCCGGATGGCCTTCTTGACACCGTCCCTCTTTAGTGCTCCCAAATCCGCTCTGGCTTATCAAGGCTTGACGCCGTCAGAAATAGGCTTGACGCCGTCTCTCTTTAAGTTAAACCGTGATGGCCTTGATCACCTTAAAGGGTGACACCGTCAGACTTTCTTTGTAAAATTCTCTGGCTTATCATGTGTATTTTTCATATCCACCTCTTTTGCCAAGCCATGACGCCGTCAAGAGCAATCCTTGACGCCGTCAAAGGTACTTTTCCAGCCGATTTTGAGACTTTGTCGTTTTCTTCACTTTTATGCTCCAAAAACGTCCAAAATGCTTCCTTTTCCAGATTTCTTCTCCAAAGTACCTAAAATGACAAAAGGAACGATTTAGGGCAATATTTGATCAAATAAATACGATTTAGGGCTTAAATGACCCCCTAAAAGCGGTACACTTTTCGCTTCATCAGGATGTCTACTACATTCCAAACCTCAAGAGCAACATACTTAGTCTTGGAAAACTTACCGAGATAGGTTGTAAGATCGTCATGGATGGAAACAAACTGACTTTGTATGATAAGAACAAGATATTGTTGATGAAAGTAGAACGATCTAAGAATCGACTTTACAGTATTAGATTACAAATAGAAGCACCTATTTGTCCCTTAGCAAACATAGATAACCAAGCATGGTCATGGCATGCTAGATTGGGTCATCTGAACTTTGACGCATTAAACAAGATGACAAGAAAGGGTCTAGTAGAAGGAATACCGAGAATAAATCATGCAGGACAAATATGTGATGCATGTTTATTAGGAAAACACAGTAGAACCCCATTTCCAAATCAAGCTAAATTCATATCAAAGAACCCATTGGACTTAGTATATGGAGATCTTTGTGGTCCCATAAGTCCAGCCACACAATCTGGAAAGAAACTCATCTTCTTATTAGTAGATGACTGTACACGTTTTATGTGGGCCTATTTTCTGACATCAAAAGATGAGGCATTCAACACATTTAAGGAATTTAGATAAAAGATTGAAATGGAGTTGAGATTGAAGTTAAGAATGCTAAGAACTGATAGAGGAGGTGAATTTACATCTAATAAATTTACCAAATACTGTAAGGAGAATGGTATAGCAAGACAGTTGACAGCACCATATTCACCACAACAAAATGGAGTAGTGGAGAGAAGAAATAGGACAGTGTTATCAACTACGAGGAGTATGATGAAAGCAATGAAGTTACCCTTAACTTTTTGGGCGGAAGCAGTCAGACACGCCATATACATACTCAATAGGGTACCTACAAAAGCCCTGGAAGATAAAACGCCATATGAGGCACTCTACAACAGAAAACCAAATCTAGAAAACCTAAGAATATTCGGATGCACAGCTTATGCCAAGATAAGTATACCTCACTTGAAGAAGCTGGATGACAGGAGCATACCAATGATTTACTTAGGAGTAGAGGAAGGATCAAAAGCATGTAGGTTATATGATCCAATAAGAAAGAAGACACATGTTAGTAGGGATGTAAAGTTTATGGAAACGAAACCATGGGATTTGGAAAATAATGAAGAGGATACGGATACACAAGACTCATTTTGGGGAAGCTTTGTGGAAGGAGGAATTGAAAATGAAAAACCTATACCAGTCAACACAGAAAACATTGATAATACGTATCAGGAACCGGATCAAATACCAGATCCAGACTCACCAATCACACCACCAACATACATTTACGACCCTAACTCAGAAAATGAAGAAGAAGCTACTTTTAGCTCATCTGAAAACTCAGACCAGAGATATGATCATAGACCAGTATGAGGTTTTAAAGATATAACAGAGTTATATGGGAACACACGTGAAATAGAAACGGAAAGTTTGTTATTTACGGAAGAAGAACCACGTAATTACAAGGAAGCATCTACAGATAAAAAATGGATTGAGGCCATGGAGATTGAATTGGATTCAATCAACAAGAATAACACATGGACTCTTACTACATTGCCAATGAATCAGAAGGCAATAGGACTCAAATAGGTTTATAAGACCAAAAGAGATGCACACGGAAAGATCATCAAATATAAGGAAAGATTAGTAGCAAAAGGTTATGTACAAGAACAAGGAATAGACTTCGATGAAGTATTTGCACCAGTTGCTAGGATAGAGACAGTTCGTTTGATATTAGCACTAGCAGCATATCATGGATGGCAAGTACACCACTTAGATGTAAAATCAGCATTTTTACATGGAGATTTGAAGGAAGAAGTCTATGTTACACAACCTGAAGAATTTATTCAACAAGGAAACTCAGGAAAAGTTTACAAGTTAACTAAAGCTTTGTACGGCTTAAGACAAGCACCAAGAGCTTGGAATGTGAAGCTTGATCAAACCTTGAAGTCATTAGACTTTAAGAAATGTAATCTCGAACAAGCAGTCTACACAAAGAGAAGTAAGACTTCTACACTAATAGTTGGAGTATATGTAGATGATTTGATAATCACGGGCACTCCAAAGAAGGAAATAGACTTGTTCAAATCCCAAATGAAAGACAAATTCGAAATGAGCGACTTAGGGTTGCTAGCTTATTACCTTGGGATAGAAGTTACACAGACAGGAGGAGCGATTACAATCAAGCAAACAGGATATATTAACAAGATCTTGAAAGAAACAAATATGACGGACAGTAATGATACAAAGATACCAGTGGATCCCGGCACTAAGTTGGTCAAGGCGGAAGATGGAAACTCAGTTGACGCAACTTACTACCGAAGTTTAATAGGAAGTCTCAGATACTTACTACATACAAGACCGGATCTTAGTTACTCAGTCGGACTACTCAGCAGATTTATGCAAGACCCAAAGGATCATCACCTGAAGGCAGTAAAACAAGTAATTCGATATATCAAAGGAACAAAGGAGCATGGAATAATATACAAGAAAGAAGGCGGCTGCAAGATTACAGGTTACAGTGACAGTAGTTATGGAATCAACACCGATAAAGGAAAAGGAACTACTGGAATAGTATTTTATTTTGGAGAGTCACCTATTACTTGGTGTACTCAAAAGCAACCAACAGTGGCACTCTCATCATGTGAATCAGAATTCATGGCGGCTACTGGAGCAGCATGTCAAGCCTTATGGTTAAAATGACTACTTAGTGAATTAACTGGATGGCAAGAAAAAAGGATAACGCTTAGAGTTGACAACATATCAGCAATAGCACTCGTAAAGAACCCAGTATTTCATGGAAGGAGCAAGCACATCGACATTCGCTATCATTTCATTCGTGAATGCGTAGAGAATGGTCATATCAATGTGGAACACGTTAGTGGAGAACTACAAAGAGCATATATCTTAACAAAGGCCTTACCAAGACTCAAGTTTGCAACTATGCGACAAATGCTCGGAGTTCAAGACTTAGGTCGAAGCAACGATCAAGATTAAGGAGGAGAATGTGAGCATGTAATCTCGATATTGCTTCATGTTCAAACTCGAAGGACCAAACGTGTTCGTTATAAAGTTAATAACCGAATAGCGGTTATGTTAGTTAGTTATAAACGGTTACAAAACCGAACAGATACAATGGTTGGGTCATACCCATTCGACTAGTATATATATATGATCATATGTAACGAATCAATAGTTAGACGATTAATAGTTATTCAAGTTTGTTTATTGCAATTTCATATCGACTCATATTTGGGACCTACACTACATAACCATTGCTTGTGTGTAATCTCTTGTTCCCGTAAAATTCTTTAACGCCTTTTGACATATCCCCACCGTTATCAACTCCTATATTATTAGCTGAATTTGAAAAATCCACCTCAAAAGAGCTCACACCAACAAGATCAATGGAAATAGGAGTTGACAGTGTGGAAGTTCCCTCAAGTTGAACAATGATATAATGATGTTGTGCATCAGCAAGTTTTCTGTCACCTAGATTGTCAGAAGAATGGCTAATCCTGAAATTGAAGATTTGTTCATCTGGGGTAGTATCGTCAATATACACTGGATATGAAGAACCTGGCTGCACATATTTTCCATCTTTTAATGAAGACATATCGAAACCATCAGCAGTTTTAGAACCTTTGAAGATATAAAAAACCAGCGGCAACGAAGTTAAATTTTCAAGCGTATATGGGGCATATCTGCTGGTAAGTGCATTTTTATTGGTGCCAGTTCCCGTCGATCTTGAGTTTTCAGAAAGACCAGTCAGCTCCATTAGATCTCAAACATCCTTATCCTTAATCATATCAAATGCAACCTTCAAAAAAAATTGGGAACAAAAAATAATAATTAATACAGTAACTAACAATATAAAACTTAAATAACCTTTTCTTTATTCAGATAATGAAAAATGATCTCGCAAGAATCAGTTTGCAAAAAGGTGAAATAGATTCTAAAGCAGTTTAGTGATGACGATAATTATAGATACAAAATAGCAAGATAATAGAACACCTCAATTAAGGATTCGGTAACATTAATATTGAGATTTATTGCTGACTCAAGATGAACATTAGTCATGATCGGACTGTTCTGGAGGGCGCTCTTCCCATGCTCTCTTCTTAAGCCTACTTGAAACTTCTAAAGTTCAAGAAAAGGCTCCCACAACACTTGGAGCCATAATGAAAAATATGTTATAATCCTACATAAACTACACAAGTTGGAATAATATCACTTGCTGCAGCAACAAATATTTTACCTTGTGAATATTATTGTAGTTCACTTGAAGCTCACTTTCAATTGATCCCTCCATTAAATTTTCTGTTACGATACCATGAAATAACAAGCTTCCCATAAGAATTTCATGTAGAGGACCATTGGAGCTCCACAAGTTCCACCGCCCTCTTTTTTATTTGAGTAAACAGATTTATTTGTGCGAACTAAAATATTATGAAATTCGATCAGAAGTTTTGATATATATAAACGTGGCAAATTTGACCCAGTTATGGATGAATAGCTCGATACAAGTAATATATGAACTCTAACAAGTCAAAACGGTTGAAATTCGCCAAAGTGTATTTTTAGATCATAAAACCTGATACACTAATCATTTACCCACAATGATGGTTACCCACAAAAAGAGAGTCATTAGAAAAAAAATCTAAAACCGTCTTGTGTCTAGCTTAAATAAAACATTTGTCAATCAAACATCTGGAAACGTACCTTTTGATCGGTCAAAAGAATGGAAAGCTTTTGTAGGTAAAATCTGAAATTTATACTGAACACTGGAGCTTGAGGAGACTCTGACTTCTCAGGAAACATAAATTGCATAGTTCGCAAGAAGTAAAAGATATCATGTCAAAGCCAAATATCTAAATTATCACAGTTAACATCTGCCTTCAAATCCATGTGCTCCATTTCATCATTACCCACATCAGCTTGAATATCAACCTGCAACAATTGAAAAAGGGGCCAGGAATGGACATTCTTGTCCTGACATATTTCAGCTGTTCCCGTTGTTTTCCCAATATTAGACTTCAGATTTACTTTTTGACCATTAATATTCATCTCGGTGCACCTACTTTTTAAACAAATAAAGAGAAAACTATAGTCACCCGATGAATTTGGCTCTCCAATTTGTGGTGTGCCCCAAAATATCTTAATGCTTCTCCAGAAACTTGCACAGGAACACAAACTTTTAGGCCTATATGATCCGACTTCACAAATAGCGAAAACGGATGCTCCATTGTGTCTTGTGACGAAACATAGCTTGACATGATGATAGATGGAGACACGTTTCTGGACTACCAACTGGATCTAAAGCTGATTTTTTTTTTGGTTCATTATTTGGAAGTTGTGTGCAGGAATTAATATGGTCAATAAGTTTACTCCATTCTGACAATAATAACCATATGTTAAGACAAGGAATGGTAAAATGAAGCTGGTTATTGCCCTCATCTGACAAGAAGACACTCAAGTGAAGCACCCATACATTTTGGCTAGAAGAAGTGCATTCTACTAAGACAACTGAGCTAAATGGTGACGATAGTGTTAATGAAGTGAATGACATATCCAGACGAACAAGTTGTTCATCTTTTAAAGATACGGCACACGTGAACTGTGGAAAACTAGAAGGGGGGTTAATAGTTTTTGCCGTTTTAAAATTTATTCGCTTTGTATACTTAATGTGATTTCAAAGTAAAACAAATAATCAAGCAATATATAAAACAAGTAAGGAAAAGAATGATCAAACCACACAGCACGGATATTTTTAGTGGTTCGGCTACAAAGACTCTCTTTCTTGCCCTACTCCACTCCTCGAGCCTCTAACTCGAGAGTTTTTATTCACTAAGAAACAAGCTCCCTTCTAGGCGGAGAAAACCTTTACACGTCGCTTACTCTTTATCCGGTACTAAGCTAAACACCGAGTTCTTTACAAGGGTACAACCACTCCCGTTGGTTCTTTAACAAGGGTACAACCACTCCCGACACTCTTTGTGTTTTAAGGACTAAAACACTAACCAAACTCTACTGAATGAATGGTATAAACAATGATGTGTGAACACTAACAAATCACACAGTGACTATACTAAAGGTATACAACTCTGTGTTGAACCTTGATGCTTGATCTCTTTTGCTACAAAAGGAAAGATCACTAAAAATGAATGAATGATATGGGTTAGTGATGTACAAATGAATGAGTATATATTTTAAGCTATATGAGTGATAATGTGCTTGAATGATCAGCTTGCTATTTATAGGCAAAGCTGATCAACAGGGCACGGATCTGGCAGAACCAAACTAAGGGATCCGCTAGTTATATGGTTTGGTTCCGCCGGGACATGCCAGCTAAGATTTCAACAAATCTTTCCATATCTTGTCATATCTACCAAATTCAAATCCTTTGCTTCAAGATCTCTACAAGATATCTTACAAATCCTCAAGATATCCAAAAGATATCAAAATAAGGTTTGCCATGATGTCATGCTAAATTTCTATTTTAAGAAATAAAAATAAACATGTAAAAGTATATATGTATGCAATGTAATTCCTAGTTTAAAAGACTTGTTACTATAAATGTAAAAGACTTTAACTTATATCTATGCTTTGCTTAAAGATAAATCTTATAATTGTCATAGCAAAATAAAGCAAAGATCGTAAAATATAAATAATGTTTTTAGGACGATATTTGTATTAAAAATCTCCCCCTTTTTGCTGATGACAAAACATAAAGTTTATTTTTAAGCAATGGAATAAGTAAAGTGAAAGTCTTTTAAAAATATAAATTAAGTTAGTTTTATGCAAGTTTTCAAAAATATTTTAAGCATAAAAATATGTAATGTGATGTTCACAGTGATGTGTGAACTTAATCCTATCTCCCCCTTTTTGTCGAAACAAAAAGAAGATATGCGTAGCGGAATGTGGTTATGACTCCCCCTAAATTGGAGTACCGAAAATGATTCAATGATTTTGAGAACTTTAAAGCTCCCCCTTGGATTATACTCCCCCTAAATGGAGGTCCTAGTTCATGATGAAATGATCCTACAAAACAAAAGATTAGTATATGAAATTCTCCCCTCGATCAATACTCCCCGTTGCTAGGGTACCAACGTTTTTGATTTAAGGATGAAAAATGCTACAAAACAAATGTTAGTTGTATACAAATCAATCCAACAAAGTAGCATAATGCATATGTATAGGTCAACCAAGCATGATAGTTCAGCCCATTTGACTTTAAAAAGTCAAAAATATGTGTCTGATAAAAAAAATGCACCTAAGTACAAGTGGTCAAATCATTATGAGAATTCAAACCAATCATACAATAATGTTAGTAAATCAAACAAACCAAGATATTATGCCAAATAGTGATCACCCACAAGCATAAAAATATAACATCCATTCATTGAAAATTTGTTTGTGACATAAGTAAAAAAACATGATGTTACAATATGAAAAGAAAACAACCTAAGCAAATCCTAAAAGTTCCTATAAAAGAAAACTAGGGAGAAACTAAGAGCTCCTATTGAGACTGATGAGAAAGCGCATTAAGGCGCTCGAGAATGTGGTTCAAAATGAACCTCATTTCGTTTTGGAGCTCATGGACCAATATGTTGGTCCTTTGAGTCAAATGAGCGGTCCTCTCGCACATGGAGCAACCATGCCTTGGAAAGTCAGGAGGAAGGGTGGGCTCATTCTTTTGTGGTGGTGGTGGTTTTTGGTTGTTTGGTGGTGGTGGTGGTTGGTTGTTTGGTGGAGTTGTGATGGAGGCAAGCAATATGGATTGAAGATCCATGGCTTCACTAAGGTGAGAATCCACCATATTGGAGAATGCATAGAGGCGGTTTAGCTCCTCGTTGATCTCGCCTTGGATGTTGGGTTGGTTAATCCACATTTCCTCATCTATAGCATTGAGAGTGGATCTTGGTGAAAGTTGGTGAGTTTGTGGTTGTGGTGTTTGTGGATCACGATATAGAGGACCGTGGATATCCTGATAAATGTGATGAAAGAGCATAGGTTCTTGACCTTCAAAGGTCATGGGCGGAGGACTGGTTTTCCTTGGTGGAAGGTCTTCCAAATCATCCAAGTATGGATGAGGTGATGTAGGTGGAGTTCTATATAACTCCATTGGTTGTAGTTTGGGTGAGATTGGAGGTGATGGTGATCTAGCAGGTTGTGATGGAGAAGGTGGTGGTGTGGTGGCTACTAGAGTGATTGTTGGTGGTGGAGTATGGATGACTACATTTGATGGTGTTAGAGTGGAGAGGGAGAGAAAATTTTCATTGGCTATGGGTGAGGAGATGTTGAGAGGTGATGACTCCTCTGATGAAGATGCTAAGTTCACAAAGCAACACTATCTGACACTTATGCGAGCAGTTCTACGTGGTGGTCTGTCGGTGGAAGAGTTGTTGGATTTTGTCATGGTTAAGATGAGAAAGTTTGCTAACAAGTACAAAGATGATACTAAGAGTTGATGGTGAAGGTGTGAGTTTTGATCAACTAAAGTTTCCAATTTATAGGCATGAAGGATTATAGAAATTGGTGTTTGGATTTGATGTTTATCCATAGAAGGATTGAGGTTCCTAATGATTTGGAACAAAAAATTGTGCTAGTCACATCATCTAAGTCAACCCATAGAGATGAAGTTGAGTGAAAGGTTGAAGATATGCAGTAAATGCAAGGCTTGAGTGGGAAATCTGTTGATGTGATGTTCCTACGGATTTCAAGGAACCAATTTGAGGGTTTCTTGCTTGTTAAAGAAAGGTAACTCACATGAAAATTTTGAATATTCAAATTTTGGTGGGAAACGGATTTCTTATGATTCTAAGTGTTCCTAAATCATCCTAATATCCCTAATGATCAGTAGAATAATCCTAAGAACTAGAATCAATAATCTAAGGATCAGGATTAGTCGGGAATTTTGAAAAAGCTACTGTTGGAGTTGGCGGATCCAACCGATAACAAAGGCGGAACCAAAATTTTCGTTCCGCGGAATCCACAGGGTGAGGACAGGCAGTGCCAAAGAATACAACAAGCGGAACCCAAATTTTGGTTCCGCCATATAGAAGTCCTAATTCTTAACAGAGGACATGTCAAAAAAAAATTATCCGTTCAAATTCTGAAAATTGTCCTCAAACATATGTAACTACTAATATGTGATAGAAAAATACTAAAAAACAGGTTCTAACACATGTTTACACATAGATTAATCCGATGATAATAACTTACCATAACAGGAGTGATGCGCGTGATGTGTCGTTGCGGTTTAGCAGTTTTAATGCCTACTCAAGTTTTAAATTTATATTTAGCCGACTTATCAATAACACACACACTTAACGAGCAGTGTACCCGGTCAGTATGAAGATAATGGTAAGTAGAGTGTCGATCACTAAGAGTGGAACGTATTATCTAGTTATTCTAATCAGTATTTTAATATCCTAACGCAAGGGGGTTTCAGCCTGAGAGACTGGTACGATTTGTTGCAATTAAATAATAAAATAAACCAATAGGCACGAATCAGCAAGTAGCACACACGTACACAGATAAATACTCGAGACAATAAGAGGGCTGTCCTTATGATTAAGTAGATTGTCACTTGTTTTATTGATAGCTTTATATGAAGTGTATGTAGTTAACCCTTTCTCGTTGGTCCTAATCTTATCGGCGAGTAAACCCTTAATGATTACTTATGTCTAAAAGTTATTCCTAAGTGATCAATTTAGAAACAACCGTGGGAGCCACATTATGTCCCGCAGTCAAATGCCCGCAAGCCACTAATAAACACAGAGGTTATCAATGCACTAATAAGTAGTAACCAAAGACATCATCATATAAACTTTAATTGATGGGAAAGCAAGTATTAAAGGGAGTGCAATCTTTCGTTGTCACATTACACAAGCCACCAATCCTGATGAATTAAAGTTTGCTAACACAATAAAACAAAACTACTTAATGAATTAAATACATGCAGCACCTTCTTACAGCTCTTGTATCTTTGATTTGGGTGTGTCTTGTGCTGCCTTCTTGACTGAATTCGTCCTTTGTTCCTACTGTTCGGTCTTCTGTTTTAGGGTTTCGGAACTTTTTATTCGTCTGGTCTACGGGGTATTTATAGTTTCTGTCTGAGGGAAGATGCGGCGCATCTACTAAGTAGATGCGGCGCATGTACTTAACTTCGCGTGGGGTCCAAGATTATAATATTCAGGAATATTCGTACACCGCCAGAAGATGCGGCGTAACCCTTGATTAGATGCGGCGCATGTCCTCTTGTATCTTGGATCGTATCTGGTGATATCTTGATAGAGATGCGGCGCATGTCGAGAGTGAGATGCGGCGCATCTGGAGCAGAATTGACTTGATCTTGTCCATGTCAGTAGACTTTCACTTTATGCACGTTTTGCTCCATTATTAGTCCAAAATTGCTAAGTTTCATCAAATGCTTGTTTTTACCTGAGAATTACAAAAGTAAACGATTAAGTATCAATCCTCATATATAATATAGTAAAACAAGTCAAATTAATAGGATAAATGATAGTAATAAAATGTACTTATTTGAGTTCATCAAATATCCCCCCACTTGAACTTTACTTGTCCCCAAGTAAACCTTAGAATTTCATTTATGAAAATGTATCCTAAAAGATGTATTAGGATTTATTTTTATATTTAAGCATGTATTCGTTTATTTCATAATCACACAACCAAACACTTAACGAATTAGAAGTAAAATAAAATAAGTCGATAAAATCAAATCTAATCGTTTAACTGTCCAGTCGTGACGAATATTCTATCATAAGCTTGGCAAGTATACACATCTCCACCACTAAAGCTAAGGAATAACAAGTCTAAAGCGGTAAAAAGGGTTTTTAGGCTTAAGGGTTAATTATTCTTAATCACTATCGATCTCAAATTCCAGAAAAGGCGACAAAATCACAAATACATGATCGAATCCACGAACACGATACTTGCAATTGCTCAAATCCTTAACTCGAATAGGCTAAAGATAGGTCCAAACTTCACCAATAATAATATATCAAAAAGGGCGACAAAATCATAAATACATAGCCGAATCCACGACTACGATACTTAAGATTGCTCAAATCCCTAATCTCAATAAATCAAAGGTTCGGTTGGATAAAGAACAATATAGGGTATGGATAACATTTGGGATATAAATTGGTGTAAAAATAAAAATAAACAAAACAAAACAAATAAATTAAAATCCTAAGTGTGGTTAATCACTATCCCAACCATCCCATGAATAAGACTCATATCATAGAATAACTCACGCTTTAACACTTGAAACACACGCTTTAGGTAGACACGAATTATACTCAACAAGATCTTAATCAAAGAATAAACCTTAATTGGCGTTCCCATAATTGCCAATTCCCATTCAATCCATAGATATAGTACAACAAATAGTGGTGATATCGACCACTTACATAACTTTACATAAGTTGGTTAAATCAAACATCCAACTCTTCCTTTTTCTTCCTTTTTTTTTTCTTTTCTATTTTTTTTTTTCGATTTTTTTTTTTTTTTTTTTTTTTTTTTTTTTTTTTTTTTTTTTTTTTTTTTTTTTTTTTTTTTTTACTTGAAACATAAATATAGATGTGTAAAATTTCACCACATCACTATAACTTTCTTTCCGGATAATTTTTTTTTTCATACTTTTCATACTTCAGAAATAACGGTAATAGTGAAAGTAGTAAACACACGAAAAATAAACTCCAAAATATACAATATTTACTTTCACTCCAATTGCATTGTGCAATTTCCCGACCTAACCAAAGATAATGAATTACGCACACGAACACAGGTAATGTAAGGAAACACACTTTGCCTATAGCAATTAACCAACCACGGACTTTAATCTACAAGGTAGGCTAAGGTGTAAGGGTGTAACGAAACATTTTAAACATAGGTGTAAGAAACGAAAGGAATGGCTCTGAGGGTTTTTCTAGGGGTATCTTACTCTAAAAATGAGAGTAACAAAAGGGTTTATACGGGGGTTAACTAACCAGTGTAGTTAGCTAATAACACATAACAAATAATAGGCTATTTGGGTGTAATCCTAGAATTTTACCAATTTAGACAAGTCATTCCAATTATATAAATAATACTCATTATGGTGGTCTCGAATAGTATACAAGCCAAGTTCTAAAGTTTACAAGTCACCGGCACACTCATAGATTTGTGAATTTTGAAAAATCACAATTTTTGAAAATAACGTCATGTGTGCAGTTATGTAACTTAGATCTTAAACAAAAACATGCTAAAAAAAATAATTTTAAGTTTGATATATTAAGCACATTTTAAGCATAATTTTTGAAAAAGTTTAGGACAAGTAATTGGTAAGTGTTCTAATTCTCCAATCCCCCCACTTAAGTTAAACAACGTCCTCGTTGTTTGTATAAAAGGTTAAAAACTGGAAAATAAAAGAATTAGAACAGAAAAACTCCCCTGAGATTTGCTCGGTATGATCCTCCATTTGTATAAGAGCAAAAATCATCTTTCTTGTGGATTAGAACATTAAAGCTTCATACTTGATGTATCCACAGGAAATCCAGGAAACTATAATACCACCAACACTTTAAAACACACCTAAGATAAGAAAGGTTCAAACTTGCATAATACATTAGTAGTTAGGAAAAATAAAACTTAAAAATTAAAACTGAAAATCATCAGGTCAGTCGATGCGCCGTATCTTATTGAAGAAGATACGCCGTATCGAGCCTGGAATAATACGGATCAGAATAAAGATGCGCCGCATCCTTAACCAGGGATGCGCCGCATTAAAATAAACTGATAAATAGTTTTAAAGTCGAAAATAAAAATGCAAAAAAATAAAATAAGATATGACCATTGCAGAGGATGCGTCGCATCTCAGAATTGAGATGCGCCGTATCTTCGTGCGGCCTGGACTGACTCGACACAGAAAACAGAATAATAAAAGATAAATCCGGGTTGTCTCCCGGTAAGCACTTGTCTTTATTCCAGAGTCTTCAAGTTAGACTCACGTTCAGCTCCTTAGTATCGATCATTGACTCCCACATTGCTTACGTAGGATCCATTTAGCGACTAATTCGTCATGTATATATTCAGGTCCCAACCTCAACACTCCATTGTAGAATCCTTCCATCAATTGATATGGGTACTCAATCCCTTTCTTATTGTCATCATCACTAACAAAAAGGAATGGAGAAAATTTGTAGCAGATCCTACTAGTGGCATGTTTAAATCCGGGATGAGTTCGGGGCATCATATAAGTGATAATGTCGCTTCCATATTGAAAGGTGATTTTTCCTTCAAATCGTTTTGCATTAATAGTGATCTCCCTACCAAATGGTTTTCCAACAATCACGTCACCCATATTGCTGTCACAATAGGCATTCATGTCTTCAACAACGGCGAACTCAGTTACAATAGTAAAGCGTCCCACGAATATCGGGACATTAATGAAGGCACCAACTACATTCTTTCCCTTATACTCTACTTTATTTCTCATAATGGAATTGTAAAACCTTCTTGACATGACATTGATTGGTAAAATAGGAAAGAAATTAGCGTCAATACACTTGTACCCAATCATGCATGTGAATTGCAAATTGTAAGCACAATCGGCGTGGATCCTTCTACCGTAATCCCAAGAACCATCATATCCCTCAAATTCATCGTAATTTCTAGTAGTAATAACGTTGACTTTTGGACTATCCACAATTTCTCCTTCTTCTAACTCAGATTCAGCATCAACCATGAACAGGTCATTGGATTCCAACGGTCCATTAAGGTCATTAAGTTCAATGTAGTCCCCATCGTGATGTTCGGGTGATTTTTCATGCACTAATACTTCATTCATAAAATTGGCTTCGAAGTCGAAGTCAATTAGTTCTCCGTATCCTTCCATTATCCTTCTGAAACAATCACGAAAAGCATCAGTAGGATTTGTTCGCTAGAAGAGAAATTAATGAATATAGAAACGGATATAAGAATAAAAATAGCTGATATCTGCAGACGATGCGCCGTATCCAAAACGTTGGATACGCCGTATCTTAATACGTTAAAATTTAATCAGACTTTATCCAGAAAATAGATACGCCGCTTAGAATTTAAGAATGCGCCGTATCGAATTAATTAATCAAAAATCAACTTATCTAATTAATATTAAATGCGTCGTATTAACGAAAGTTAATGCGCCGTATTTTCGTTACGTTTAAAAATAAAAGATTTTTGATTCAGTAATATGCGCCGTATCGACAGAGATCGATACGCCGTATCTGTTTAATAATTCGCAAACTGTTTTTAATTAAAATAATAGATACGCCGTATCTGCTAAAGCAGATGCGTCGTATGGCGTTAATGTTTAGAAAATTTTTATCAAAAACAGATACGCCGTATCTGCTAAAGCAGATGCGTCGTATTACTTTATCGCTTAGAAAAATTTTCTTGTTAAAAACAGATACGCCGTATCTTGGGGAAAAGATGCGTCGTATCGAATTAATTAAACGCGTTGTATTAAAAAAATTAAACGCAATACGCCGTATCTGAGAGATCAGATGCGCCGTATCGTTTGATTTAGCACAGTACAACGATAGCAGAACAGAAAAATACGAAAAATAAAAACAAAAAATTAAACACACAAACAAAAATAAACACACAAAAATAAAAGAAAACAATTAACACACAATACAACAAATATGCAAAATAGTACAATGATGCAATTAATCTAATAAAAAGAAAAACCTAATTAAAATACTAATCAAATTAACAGATAATAACAATTCACTCCCCGGCAACGGCGCCAAAAACTTGATGCGCGTGATGTGTCGTTGCGGTTTAGCAGTTTTAATGCCTACTCAAGTTTTAAATTTATATTTAGCCGACTTATCAATAACACACACACTTAACGAGCAGTGTACCCGGTCAGTATGAAGATAATGGTAAGTAGAGTGTCGATCACTAAGAGTGGAACGTATTATCTAGTTATTCTAATCAGTATTTTAATATCCTAACGCAAGGGGGTTTCAGCCTGAGAGACTGGCACGATTTGTTGCAATTAAATAATAAAATAAACCAATAGGCACGAATCAGCAAGTAGCACACACGTACACAGATAAATACTCGAGACAATAAGAGGGCTGTCCTTATGATTAAGTAGATTGTCACTTGTTTTATTGATAGCTTTATATGAAGTGTATGTAGTTAACCCTTTCTCGTTGGTCCTAATCTTATCGGCGAGTAAACCCTTAATGATTACTTATGTCTAAAAGTTATTCCTAAGTGATCAATTTAGAAACAACCGTGGGAGCCACATTATGTCCCGCAGTCAAATGCCCGCAAGCCACTAATAAACACAGAGGTTATCAATGCACTAATAAGTAGTAACCAAAGACATCATCATATAAACTTTAATTGATGGGAAAGCAAGTATTAAAGGGAGTGCAATCTTTCGTTGTCACATTACACAAGCCACCAATCCTGATGAATTAAAGTTTGCTAACACAATAAAACAAAACTACTTAATGAATTAAATACATGCAGCACCTTCTTACAGCTCTTGTATCTTTGATTTGGGTGTGTCTTGTGCTGCCTTCTTGACTGAATTCGTCCTTTGTTCCTACTGTTCGGTCTTCTGTTTTAGGGTTTCGGAACTTTTTATTCGTCTGGTCTACGGGGTATTTATAGTTTTTGTCTGAGGGAAGATGCGGCGCATCTACTAAGTAGATGCGGCGCATGTACTTAACTTCGCGTGGGGTCCAAGATTATAATATTCAGGAATATTCGTACACCACCAGAAGATGCGGCGTAACCCTTGATTAGATGCGGCGCATGTCCTCTTGTATCTTGGATCGTATCTGGTGATATCTTGATAGAGATGCGGCGCATGTCGAGAGTGAGATGCGGCGCATCTGGAGCAGAATTGACTTGATCTTGTCCATGTCAGTAGACTTTCACTTTATGCACGTTTTGCTCCATTATTAGTCCAAAATTGCTAAGTTTCACCAAATGCTTGTTTTTACCTGAGAATTACAAAAGTAAACGATTAAGTATCAATCCTCATATATAATATAGTAAAACAAGTCAAATTAATAGGATAAATGATAGTAATAAAATGTACTTATTTGAGTTCATCAAGGAGGTTGAGCCAAACGGTGGCTTAAACACGAAAAATTGATAACAACGAGTTTTATCATCCTGCAATGTTATGTTAGTTCACATAAAAGTCAAATACTAACATAATATCCTAAGAAACACATAAGTTCATCACATTATTGTTTGAAAAAGTCTAATACCAAACACTCCTTAAGTCTTACTTCTTGTTGAGCTTCATGATCCAACGGCCCAAGTTCTTTACCATTCCTTTTGTTTTTCGAAACTCCTCTGATTCATTTGCGATAGGAGGAAGTTGGCTCATGTATTCGGGAGGAGAAATCCTAGAATTTGGTAAACCATCCTCTTCACTAACGGATGATGATGATGATGAAGTAGGAGGATTAGCAAGCTTTTCTCTTGCTACGGCTACCCTATGATCACTAAGAGGAACAAAGGCGTGTTCAATTTCGGTGTAGTCGGGAAGAAAGCCACTAGAGTTTCAAGGAATAGGTGCAAAAGCTCTATAAGGACGGGCCAAAAGCATCCCGTAAGGCATTGCGGCAGTACCTAAAACAGGAATATCGGTAGTTCTTTTGGCGATATAATAGGCGAGGTTGAATGGTTGGTGGTTTGACACACAATACATCATGTAGCAAAGGCATGCGTTGACATGGTCTCTATTTCCTATGGTGCTTATGACATTAGCCCTCAAAACTTCTTCTAGCTTCTTAAATTGGGGCCTAAGTTCATTTAGCTCCATGGAAAATGGATCTCGATCTACTTGACGACCTCGACTTAACCTAGTTTGGTTGTTCCTAGGCACAAAGAGATGCTCCCGAATGGTTTCTTTTGGAGTTAGTGGTGTGTCATATGGTGCCAATCGATCAAGGTTGGATTCTAGAATGGACAATGACCATTTGTCCGAATAGAAGCAAGTTCCTTGATTCGGAACTCCTAAGACTTCTCCAAATTGATCTAAAGGAATGTTGAATTGGTTTTCGTTGACTTTGAAGTGGATGTTCATGTAACCAAAGTCATTTGAACTAAGACCTACACTAGCATATAATTCAAGTATGAATCTAGGAATTATGGATTCATCGATATCTAGAAGACAATCGAATTGGATTGCGGCTAGTTGTTCTCGGAGAATGGTTCCTTCATAGAATGAGGGGTCAACGGTTCTACCCTCGTGAACATAGCGTTTCTAAGGCTTTAAAGATTTTGACTTGATCTTTGTGTGAGACCCTTGGTTTTGTGGTGTTTGTGTAGGTATTTGGTGGTTTCTTTGTGATCATAAAAATTCGCGGGAGGCATGATTATCCTAGACACGAAAAATATAGTTTAGTTGAAATTATCAAAAATACGTATACATATTTCTAGTGTGTACCTATATGGGGACAATGTGGAGGTGCGGTTATCTCGACTCCTTTTGATGCATGAAAATTTCGTTTATGCAAGTTTTATGATAAAACGAGAGATAACCCAAACGCTCCTACTTCAATGTAGCTTCGTTTGAATGTACCCGAAAATACATATTAGTTATGTATTCCCTTTAGCATTCAGGAGATATTATGCAAGTGATGTTTAAAATATAACGTTTTGTATTTGTATGAACAATGTGCTAAAAACCATTTTTCCTAGTCGTGAGAAGATTTTTGTAAAAATTTCTCATGGGGTTTTTGATGAATCATGATAATGTCCTACAAGATGCAATTCCTAACTAAGGAGAACATGATTTGTTATGCAATTCAGTAAGTGTTCTTCATGTTTTTACTAAAATTATGCATAAACCCCAAGTTTTGATTTTGTGCATGAAATAGAAATCCTAGACGCAGATCAGGAATATAGATATGATAAGGATACTTAGAGAGATGATTAGAGCACAAATTGGTTGTGGAAGATGACCTAAATTGTGAATTTGATATGATAAGGGTCGAATTCCAGTAGCTTGTATATTTTTGGGAAGTGTGATTGTGGGAAACTAGAAGGGGGGTTGAATAGTTTACCGGTTTAAAAAAAACTTCTTTAAAAAAAACCTTGTTTTAAAAGTATGCTATTGGAAACTTTGATTCTAACTCTATGT
The DNA here is from genome assembly GCA_021014915.2 of Artemisia tridentata subsp. tridentata. Classification (NCBI taxonomy): domain Eukaryota; kingdom Viridiplantae; phylum Streptophyta; class Magnoliopsida; order Asterales; family Asteraceae; genus Artemisia; species Artemisia tridentata. The sequence continues at coordinate 9,097,875 of CP139508.1, forward strand.
GTAATCAATCAACACCAATATGAACTACACACTAAGCTAAGTAACAATAACAAATAAAAGTAAAGAGTAGAGTTGGAAAAATCAAACCGAGACAGAGGATTTATAGTGGTTCGGCTACGAAGCTCTTCTTCGCCCTACTCCACTCCCCGAGTACCACACTCGAGAGTTTCAAACACTATATCAACAACCTCCCTTCAGGTGGAGAAAACCGTACACGTCGCTTATCCTATTACCGACACTAAGCTAGATGTCGAATGCTAATCTTAGCTAGCACCAATCTACCAAGGTCCACGTGACCAAACTCTCAAGCCCAGTGGCTTCAAGAGATCACCAAGATCTCAACACGATCACAATGATCAACACTCACTTCACTCTACTCAACTAACACTAACCTAATGACCCTTGATCTTCTTGATCAATCACACAAGCCCAATGGCTTCAAGAGATGTTCACTATCTCTATAGATCACACTTGATCTTCACTCTCACTCACAAAAAGAAAATAAACTTGATGTATGCTAAGACACAACAAGGTTGTAACAAGTGTTACAAAAACCTATCAACTATAACTCTAGTATCTTCTTGATTACTTGAGTTCTTCTCTTGCTAATGAAGAGGGATGACAACACCTTGTATCAACTTGGATACTTGTGTTCTTCTCTTGCTAGTGAAGAGGTATGAAGAGGATCACTTGAAGGATGATTGGATCACTCTTGAAACAAAGAAAAACTAATCTAAATGACCCTAAGAAGTGAAAGGTGTGAGAGGATTTAGCTAAGGGATTTTTCTGTGTGTGAAGGGTGCCTAAAACTGTGAAAGAGGTGGGTATTTATAGGCAAAGAAAATCTGAACGTTACAATTCAAAATGGTACGGACGGCTCCGTTAAATACCATACGGCTCCACTAAATTTAGTGGAACCGTGGAGCCGTGGTAGACTAGGACGCTCCAAATTTTGTATTTTCTGGTGAAAACTTATTTGGGGAAGGTTGGAGCTGATTTTGGGGGGGGGGGGGGAAATAGCTGTTGTGATTTTCAAACTAATTTTTCCATTAAAACATTTCTTAATATTTCAAAAATAATTTGTCATGTGTATTTTTGAAAAAATGTTTTGTCCCATTTAAAGTGTGAATTTTCAAAACATAAATTCACTTCTTTGGTCACTAGTTCAAGTTGTAACTTTGTTCAAGAGTGATTTGCGTAGAAACGGGATCTTCCGATTAAAAACTTGTTAACGTTAATTTTAACGTAACGTGAGTTCACATTTTGTCATCCTCAAAACGTGAAGTAATCGAAAGATATAAATAACGTTTTTAGAACATTATTTGCATCAACAATCTCCCCCTTTTTGATGATGACAAAATATAAACTCATTGTAGGTTAAAATTAGTTTTAACAAGTTTTTAATGAGTTTACTCCCATTTCTCCCCCTTTTTGTCAAATAAAAAAGGTGGTTAAGGCTCCCCCTTGATGTGTACTCCCCCTTATTTGGAGAACACAAAGGAATCGAGCAATGGTTCGTGCTACAAAACAAGGTTAGATGACAAGTATACAATATCTAACAAGTAGCACATTTGACAAATATCCATCCACACAAAGAAAATATGGCTAAGTAGCCAAAATGAAAAGCTCATTTCATAAATATAAAATAAATGTCATACATAAGTATGACTACAATAGGAAAGCAAATTAAACTAACAAGAAGACACATAAACATCTAAAGTAACATGAGGCTTCTAGATTTGCTTCCAACTTCAAAAGGTTCCTAATCATTTATTGGAGGGACTAAACATAACCATGTTTAGTTTGGGCTATTGTGTGGTGGAGGTGGTGGAAGGATGATGGGTCCTATGGGTGGTGTGAGGAGGTGTTCTAGGTATGAAAACCTAAAGCTAAGCTCATCTCTAAGGTTCATGATGAGTTCAAGGTTGTAATGGCAACAAGGGCAACTCAAGGTGTGAGGTGATGGTGATAGTGAAGGTGATGATGTGTTGCTCCCAAATTCAAAGGGAGTGTTTGGTGAAAGGGTGAGGGTGAGAGTTAGAGGTTGTGGTGATGTTGAAAGTGATGAGGGTGTTGTGTTAGTTCCCAATTCAAGGGAAGTTGATGGTGATGAGTTGAGTGTCAAGGCTAAAGGGTGAATGGGACTAGGTGGAGATGAGTGTGTGTTGATTCTTGTTGTGGAGGATGAGGATGTAGGTTGGATAGAGGTTGCCTTGGATGGAGCTTGGGGTGTAGTGAAGGAAGATGATGATTTGGTAGAGGTTATAGGTGTATGGGTTTCATCTTCATCATCCAAGGTGAGATCAATGATGGGAATGTCATTGGTGATAGGTTTAGTTGATGATTGGGGTGTGTTGACATTCTTGATCCATTGATCAACTAGAGTGGTTTGGTTGGTTGGTTTGATGTTGAATCTAGGTTTCTTGAACACTCTTGATCCCATGATGGTGGTATGGTGAGTGTGAAGGTGTAAGGATGGGTGTAAGGATGGCAATGCATAATGTTGGCTTAAATAGCCAAATCATAAGCATGCAAGTTTGAAATGTTGGATTTGGGGATTTGGGTGCATGGGAATCAGTTTTTGTTTGCAGGTTTTCAGGAAAAGAGAGTCAAAAAGTGGAAGAGAATAGCAGTTTTCGTCTTCCAGAGGCACGACACCATTAAAGGTGCTACGGCACCACTAAATTTAGTGGAGCCGTGGCCTATTTAATGGAGCCGTGGGCTCTTTTGACCTTCTTTCCAGGTCTGCAGGTTTTAGGCAGCCTAAATGGGGAAATTTCTGGGGAATCCATTGGCTGCAAATCTCAAAGCCTCAAATTACTAAACACATAGAATTCCTAAAGCTAGTTTCAACTAGCAACCAACATGATCATGTGATCATCTATGTATTTAGGCAACTATTAAGTATGCATGAATTCAAGCATTTTTAACATCTAGTGCATGTAATAAAATAGGGGCAAATCTTTAAAAAAGTACGCAACTTTACGTGATAACCGGTTTAACGTAGCGAACTAAAATTTTGACCAAATGCACACCTAAACTCCTGAAAATAGCCTTAAAAACGCATACTATGCGTATTTAAAAAAGTACGCAACTTTTACGTGATAACCGGTTTATAACCGGTTTAACGCATAATTATGCGTTTTTAAGGCTATTTTCAGGAGTTTAGGTGTGCATTTGGTCAAAATTTTAGTTCGCTACGTTAAACCGGTTATCACGTAAAGTTGCGTACTTTTTTAAAGATTTTGCCCTAATAAAATATGCTAATGATCCGTGCTAAAACGTATATATAAATATTATGCAGACGGATACACGTGAATAAATACAAATCACCCCTTTTTGAAAAAGGATACTTGCAAAAACTCACGTTTGTATGTAGTGTGAAACCAGGTAAGTGATTACCCGGATCGTTTCCCAACGAGGTGTGAATGGGCAAATTGTTTAAGTTTTGGATTAGAGTGACTGATGATATGGATATGGATTTTTGCTTGATTATTCTAATTTAAATAATGAGAAACAAATATACAAAGGAAAATTAAAATACAAGTTAAATAAACTAAAAACGCATTACGGGAATTCTAAAACGGGACTAAAAAGTGAAATATTAGAAAACTAATCCTACAAGTGTAAAATTATTTTTCTTAAATCCTAAATAATAAAAGAAAATTTTAGAAATTAAAATTATATTTTTCTGATTTTTATTTTATTTAATATGAATTAATTACTATTAAAACTAATTAAAAGGTTTAAAAATAGTAAATGACTTAGGAAAAATCTGAAAAATTCAAGATAAGTCTAAAATATTATTTAAAAGCTAGGAAAAATAAAAGTAGAGCTTATCTAAACCTAATAAGCTGTTTTGGGCAAATGAGCAGTTTGCAAATAAGCCAAAAATAAGCTAAAAAGCTAGAAAAATTACCAAAAGCTAGGAAACATATCAATACACTGAGAGAAGCTTAAAACAACTTAATATGATCAAATTAGCTAAGAAAATAAGCAGATAAGCACTTGAACAGTAGTAGCAAATTATGCAGAAACTATTGGTTAATCAGCCAACTTGCAGACAGATTTAAGCACTCTAAATAAGCTGAAAAGTGAAAACTTAAGAGGGAAAAATCTTGCTAGTACTACTGGCTATATAAAAACACAAAAATCCCTAATTCTAAATAGCCAATTGAACTCCAATTGGCACTTAGATCAGATGATGAAATTAGAAAAAAAGCTGAGTGCAGGCTTGAGTCAGTCCAAGAGGGCAATTTATAGGCCTAATTTAAGCTAGGAAATAAGCTCAGAAATGGAATCCAAGCACAGAATCTTAAAGCCAGTACTATGACCTATAAGCAAACCAAAATTCAAAGCCTCAGCTTATCTAGTTAAGCCACAAATAAGCTGAGATAAACAGTTGGTCTGCTCAGTATATACTGAGTCTGTGTATGCAGAAGTTGTGCAGAAGGCACAAAACCAATTGAAACCAAACCAGGGTGTTTTGACTACTCTAATATGACCTTAAGGACTCAGAAGATGAAAAGAAAAAGGGCCAAAAGTGCTTATAGCTGCTTATGGCTTATTTGGACTTATTTAGAGACTGAAAATCCCATAGGCAATAAAAAACTTGATTTTCTATCTATTTGGCTAATTAGAACTCAAAAACAACTTATTATGGCTAAATTAAGCTGGTTTGAAGTTGGGATATTGGTAAATGCACAGTAAATGCTGAATTGACCTAGTTGACCTTATAAACCAAACACCCCTTTATTAGGGTCTGATGTGGATTTTCAAATGGAAAAGCCAATTTTAACAATGATTCTTGGTTATAACTGATTCACTAACTTATATTAACTATAATTAACAACTTTTAAAAGGTAAATAAGCAGTAGATTAAGCTATGCCTTATTTGGCTGTTTTTGGCTTTTTAAAGGTTTTTTAGCAAAATGAAATAAAAACTATTTAAGACTGATATAATAGATCAAATATAATTAGAAACTATTAACAAGCAGAAAAACAATACAATAAGCTAAAGATAAGCACTAGTACAGTGAAAATAGAAATTAAGCTAAAATTGATAAAAAGCTTACAACATGATATGGCTTATAGAACAGAAAGAACAAGATCAGAACAATCCTAGCTTGTTGTCAACAAGCTAGAAACCCAATTTCAACTTTCCTGAACAGCTTTTCCACTAGATGAGCTTATTAGTGAGCTTCTTTGACTTTTTGATAACTTTCTTGGATCTCTTGGAATGATAGTGAATTAAACTAAAATAAGCTCACACTAAGCTATATTAAGCTTATATGAGCTTATGGAAACAGATAAGAGACTATTTTTAATAACATTTAAACTAGTTCAATTTCTCAGTACAACATGAAAATTTAAAAACTTGGAATTATCAAACAGACTTGAATTAACTTGGATTGATTACTGAAACTTGAAATTACAAATTATGGCTACTGAAACTTAAAATACGATTATGCTACAATTAACTACTTAGCCATTAAGGCTTACATTGTGACCTATTTATACAAAAATAAAGTGGGATTTATCTCTTCTTCTTCTCTGATCCTTTCTTGACCTTTGGATGCCTTTGAATCAATCTCAGCAGTTGAAACTACTTTTGGCGCCAAAAATGAGATAGTGGAAAAATCCACTATCTCTGATAACTTGTACTGAGGAAGAAGCATTTAATGCATATTGGCTTGTTAGGTGAGTGGGATAGGAGGAGGGTGGTGGGTTTGTCAGAGATAAGGCGGTGGAAAAAGGGTGGTTTCTGGTTTGGCGGTAAAGGAAGAAGAAGGTGGGTTTGACCGAAGTCAAACTGTGGTATTAGTTAAGGGAATTGGGTCTGGTTATTTGGTGGATTGGGCTAGGTTATTTGTTGGTGGGCTGGGTTATTTAATTATTGGGTTGGCAGGGTTTAGTTTATTTATGATAGGATTTCGATTTTAGATAAACCTTAGGGACTAAAATTGTACAATGCTGAAAATCCAAGGACCAAAGTTGCCAAAAGTGAAAATTAATTCCAGGGACCATTTGTGTTATTTTTGGTATTTTGAGGGTTGACTTTGACTCCATCTTTGACTTTCGTCTTTACTTGATCAAATGCACAATTATTACCGAGTCAATCCAAAAATGTTCGTTTTCGTCCCGTTTTTAATCCTTTTGCACATGAAACAGATAAAACACATTTCAAGAATATTTTACGTATTTTGAAGCATTTCTGAGTGTTTTTAAATATTTTTGCAGTTTAAATGGGAATAAAATGATGAGTATTTACATACTCATCAGCTAACATGCATGAGTTAGGCAAGATAAACTAACATGAAGATTAATTAACAAGAGAATTAACCATGTTCAAGTGTTAAAATGTTAAAAGGAAATATTCCAAGCAAGTTAATGCCATGACTTTATTTATAATAGCTTAATAATACTTAAGTTAATAGTACTACTTAAGCTAATCCTAACTAGTCTCGTTTCTTCCCCAACTTTTTAATCTTGTTCTCAAGCCCTTTGATCGTCTTGCCGATGGACTTGAATCCCCCGATAGTTTGCTCATGCATCTCCACTTGTCTATTGTACATCGTGGTTTGCCTTCTCATCACTTAGGATAGATTTACCATCCCATTTTCGAGGTCGGTTGTACGTCGAAATGATGAGGTATCAAGGTTGTCAAGGAAGGTGTCGGGAGAGGGAGTATTAGGACTAGACGTTCCTTCTTCGTTCACCTCATCATCATCCTCATCCATGGGTTGAGAGGACGAACTGTGACCGAATGAGGAGGAAGAATGGGGAATATCGGAAGTGGATTTACGACCACGTTTGGACCCTTTGTCCTTACGTTGCTTTGTGCGACGTTGTGGTCCACCAAGTGGTTTCATAACCGGATTGACTAGGACATAGTCGACATCATTGAGAGATGGGTAGCTTTGTATAACCCACCTGAATAAGCGAGAAAGCAACATGCCATATGGCATGAGCTCATCGGAACGACGATGAATACTGGCCATCCATTTGACCATGTAGTATGCGAGGTTGTAAGGTTCCTCGATACTAAGACAGTAGAGCATGTGGGCAAGACTTGCCGGAACGTGATCACGGTTGCCTGCAAGGCTTAACGCGTTCTCACGCAGAAGAAGTTCCTAATTTCTAATATCGGGACGGAGCTCTTTGAGGTATATTTTGTTTGGGTCGAGGTAGACAATGGAGCCATCACGTTTTTGATACGTGTTGGTGACTCGAGGGATTTGGATTACTTGTTTAATTACTTCAATGTCGGGAACTTTGGTACAATAGGCACCTTCGTTCTCAAGATTGTAGTAAAGAGACTCTAGAGAATGGTCTTTAGTGAATGCACACTGACCATATGAGGGAATACCGAGAATGTGACCAATCTCGGTGACTGACAAGATGATATTTTGGTGTCGAATCCAAAAATCCAGAAAGACGTTTCCGTTAAGATCGGTGTAGGAACGGACACGACTATAGAACTCGAGAATAAAACCAGGCAGTGTACCTGACCGATGTAGTATAGTGTAGTGGCAAGTACCGGGGGATTGATCGTTCTCTAGGGGAATAGTGTCGTTAGGATTGAAAAACTACTCTAATAGGTCTAAGGGTGAGGGAAGATTCTTTTTGTATTTTTTATATTTTATGGAAAGCATGTAAAATCTCGGGTTTGAAGGAGTGGGCGGAATTAGTTGCTAGTCAACTAACCCAAATAACTACAATTGCAAATAAAATAAAATAACTGAAAATGAAAAGGTGGTGGAACTTATATGGAGAGAAATGTGTTTACTTAGATTTCCTTACTCCCTAACTATCTTTTACCGGTTGATTAGTGTGTATTAATTGCGTGGATGACGGGTGTATTCCTTAATACCAATCGTGGGGTGGCGTACGTACTTCCCCAACTCTATAAGCTCCTACTTCACTCCTATGTCGAGCCGGCTAAGAAGCTCCTAACATGGGATCACTAGAATTCGCTCATGCATTAAATACAACCATAAAAACCTTAGTACGCATTGGTTCATGTTTCTTAAGACGTTCAAGCAAGTTACCGTATAGGAAGTTAGCCAGTTTTCTTAACCCTAACATCGATAAACAATCATCCAATACAATTAATAACACACCAACAACCGATAATCAATAGTTAGGTTTCATTAGATCTAAGCAAACACAAGATAAATCTAGCCTAGCATGTTAAATAAAAGACAAGAACAAGATATAATCAAACAACACATAGACATATTGAACTTAATTGATTACATAACTTTACAAATAACTATTCTAATGACTTGAATTAAGATAATCGAAACACTTGGAGTACTTTTTTAAAATATTTAGCACATATGGGGGTAATAATTTTGTTCTTCCCCATTACTCCATTACACTAGTACTTTACCCATGAGTCCCAATCGTCCCAAAATAATATGTACAAGGATATGACTCGACTTAGCAACCATGTAATCAATTAGATAATTAACTAAGGGTTTAAATAAATGTTGTCACAATAATGCACTAAAAATGAGTGCATACAAGGTAGGCTAAGACGATTTGGGTGTACATTTAAGTGGGGTGTAAACAAATTCTTCCTTTAAGTAAAATGCTTAAAGTTAGAAATGAAAAGATAGGCTCTGAGGGGTGTACTAGGGGTATCGTGTACTAAGAATGAGTACAACGCAAAGGGTGTGGGAGAATTACTTGACCAATGTAGCCAACGTAATTATAACAAAAACACAGGTGTAAAACAATGGGTTAATCCTAATGCCTCTTATCATGTAGTAAATCTAACTACACGAATGTAGTCTCACTTGTGGCCTCGGAATGGTCCTAACGCAAGTTCTAGAATCTAAGTGCTACCGGTACACACATCATAGCATAAATGCTTTTCCTACCAATTCTAGGGGCGAACCTCACATATTTGGGGGTGGAAATTTTTTTTAGTGGTACGGTTTTTGTGCTAGTCACATAACTCCTATCCATGAGACGCTCATTAAGATCAAAGTTTCACTCCTGTATGTTGTAAAAAAATTTAAATTTGGCACTAAAATTGCCTTAACAGGTATTTCTCTCAGTTTTATTACACATCTACCATTAAACAAACAAAAATCAAGTGCAATTGTATTCTCTAAAGTATCGTACTTTTACCCCCCCTTACACTTAAGATGAACATTGTCCCCAATGTTCAAATAACAAGATGTAAAAGTAAATATGGTAAAAGAATGAAATCAAATACTCCCCTGATTCGTTTGGTGGATTGATGCGTGGTTTTGCGACCTTACAACAGGTTTTACCTCTCGAGGGATCTCAAGAGGCTTGCAATCCCCACCAGGCAGTGTACCTGACCGATGTAGTATAGTGAAGTGGCAAGTACCGGGGGATTGATCGTTCTCTTAGGGGAATAGTGTCGTTAGGATTGAAAAACTACTCTAATAGGTCTAAGGGTGAGGGAAGATTCTTTTTGTATTTTTATATTTTTATGAAAGCAAGTAAAATCTCGGGTTTGAAGGAGTGGGCGGAATTAGTTGCTAGTCAACTAACCCAAATAACTACAAATGCAAATAAAATAAAATAACTGAAAATAAAAAGGTTGTGAAACTTATATGGAGAGAAATGTGTTTACTTAGATTTCCTTACTCCCTAACTATCTTTTACCGGTTGATTAGTGTGTATTAATTGCGTGGATGACGGGTGTATTCCTTAATACCAATCGTGGGGTGGCGTACGTACTTCCCCAACTCTACAAGCTCCTACTTCACTCCTATGTCGAGCCGGCTAAGAAGCTCCTAACATGGGATCACTAGAATTCGCTCATGCATTAAATACAACCATAAAAGCCTAACATCGATAAACAATCATCCAATACAATTAATAACACACTAATAACCAATAATCAATAGTTAGGTTTCATTAGATCTAAGCAAACACAAGATAAATCTAGCCTAGCATGTTAATTAAAAGACAAGAACAAGATATAATCAAACAACACATAGACATATTGAATGATTAATTGATTACTTATCTTCAATTAAACATGGGAGATCCAAGGGTATAAAACCCTTAAAAATGGCAGAAAATTCGTCTTAGGGTTTCTCCTCACAAAGTTGCACACTAATGACTAAAAATTATGAAAATATATATAGAATTTAGGGGCTGACGGCGTCACGTTGTAGATCTTGACGCCGTCACCTCGCCGCGGCTAGGGTTCCCGGATGGTCTTCCTGACGCCGTCCCTCTTTAGTCCTCCAAAATCCGCTCTTGCCTATCAAAGGTTGACGCCGTCAGAAATGTGCTTGACGCCGTCTCTCTTTAACTTAAACCGTGATGGCCTTGATCTCCTTAAAGGGTGACGCCGTCAGAAATCCATTGTAAAACTCTCTGGCGCGTCACGTGTATTTTTCATATCCACCTCTTTTGCCAAGCCATGACGCCGTCTGGAACAATTCTTGACGCCGTCATGTGTACTTTTCCAGCAGCTTTGGAAACTTTGTCGTTTTCTTCACTTTTATGCTCCAAAAACGTCCAAAATGCTTCCTTTTCCAGATTTCTCTCCAAAGTACCTAAAATGACAAAAGGAACGATTCGGGCAATATTTGATCAAATAAATACGATTTAGGGCTTAAATGACCCCCTAAAAGCGGTACACTTTTCGCTTCATCAAATACCCTTACACTTGAGATTTGCTTGTCCTCAAGCAAATGCGCTTTTATTCTAATCAAAATACAAGTTAGGGGTCATTTAATGCTAATATAAAAGTAATTACAATAAATAGTCGTTCCACTTTAATCATAATAAGCACGGAGATTACAAACTAGCACCTCACAAGTAGTGTTTAGATACTCACATCTCTCAGGTGTCATAAAAGTATATCTTATAAATGAAAACGGATAATATCTCTCACTACCTGTCATAGCAAATAGATTACCATAGGCTTGGGAAAGGATCGAAAACCTCCTCCACTAGGCGTAAGCACCTAAGATAAACTATCAAAGAGGGCTTTTACATGGGTTATAACGTTAGGTGTAGGGATATGATAAACACGGATTTGTTGGATAAGGGATATTTTACTGGTGGCGAGTTAAAGATCTTGATTAATTACATGAACAATATGGCGTTGCTAAGCCAAGATTAGACTCGACTTAAACTAAAAACAAAATAACAAAAACATAAAATAAACATAAAATGAAACGGGATGGTAGTCCGTATGTTTTTTTCTACTTTTCTTTTTCTCATTTTTTGTATTTTTCTTTATTTTTTCGATTTTTTTTTTCATACACTCTTGCCCTACCATCCAAAATAATACATAATAGGGGCGTTGCATTCCCCTTACACTTGAACTTTTACATAACTTTACAAATAACTATTCTAATGACTTGAATTAAGATAATCGAAACACTTGGAGTACTTTTTTAAAATATTTAGCACATATGGGGGTAATAATTTTGTTCTTCCCCATTACTCCATTACACTAGTACTTTACCCATGAGTCCCAATCGTCCCAAAACAATATGTACAAGGATATGACTCGACTTAGCAACCATGTAATCAATTAGATAATTAACATGGGGTTAAAACAAATGTTGTCACAATAATGCACTAAAAATGAGTGCATACAAGGTAGGCTAAGGCGATTTGGGTGTACATTTAAGTGGGGTGTAAACAAATTCTTCCTTTAAGTAAAATGCTTAAAGTTAGAAACGAAAAGATAGGCTCTGAGGGGTGTACTAGGGGTATCGTGTACTAAAAATGAGTACAACGCAAAGGGTGTGGGAGAATTACTTGACCAATGTAGCCAAAGCAATTATAACAAAAACACAGGTGTAAAACAATGGGTTAATCCTAATGCCTCTTATCATGTAGTAAATCTAACTACACGAATGTAGTCTCACTTGTGGCCTCGGAATGGTCCTAACACAAGTTCTAGAATCTAAGTGCTACCGGTACACACATCATAGCATAAATGCTTTTCCTACCAATTCTAGGGGCGAACCTCACATATTTGGGGGTGGAAAATTTTTTAGTGGTGCAGTTTTGTGCTAGTCATATAACTCCTATCCATGAGACGCTCATTAAGATCAAAGTTTCACTCCTATATGTTGTACAAAAAAATTAATTTGGCACTAAAATTGCCCTAACAGGTATTTCTCTCAGTTTTATTACACATCTACTATTAAACAAACAAAAATCAAGTGTAATTGCATTCTCTAAAGTATCGTACTTTACCCCCTCTTACACTTAAGATGAACATTGTCCCTAATGTTCAAATAACAAGATGTAAAAGTAAATAAGGTAAACGAATGAAATCAAATACTCCCCTGATTCGTTCGGTGGATAAAGAGGTAACATGGTTAGATCTTCTTCCAATAAAATGTAGAAGCTCCAAGACTAAAGCATCGCCAAAAGCTTGATTCCATATACATCTCCTTGTCCAAAATAACCTGTTAAACCTGAGAAAACAAACACAAAAACCTGCATAACATCGGCGGGATAAATCTATATAAGGATATAATGCTTGTGGAATGATAATTTTGCAGATTCCTGGAGTTTATAAGTTAGAGATTTAATAAAAACTTTTTATGAAAACAAAACTTTCAAAAATTTCAGAAAATTAAAACCTGACGCCGTCAGGTTGTAAGGCCTGACGCCGTCAGAAATGATCTGACAGAATTCTCATGTTAAGTTTCTGAAAAGTTTCTGGAAAAACCTATACCTTACTTCTTGGAATTCCTGCAAAATAACATTATGACTCGATACAAGCATTTGACTCAAACAAATACTAATATGCATGTTCATTTAATATTTTTGTAGTTCATGCTCAATTTCGTTCTTATAAACAAATTTGGGTCTCCCCTTACACTTAGCTTTTGCAAAATACCTTTATATGTAATTAAGACGAAGTTAAAAACAAAATAAAGCATTTTCACAATTTATTTTGAATCATGATCCACAAACAATAAAAATAAAACATGCATATGGAAACAAATAAAATCAAATAAACAAACAAACAAACAAATAAATAAAGCTACATGCAATAAAGAAAACCAAGTGTCATAAGTGTTCAAAGGCCAAAAGATGCCTAATCCTAAACTATTACAGACCAAATTGTTCAGAAACATACAACCATAGATTAAATTGTTTAAACATCATAACATCAAACCAAATGATCACTGGGGTGGGGGACCGTGGCGATAGTCATAGTTTGGAGGGAGGTGCCCGTAGTACCCATATGGTGGGTAGTCCTGCTCACGTCCAGGGAAAGGGTCAATCTGCAGGTGTGGGTCCAACTGATCACGTGTAGATAAATGCTGCATCTGTCGAATAGTGTGATCATACATCCAGTCGAACCTCTCGTCAACCCGGGTTCTCCAAGTATCAACCTGGCCCATCCAGGCCCCCTGGTGGGCCTGCCAATCCCCTCTGCTCATGTTCCGGTAGTAATCTGCCGTACCAGCCTCATAACCCCCATGTTGCTGCTGCTGATGCTCCTCCTCCTCATCATCCCCACCACCAACATTCTCATCTCCGTCTGGATTATACCACATAAAGGTCCCATCATCCATCTCCATAACAACCTCCATCTGCTTCAGGGACCTAACCTTCACTGTCCTGCATGCATCACCACCGCTCAAATACCTCATGATCTCGGGCCTAAGGACTCCATAGGATCGGGCCAGCCGGGTGACAAACATCCCACCATATATCCTATCTCCTTCCTTTTCCCCAACTCCACCATTCAGAAAGCTAGCTACCCAAAATGGATGTTGCAGTAAACCTCATCTGAGTAAATGGTGTACAAATAGAAGAGGTCTGAAGCAGTGACGCGGTGGTGAGAGCTGTGGCGCCCTGTCAAGCTGTAGGTGAGACATCTATGGGTCAACCTAACCCTAGGTTCCCTGATTTGAGATGCCACAGTAGTCGAGGTGTACACACCATTTCCAATAGTCGCCCAGAACATGGAACATCTAAAATCATTCCTCATTGTCTCTCCATGCAACAACCTAGATATGAACCCTGCTTGAGTGGTTTCATGCTGACTGTACAACCCAAGTCTCCAACCAAACTCTGCAACCGAGCATGTCCTAAGCTCACCCCCCAGCCTAAAATAGATTGTGGTTCTGGCCACATCGGTCCTTGCCTCGGCCATGTCAAAGTGAAAAGTGGCAAAGAATTCACGTACCAATTCGTCATAGACCGGCTCTTGAATTCTAAACAGGTTTTCCCACTGAGGGCCGGTGAATTCATCAGTTTGAAAGCTTTGGAGAAAGGTTTGCTCAAGACCTTCCCTCCTCAAAAAGCTCCAATCTACCACGGCCCTATTTTCAACTTTGTGTTGTAGCAATTGGGTGTATTAAGTTGTGGCAGCATCGTTATTGAAGACACCCCAACTGAGGACCGTGTCGCCAAAGTTCTCTTATTGAGATCTAGAGGAACTCCCTCTGCTAGGTCGTTGATGCTTACTCATTATCTGGAACAAAGCAAGGAGGAACAAAAAGGGTTGATGCGTGGTTTTGCAACCTTACAACAGGTTTTACCTCTCGAGCGATCTCAAGAGGCTTACAACCCCACCAGGCAGTGTACCTGACCGATGTAGTATAGTGTAGTGGTAAGTACGGGGGATTGATCGTTCTCCACAGGGAATAGTGTTCGTTAGGTATGAAAAACTATTCTAATAGGTCTAAGGGTGAAGGAAGATTCTTTTTTTGTGTTTTTATATTTTTATGAAAGCAAGTAAAATCTCGGGTTTGAAAGAGTGGGCGGAATTAGTTGCTAGTCAACTAACCCAAATTACTACGAATGCAAATAAAATAAAATAACAAAAATGAAAAGGTGGTGAAAACTTATATGGAGAGAAATGTGTTTACTTAGATTTCCTTACTCCCTAACTATCTTTTACCGGTTGATTAGTGTGTATTAATTGCGTGGATGACGGGTGTATTCCTTAATACCATTCGTGGGGTGGCGTACGTACTTCCCCAACTCTACAAGCTCCTACTTCACTCCTATGTCGAGCCGGCTAGGAAGCTCCTAACATGGGATCACTAGAATTCGCTTGTGCATTAAATACAACCATAAAAACCTTTAGTACGCATTGGTTCATGTTTCTTAAGACGTTCAAGCAAGTTACCGAATAGGAAGTTAGCCAGTTTTCTTAAGCCTAACATAGATGAACAATCATCCAATACAACTAATAACACACTAATAACCAATAATCAATAGCTAGGTTTCATTAGATCTAAGCAAACACAAGATAAATCTAGCCTAACATGTTAAACAAAAGACAAGAACAAGATAAAATCAAACAACACATAGACATATTGAATGATTAATTGATAACTTATCTTCAATGTAACATGGAAGATCTCAAGGCAAAAAGCCTTGAAAGAGCTGCCAAATTCGTCTTAGGGTTTTCACACACAAAGTTCCTCAATAAGTTCCACACTAATGACAAAAAATTAGAAAACTATATATAGACTTTCAGATCTGACGGCGTCACGTTATGGAGTGTGACACCGTCACCTCGCCGCTTTTAGGGTTCCCGGATGACCTTCTTGACGCCGTCCCTCTTTAGCTCTCCAAAATCCGTTCTGGCTTATCAAGGCTTGACGCCGTCAGACTATGAACGTGACGCCGTCCCTCTTTAAATTATAACGTGACGACCTTGATCAAATTAAAGGGTGACGCCGTCAGAATTCCCATGCAATTTTCACTGGCTTATCATGAGTAAATTTCACATCCACCACTTTTTCCAAGCCATGACGCCGTCCAGGGATAATCCTGACGCCGTCAAAGGTAACTTTTAGCATGATTTTGAGACTTTGTCGTTTTCTTCACTTTTATGCTCCAAAAACGTCCAAAATGCTTCCTTTTCCAGATTTCTTCTCAAAAGTACCTAAAATGACAAAAGGAATGATTTAGGGCAATATTTGATCAAATAAATACGATTTAGGGCTTAAATGACCCCTTAAAAGCGGTACACTTTTCGCTTCATCAAATACCCTTACACTTGAGATTTGCTTGTCCTCAAGCAAATGCGCTTTTATTCTAATCAAAATACAAGTTAGGGGTCATTTAATGCTAACATAAAAGTAATTACAACAAATATTCGTTTCACTTTAATCATAATAAGCACGGAGATTATAAACTAGCACCTCACAAGTAGTGTTTAGATACTCACATCTCTCAAGTGTCATCAAAATAAATCTCATAAATGAAAACGGATAATATCTCTCACTACCTGTCATAGCAAATAGATTACCATAGGCTTGGGAAAGGATCGAAAACCTCCTCCACTAGGCGTAAGCACCTAAGATAAACTATCAAAGAGGGCTTTTAAATGGGTTATAACGTTAGGTGTAGGGAAAAGGAAAACACGGTTTTGTTGGATAAAGGATATTTTACTGGTGGCGAGTTAAAGATCTTGATTAATTACATGTACTATACAATGTTGCTAAGCCAAGACTCGACTCGATTTAAGCTAATGAAAGAAAATAACAAAAACATAAAACAAACATAAAATAAAACGGGATGGTGGTCCGTATGTTTTTTCTACTTTTCTTTTTCTCATTTTTTTGTATTTTTCTTGATTTTTTTTTTTTTTTTTTTTTTTTTTTTTTTTTTTTTTTTTTTTTTTTTGCATACACTCTTGCCCTACCATCCAAAATAATACATCATAGGGGCATTGCATTCCCCTTACACTTGAACTTTTACATAACTTTACAAATAACTATTCTAGTGACTCGAATTAAGATAATTGAAAAACTTGGAGTACTTTTAAAACATTTCGCACATATGGGGGTAATAAATGATGTTCTTCCCCGTTACTCCATTATACTAGTACTTTACCCATGAGTCCCAATCGTCCCAAAACAATATGTACAAGGATATGACTCGACTTAGCAACCATGTAATCAACTAGATAATTAACTTGGGTTTAAACAAATGTTGTCACAATAATGCACTAAAAATGAGTGCATACAAGGTAGGCTAAGGCGATTTGGGTGTACATTTGAGTGGGGTGTAACAAATTCTTCCTTTAAGTAAAATGCTTAAAGGTCGAAACGAGAAGATAGGCTCTGAGGGGTGTACTAGGGGTATCGTGTACTAAAAATGAGTACAACGCAAAGGGTGTGGGAGAATTACTTGACCAAGGTAGCCAATGTAATTATAACAAAAACACAGGTGTAAAACAATGGGTTAATCCTAATGCCTCTTATCATGTAGTAAATCTAACTACACGAATGTAGTCTCACTTGTGGCCTCGGAATGGTCCTAACGCATGTTCTAGAATCTAAGTACTACCGGTACACACATCATAGCATAAATGCTTTTCCTACCAATTCTAGGGGCGAACCTCACATATTTGGGGGTGGAAATTTTTTTTTAGTGGTACGGTTTTGTGCTAGTCATATAACTCCTATCCGTGAGACGCTCATTAAGATCAAAGTTTCACTCCTAAATGTTGTAAAAAATTTTAAATTTGGCACTAAAATTGCCCTAACAGATATTTATCTCAGTTTTATTACACATCTACTATTAAACAAACAAAAATCAAGCGTAATAGCATTCTCTAATCGTACTTTTACCCCCCCTTACACTTAAGATGAACATTGTCCCCAATGTTCAAATAACAAGATGTAAAAGCATAAAGTAAAAGAATGAAATCAAATACTCCCCTGATTCGCTCGGTGGATAATGAAGTAACATGGTTAGATCTTCTTCCAAGGTAATGTTGAAGCTTCATGACTAATGCATCGCCGTAAGCTTGATCCAACAAACATTTCCTTGTCCAAAATAACCTGTTAAACCTGAGAAAACAAACACGAAAACCTGCATAACATCGGCGGGATAAACTCTATATATAGAAGGATATAATGCTTGTGGAATGATAATTTTGCAGATTCCTGGAGATTATAAGTTAGAGATTTAATAAAAACTTTTTATGAAAACAAAACTTTCAAAAATTTTCAGAAAATTAAACCTGACGCCGTCAGGTTGTAAAGCCTGACGCCGTCAGATATGATCTGACAGAATTCTCATGTTACGTTTCTGGAAAATTTTTGGAAAAACCTATACCTTACTTCCTGGAATTCCTGCAAAACATCATTATGACTCGATACAAGCATTTGACTCAAACAAATACTAATATGTATGTTAATTTATTATTATTACGATTCATGTTCATTTGTTCTAATAAACCGATTTAGATTTCCCTTTCACTTAACTTTTGCAAAATACCTTTATATGTAGTTAAGACGAAGTTAAAAACAAGATAAAGTATTTTCACAAATTACTTTTGAACATGAATCAATAATAATAAAATTTAAACACACATACGGAAACAAATAAAATCAAACAAACAAATAAATAAACACACAAAGCAAATAAGACTTGGGTTGCCTCCCAAGAAGCGCTTGTTTTTGTTCGAGTCACGAGCCTGACTCTACCCTTATTTAACGGAAATAGGGGAGGTTTTCCCTACACTTAGGATTAAGTGTGGGTGATAGTAGCGATACACACCAACTCGGTAGGAGTATGCCACGTGAGGAAAGAGTGGTGGATGAATTATATGCTCAAAGGGGTGTGCTCCTTTCATTATAACCTTACCTAGTTCACTTTGGTCAATGGGTGAGTTAAAGTGTTCTCCTAAAAAGGGATCATTTTCTAACAACTTCGAGAGACTCCTAATTGGGAATCCATCTTGACCCAATAGACCCGGTTTAAACCCATAATGTTTCTTGTGATCAATCATGAATGGGTGATGTAGACATGTAAGGTCATTTTTCACTCCTATATTGTCTTCCTCACTACAAGGCTTAATGTCTACTACCTTAAACTTAAGACTACCCGGACTATATGGTTTGATGGGTTGATCGGGACCTTTTTCAATTCCTAAATTCACATCTAAGGATGGAAGATTAGGTAGCGGTTTTGGTTGAGGCTCCGGTTCATCAAAACTAGGAACTTCCATAGAACTAAAAGAAAGGTTATGACTACAAGTATTCAAACCTATTTCTTCTAGTTGTGTTTGGTCCAAGGGCTCTACCTCTATTGGGGTTCCTATAGTCTCTTCTACTTCTTCCGGGTAAGTCACGGGTGGTGTGTATGCCTCAAGTGATGGTGGGACTTGTGGGGTACTTGGTGGGCTTGGGTTTTCTACTATATCCTCCATCTCATTAAGATCACCTATGTGTTCATCTTGTATTATGGTAGTGCCTAACCATGACATGCACTTAGGTACCTCAACTCTACCCACCTCATTCCTAAACAAACCTTCCGATTGATTTATCCAAATACCAAATAGGTCTAAGCTTGCATTTTTTGGGTCACATGTTCCACTTCTTTTTTGGGCGAGAATCTCAAAGATTTCCCATGCCTCTTCATCACCATAATCCCACATTTTCCCATCTTCCATATTTTCAATCTCCTGCTGGGTTTGGCGGTCGATACGAGTGTAAAAGATTTGAAGTGGAAACAATAAGTCAAGACCATGATGAAAGACCTTTTTTAATAAGTATTTGAAACGAGTCCATGTATCGGAAAAAGATTCACCATTATGTCGACGGAACATAAAGATGTCATTTTGGAGTGGAAGGGGTAGATTATGTAGTGGATTCACGTTCTCCATAATGGTGAACGGAAGAGTCAATGGAAATTTCTTTTACGAACAAAGACACAAAGAAAAATAGATAGACTAAAGAAAACCTAAAAAAATAAAATAAAAATCTCACTAGAAAGGAATCTAGTGAGTAGACCTATAAAATAAAAATTCAACCTAAACAATAACTATCCCCGCAGCGCGCCAAAAACTTGATGCGTGTTTTGCAACCTTACAACAGTTTTACCTCTCGAGGATCTCAAGAGGCTTACAAACCCCACCAGGCAGTGTACCTGACCGATGTAGTATAGTGTAGTGTAAGTACGGGGATTGATCGTTCTCCACAGGAATAGTGTTCGTTAGGTATGAAAACTATTCTCTAATAGGTCTAAGGGTGAAGGAACAGCTTCTTTTGTGTTTTATATTTTTATGAAAGCAAGTAAAATCTCGGGTTTGAAAGAGTGGGCGGAATTAGTTGCTAGTCAACTAACCCAAATTACTACGAATGCAAATAAAATAAAATAACAAAAATGAAAAGGTGGTGAAAACTTATATGGAGAGAAATGTGTTTACTTAGATTTCCTTACTCCCTAACTATCTTTTACCGGTTGATTAGTGTGTATTAATTGCGTGGATGACGGGTGTATTCCTTAATACCATTCGTGGGGTGGCGTACGTACTTCCCCAACTCTACAAGCTCCTACTTCACTCCTATGTCGAGCCGGCTAGGAAGCTCCTAACATGGGATCACTAGAATTCGCTTGTGCATTAAATACAACCATAAAAACCTTTAGTACGCATTGGTTCATGTTTCTTAAGACGTTCAAGCAAGTTACCGAATAGGAAGTTAGCCAGTTTTCTTAAGCCTAACATAGATGAACAATCATCCAATACAACTAATAACACACTAATAACCAATAATCAATAGCTAGGTTTCATTAGATCTAAGCAAACACAAGATAAATCTAGCCTAACATGTTAAACAAAAGACAAGAACAAGATAAAATCAAACAACACATAGACATATTGAATGATTAATTGATAACTTATCTTCAATGTAACATGGAAGATCTCAAGGCAAAAAGCCTTGAAAGAGCTGCCAAATTCGTCTTAGGGTTTTCACACACAAAGTTCCTCAATAAGTTCCACACTAATGACAAAAAATTAGAAAACTATATATAGACTTTCAGATTTGACGGCGTCACGTTATGGAGTGTGACGCCGTCACCTCGCCGCTTTTAGGGTTCCCGGATGACCTTCTTGACGTCGTCCCTCTTTAGCTCTCCAAAATCCGTTCTGGCTTATCAAGGCTTGACGCCGTCAGACTATGAACGTGACGCCGTCCCTCTTTAAATTATAACGTGACGACCTTGATCAAATTAAAGGGTGACGCCGTCAGAATTCCCATGCAATTTTCACTGGCTTATCATGAGTAAATTTCACATCCACCACTTTTTCCAAGCCATGACGCCGTCCAGGGATAATCCTGACGCCGTCAAAGGTAACTTTTAGCATGATTTTGAGACTTTGTCGTTTTCTTCACTTTTATGCTCCAAAAACGTCCAAAATGCCTCCTTTTCCAGATTTCTCCTCAAAAGTACCTAAAATGACAAAAGGAACGATTTAGGGCAATATTTGATCAAATAAATACGATTTAGGGCTTAAATGACCCCTTAAAAGCGGTACACTTTTCGCCTCATCAAGGAGGAACAAAAAGGGTTAATTTGTGAATCAAAGAATTGGTTGAGCATCAGACAAGTCTGACGCCGTTACCCTTTGCTAGGTGACGCCGTCAGGTTCGACCAAATTCAAATCCAAAATTACGAGGGAAAAATCAATATCCAAACTTCAAGTTTATAAACCAAACGCCCCTTTTTACAGCAAAATGGGTGATTGGATCATAGGTTATGGTTCAAATTCGTGGCCACCCAATTAGTGAATAGACCCATTTGATTGCCAATCATCAAATGCTTTAATCATTGCTAAATAACACTAATTAAAGGCATTATGAGTTCTAGGCATGAATCAATCCTAGGGTTTCATGAGTTGGGGGTTTTCGAAATTTAAGAATCCTATGAGTAATTAAAGCGAAAAGAATGAATAAGAATTACTTACCACGTGGAGATTGGTAACGGAAGTCGGTGAATTTGACCTTGAAGATTCGTGGGTGAGGTTGGAGTGGATATGGTTTGTGGGGTTTGTGATGAAAGTGATGGAAATAAGGTTATTATTGTTGTGCAGACGAGGTGACGGCGTCACGTTCATAGTCTGACGCCGTCAGACCAGCGTAATTTACCACTTTGTGCCAGTTTACAGATGAGCCCCTTGTATTTTAAGTGAGCAGCTTGTCAGGGTCAATAACCCTGATAGCTAGTCTCGTTAACAAGTTCCTCCTGGGTCAAATGTTTTGTTACTGTCACGGGATGCAGTAAAATGTTGGAAAGGGTCGGTTGACGTCTCATTCAGGTTCCAATTTCCATCACGGCAGGTATTCAGGGAGTGAGGGGAACTTTTCCAGGGGGTTTTCGAAATGAGGGTGTGCTTTAATTGAGTTCTTCTCACACCTGGCTTAAAGCCAAAAGATCGTTTCCTAGCTTCATGAAAGTTAGGGAGCGTGACAACCATGCTTCCCACGAAAATGCTATGATCTTGAGAATTCTTTTTCTCGCGAGGGGATCCAAATGGATAAGAGGGTTTTAAAGGTGAAGGCTCGGGGAGAGGGGTTTCATCATCCCATTCGTTGTATGGTTCATTAGGGACCGGGAGTTCAAAGATCTTCTCGATCTTTTTGTGTGAAGCTTCTTCCCTAATTTTCTCCTTTATTCTCGCGATAAATTTTTCTGCTAGTTCCATGAACATATCTTGGGTGTTTTTCAATTGAGTCTCTAATTTCTGGATCCGTCTCTCTTGGTTGTTCACGAAAGTTAGCATTATCCCTTCAAATTCATCTTGTCGTGAGAATTGATGAAACGTATGTTTACCAATTGTGTTCACACACTCATCGGGATTTTCATCAGCCGTAGGTGTCTCGGCTTTCATTAATCTCTCAACCTGCCTTTTTATGTTTTCGAACAGCTGTTCTTGGGTTGCACTCATGCAATTTAAAATCCCTTCTTCCGAGAACGTTGAGTCTTTCCATTCTTCTTCTTCGTACTGTGCTAAGTCCTCAATGACTTCCCAGCACTTATCGACACTGAGCCTGCTCAGCCTTCCATTGGCAGCGTAATCTATGGTTCTTCTAGTTTGATGGTTTACGCCATCATAAAATAGTTGGATTTGTAGCCAAGGATCCATGCCATGGTGAGGGACTTTTTGGAGTAAGTCCTTGAATCGAGTCCATGCCTCGTAGAGGGTTTCGCCTTGACGTTGTTGGAACATCAAGATATCATTCCTTAGCTTGGTAGTTCTTCCCGGTGGGAAAAACTGAGCGAGGAAACGAGTGGTGAGATCATCCCAAGAGGTGATGGATCCTGCGGGTAGACGCTCTAGCCATTGACTAGCTTGGTCCCGCAGAGAGAATTGAAAGAGACGTAGTCGGGTCGTCTCTCGAGTGGCAACATCAAGGTCTATGGAATCAACGATTTTGAGAAAGTCCTTGAGATGTTGATTAGGATCTTCGGAACGAAGTCCATGGAAAGCGCATCCGCTTTGCACCAACCGGATGGTGTCGGATCGCAAGGGAGTGACATTGGCTCCTTGAGTGAGCTCAATGGTGTTTCGATAGCCATGGTGGCTAGGACGGGAGTAGTCTCCTAAGGTACGGGCTCTAGGAGGTGGGTGTTGTTGTGGTGGTGGGTTGTTGGGATCAAGGATATTACCACCTTCCATGATGTCGGATGGTAATGGTTACGAACAAAGAAACGAAGAAAAAAGATAGACTAAAGAAAAACTTAGAAAAATAAAATAAAAATCTCACTAGAAAGGAATCTAGTGAGTAGACCTAATAAATAAAAATTCAACCTAAACAATAACTATTCCCCGGCAGCGGCGCCAAAAAATTTGATGCGTGGTTTTGCGACCTTACAACAGGTTTTACCTCTCGAGGGATCTCAAGAGGCTTGCAATCCCCACCAGGCAGTGTACCTGACCGATGTAGTATGGTAAAGTGGCAAGTACCGGGGGATTGATCGTTCTCTAGGGGAATAGTGTCGTTAGGATTGAAAAACTACTCTAATAGGTCTAAGGGTGAGGGAAGATTCTTTTTGTATTTTTATATTTTTATGAAAGCAAGTAAAATCTCGGTTTTGAAGGAGTGGGCGGAATTAGTTGCTAGTCAACTAACCCAAATAACTACAAATGCAAATAAAATAAAATAACTGAAAATGAAAAGGTTGTGAAACTTATATGGAGAGAAATGTGTTTACTTAGATTTCCTTACTCCCTAACTATCTTTTACCGGTTGATTAGTGTGTATTAATTGCGTGGATGACGGGTGTATTCCTTAATACCAATCGTGGGGTGGCGTACGTACTTCCCCAACTCTATAGGCTCCTACTTCACTCCTATGTCGAGCCGGCTAAGAAGCTCCTAACATGGGATCACTAGAATTCGCTCATGCATTAAATACAACCATAAAAACCTTAGTACGCATTGGTTCATGTTTCTTAAGACGTTCAAGCAAGTTACCGTATAGGAAGTTAGCCAGTTTTCTTAACCCTAACATCGATAAACAATCATCCAATACAATTAATAACACACCAACAACCGATAATCAATAGTTAGGTTTCATTAGATCTAAGCAAACACAAGATAAATCTAGCCTAGCATGTTAAATAAAAGACAAGAACAAGATATAATCAAACAACACATAGACATATTGAATGATTAATTGATTACTTATCTTCAATTGAACATGGGAGATCCAAGGGTATAAAACCCTTAAAAATGGCAGAAAAATCGTCTAGGGTTTCTCCTCACAAAGTTGCACACTAATGACTAAAAATTGCAAAACTATATATAGAGTTTAGGGGCTGACGGCGTCATGTTGTAGATCTTGACGCCGTCACCTCGCCGTGGCTAGGGTTCCCGGATGGTCTTCCTGACGCCGTCCCTCTTTAGTCCTCCAAAATCCGCTCTGGCCTATCAAAGGTTGACGCCGTCAGAAATGTGCTTGACGCCGTGATGGCCTTGATCTCCTTAAAGGGTGACGCCGTCAGACTTCCATTGTAAAACTTTCTGGCGCGTCACGTGTATTTGTCATATCCACCTCTTTTGCCAAGCCGTGACGCCGTCAGGAGCAATCCTTGACGCCGTCACGTGTACTTTTCCAGCAGCTTTGGAGACTTTGTCGTTTTCTTCACTTTTATGCTCCAAAAACGTCCAAAATGCTTCCTTTTCCAGATTTCTTCTCCAAAGTACCTAAAATGACAAAAGGAACGATTTAGGGCAATATTTGATCAAATAAATACGATTTAGGGCTTAAATGACCCCCTAAAAGCGGTACACTTTTTGCTTCATCATGGATAAAGAGGTAACATGGTTAGATCTTCTTCCAAGGTAATGTTGAAGCTTCAAGACTAATGCATCGCCAAAAGCTAGATTCCACATACATCTCCTTGTCCAAAATAACCTGTTAAACCTGAGAAAACAAACACGAAAACCTGCATAACAACGGCGGGATAAATCTATATAAGGATATAATGCTTGTGGAATGATTATTTTGCAGATTCCTGGAGTTTATAAGTTAGAGATTTAATAAAAACTTTTTATGATTACGGTAGAAAAACAAAACTTTCAAAAATTTCAGAAAATTAAAACCTGACGCCGTCAGGTTGTAATGCCTGACGTCGTCAGAAATGATCTGACAGAATCCTCATGTTAAGTTTTCGGAAAATTTCTGGAAAAACCTATACCTTACTTCCTGGAATTCCTGTAAAACATCATTATGACTCGATACAAGCATTTGACTCAAACAATTACTAATATGTATGTTAATTTAATATTGTTATGATTCATGTTCATTTGTTCTAATAAACCGATTTGGATTTCCCTTACACTTATCTTTTTGCAAAATACCTTTATATGTAGTTAAGACGAAGTTAAAAACAAGATAAAGCATTTTCACAATTTGGTTTTGAACATGAATCAATAATAATAAAAATTAAACATACATACGGAAGCAAATAAAATCAAACAAACAAATAAATAAACACACAAAAAGCAAATAAAGCTTGGGTTGCCTCCCAAGAAGCGCTTTTCTTTATTAACGAGTCTTGTAGCTAGACTCAAAGTTCTTCTACCCTATGTAAGTGAGTTCGTCATCGAGGACGTCTTTAGGGTTAAGCTTGGATTGAAGTTTCCTATTGGTCCGCTTAGTACAATATTTCTTTTCAAACTTCTCTCCATCCGGGTCATACAATGTCATCTTAATATGCCATGACCCATCTCCATCTTTGGGTGGTTTGTCCCAATCCCACTTATGATCATCGTCCTCACAAGTCCACTTATTCATCCCTAGGTTAATTGGCAAAACTCCTAGGAAATCAATCATCTTCCTAAAAACTAGAGGGTCTTCAAATGGATCCAATTCGGTGTCCCTAGCCAAGAGTTGTTCTACCGCATGTGTTCGGTTCACAAAGTCCTCTTCTAGGTAAAATAGGCGTTGGGGTCCTATGAAGTCTCTATCGATCCAAGGTCCATATCTAGATGGTCTCCTATTTAATTCTAACCAATGGGGTGTTGGTTCATCACTAGTATCATAAGCATGTTTCTTCACATCATAGACTGACCAAGTATCACATTCTCCTACCGCTATCTTAGATTCCTTACAATCAATCATAGCACTAGCGGTTGCCAAAAATCCTCTACCTATCAACAAGGGGCATGTAGGGTCGCTAACCATATCAAGGACGTGGAAATCGGCTAAAATGGTTAGTTTTCCTATGTGTACTAACACGTCCTTGACTACTCCAACTGGGTAAGCAACACTCCCATCCGCTAAGCCTATTATCACCTCGGTTTCTTCAAGTTTTCCTAGTTTTAGAGAGGTGTAGAGAGGTAACGGAAGTAGGTTAAGGCTTGATCCAAGATCGGCTAATGTGTCATAAGTAGGGGTGTCTGTAGGGTCGGGTCAACCCGACCCGAACCCGAACCCGATCGGGTCGGGTCTAATCGGGTCAAAAAAATCTAGTCGGGTTGATTTGACCCGAACCCGATAACCCGATAGTGTTATCGGGTCGGGTTCGGGTTAAATAAAAAAAAATTATCTGGTTATCGGGTCAACCCGATAAGACCCGACAATTTTAAGTATTACTTTTTAGACCTGCACTTTGTAATATAACTACTTCCATGGTACATGCAGTCGTCTAACTTGCATGCACCAAAACCAATTGACAACAGAAGGAATGGTACAGAAGGAACCACATTAAACAACGAGTTCCTTTACCTCTTATGTCTGTATTTGCATAAGCTGTGCAACTACAGTTGTCTAAGCATTTTGCCTCACATTCTTTCAAACTCATGCTTGTGTCATACCACGAATTCTGTGTGTCTGGCAGTTTAACCTTAGAGTACTTGATAAATGCTTCTGATCCATTTTTGCAAGCCAATGGTGTTCGCCTAACACAACCACCTGACAAATCATCATCCTTTGGCACCAATTTATACTGATCTAAGCAAGCACAAGACTTGGAAACCATATTAAAACTTCCATAACCACCACAGTTGTTGTATCCATCACAGATATCTCTTTGATTTTCAGCTTCAGAAGTACCTCTATGGTTTTTTAAACACAACCTTTTATTTCTAAGATGTTTGTTAGACGAAGTTTAATCACGTAGTGGCAGACCTACGATTAAAAGCTATAATGTGTTATTCACTTAAACTAATCTAGGCTTGTAAGTTACACTAATAATAATAATAATATTCAATTAAAGTTTCACCATTAATCTGCAAATGACATAACACGCTTGCATCAAATATCTATGTTTATGACATTTACTATCGGGTCACCCGATAACCCGAATCACCTGACCCGACATAACCCGACCCGATTACCACCCGAACCCGATAACCCGATTCCTTATCGGGTCGGGTGTCGGGCGAGTTTTTAAAAAATCAAAACCCGACTGACCCGACCCGATAAGACCCGATAACCCGACCCTATAACACCCCTAGTCATAAGCCTCCGAATTACCGATCTTGCAAGGTAGAACAAATAAGCCCGGATCATCTAACTTCTTAGGTAGTTTGTTTTAAACAAAGGCGGTCCCTTTTTCGCCTAACTTGAGCTTCTTCTCATCCAACACATCAATAACCGGACTTTCAAGGTGGAGCTCCTTGAATTCATTGTCAAGGTTTCGAGTGGGAGGTGTTTCAACTATGTTGTTGACCAATTTAGTGTTGGATATCATAACTTCTTGGTCATTTTGAACGACTTGGGTTTGTTTGAAACACGTGCTCATGGAATTGACCGAATAATATTGTGGACAAGAACTAGGAGACGAAACCGATGAAATGGCATTGACGTTTAGTTTCGGGTTCTTGATTGTGTTGCTAGGGAGTGCTCCCATTTCTCGGTCATTGAGGGCTTTCAACAAAGTGTCAATCTTATTAGTCATCTCGCTTTGTTTTTGTTTGAAATCGGCTTCAAACTTGGCCAAACGAGCTTCTTGAGATGCCATAAATTGGGACATCAATCCTTCAAAGTTATTGGTACTACCATAATTGTTGGAAGGATTGTTGTTGAAAATACGGTTCGAGTTGGAACCGCTTGATTGGAAACGATTAGGTGGGTTGGAAGAATTGGTTTGTTGTGTGTTTTGGTTTTGTTTCCACCTAAGGTTTGGGTGATTTTTCCATGTGGGGTTGTATGAATCACCGTAGGGGTTTGGCTCGGGTTTGAAAGTGTACCACTTGTCTCCCGCTCCGTCGGTACGCGAGGATGCGTAGTCCGCAAAAGCTTGTTCGGGGAGTTCCATGCAATCACGAGTGTCGTGGGGACCACTACATAATTCACATGAAGAAGTGATTTTGTTCACTTGGCTTAAAGGTTTAGGAGCCTCATAGGATTTCATAAGAAACTTGACTTGGTATTCAAGTTCTATGATCCTACGGTCGGAAGTGCTTGAATTGTTCGAAGGCAAAGATATTGCCTTGACCGTTTTATTCAAATCACGGGGATCACTCCAACTTTCGTTGTCATAAAGAGCAAGATCTTCCAGGAGAGCCCATGATTGTTCCGCACTTAGATCACGTAGCTTACCACCGGCCGATTGGTCAATGGTTTGCCTCGTGGAGAGATTGATATGGTCATAGAAGATTTGGACTTGGAGCCAAAGTTCTATGCCATGGTGAGGGACTTTTTGGAGTAAGTCCTTGAATCGAGTCCATGCCTCGTAGAGGGTTTCGCCTTGACGTTGTTGGAACATCAAGATATCATTCCTTAGCTTGGTAGTTCTTCCTGGTGGGAAAAACTGAGCGAGGAAACGAGTGGTGAGATCATCCCAAGAGGTGATGGATCCTGCGGGTAGGCGCTCTAGCCATTGACTAGCTTGGTCCCGCAGAGAGAATTGAAAGAGACGCAGTCGGGTCGTCTCTCGAGTGGCAACATCAAGGTCTATGGAATCAACGATTTTGAGAAAGTCCTTGAGATGTTGATTAGGATCTTCGGAACGAAGTCCATGGAATGCGCATCCGCTTTGCACCAACCGGATGGTGTCGGATCGCAAGGGAGTGACATTGGCTCCTTGAGTGAGCTCAATGGTGTTTCGATAGCCATGGTGGCTAGGACGGGAGTAGTCTCCTAAGGTACGGGCTCTAGGAGGTAGGTGTTGTTGTGGTGGTGGGTTGTTGGGATCAAGGATATTACCACCTTCCATGATGTCGGATGGTAATGGTTACGAACAAAGAAACGAAGAAAAAAGATAGACTAAAGAAAACCTAGAAAAATAAAATAAAAATCTCACTAGAAAGGAATCTAGTGAGTAGACCTAATAAAATAAAAATTCAACCTAAACAATAACTATTCCCCGGCAGCGGCGCCAAAAACTTGATGCGTGGTTTTGCGACCTTACAACAGGTTTTACCTCTCGAGGGATCTCAAGAGGCTTGCAATCCCCACCAGGCAGTGTACCTGACCGATGTAGTATAGTGTAGTGGCAAGTACCGGGGGATTGATCATTCTCTAGGGGAATAGTGTCGTTAGGATTGAAAAACTACTCTAATAGGTCTAAGGGTGAGGGAGGATTCTTTTTGTATTTTTTATATTTTGTGGAAAGCAAGTAAAATCTCGGGTTTGAAGGAGTGGGCGGAATTAGTTGCTAGTCAACTAACCCAAATAACTACAATTGAAAATAAAATAAAATAACTGAAAATGAAAAGGTGGTGGAACTTATATGGAGAGAAATGTGTTTACTTAGATTTCCTTACTCCCTAACTATCTTTTACCGGTTGATTAGTGTGTATTAATTGCGTGGATGATGGGTGTATTCCTTAATACCAATCGTGGGGTGGCGTACGTACTTCCCCAACTCTACAAGCTCCTACTTCACTCCTATGTCGAGCCGGCTAAGAAGCTCCTAACATGGGATCACTAGAATTCGCTCATGCATTAAATACAACCATAATAACCTTAGTACGCATTGGTTCATGTTTCTTGAGACGTTCAAGCAAGTTACCGTATAGGAGGTTAGCCAGTTTTCTTAAGCCTAACATCGATAAACAATCATCCAATACAATTAATAACACACCAACAACTGATAATCAATAGTTAGGTTTCATTAGATCTAAGCAAACACAAGATAAATCTAGCCTAACATGTTAATTAAAAGACAAGAACAAGATATAATCAAATAACACATAGACATATTGAATGATTAAATGATTACTTATCTTCAATTAAACATGGGAGATCCAAGGGTATAAAACCCTTAAAAATGGCAGAAAATTCGTCTTAGGGTTTCTCCTCACAAAGTTGCACGCTATGAATAAAAATTGCAAAACTATATATAGAATTTAGGGTCTGACGGCGTCACGTTGTAGGAGGTGACGCCGTCACCTCGCCGCGGCTAGGGTTCCCGGATGGTCTTCCTGACGCTGTCCCTCTTTAAGCCTCCAAAATCCACTCTGGCGCGTCAAGGGTTGACGCCGTCAAAATTATGCTTGACGCCGTCTCTCTTTAACTTAAACCGTGACGACCTTGATCACCTTAAAGGGTGACGCCGTCAGATTTCCATTGTAAAACTCTCTGGCGCGTCACGTGTATTTTGTCATATCCACCTCTTTTGCCAAGCCGTGACGCCGTCAGGAGCAATCCTTGACGCCGTCACGTGTACTTTTCTAGCAGCTTTGGAGACTTTGTCGTTTTCTTCACTTTTATGCTCCAAAAACGTCCAAAATGCTTCCTTTTCCAGATTTCTTCTCCAAAGTACCTAAAATGACAAAAGGAACGATTTAGGGCAATATTTGATCAAATAAATACGATTTAGGGCTTAAATGACCCCCTAAAAGCGGTACACTTTTCGCTTCATCAATAAACAATCGAACCCGATAGAAGGGAAACAGGCACTGATGTTGTCTGTCGTGACATAGAGTGCATCGACTACACGCCCTTCGTGTATGTATCGATTTTGGACTTTTGCGAGATAAGCTTTTTGCTCATCAGGAATGTTTAGATTTTCAAGAGTACTAAGAATGTATGGTTTGGTATCTTGATAATCATTTCGAGGCATTGTTTGTCTACAAAAAAAAAAAAATTTTTGTATATGTTAGTTCGTTGCATTTTAATGAGTACACTTCTAGTGTGTGTGCCTAAATGCAAACAATGTGGAGGTGCGGCAATCTCGACTCTAAAATTATCCTAAAGAGATTACCCAAACGCTCCTAACTTCACTTTTGCTAAATCAAATATGTCGAACAATACATATCAATTATGTACTTCGAGCCATATTTGAGAGTTCATGTATGCATGCAAAAACTATTTTAATTTGCATCAACAATGCGTGAAAAAGGTTTCATGATCCTAGACTTGTGAAGTTTTTCGAAAAATGATCGAATTGGGGTGTTTGGCAAATGCCTCAACATGGCGCCAACAAGCTTTAAGATTGAAAAGCTTTAATGCAGAACGTTCCTAATCCAATTTTAATCATCCTAAATATGATTCCATTACAAATAATCAATCATAATCCGAATTTAGTGATTAATTTCGGATTAGGTTTTGCAACATAAATGGGTTTTTGGAAATCCTAGGTTTAGGGAATCATGTGAATGCTACATTGTCTAATCCTAGTCTTAATTTCACAAGGGTTCAATTAATTTTGAAAATCCCCAATTCGGATTTATACTCAAGAACAAACCCTAGACTCAATTTAAAAGAAATTAAGAGTGAATTACTTACAATTGATGATGTTGTGGTTAGGATTTGTTAATTTCAATGCCTCAATCTTGATTTGCAAGAGTTTAATTGAATTATGGTGTTATGGTTCGATTTTGATAGCAAGTGGAAGTGGTTTTGTGTGTTTGGAAAATTTGTGCAGAAGAAAAGAGTAACTGGGAGCGTTTTTCAGATGCACGGCTCCACGGTTCCACTAAACATTAGTGGAGCCGTGGCTCTTTAGTGGAGCCGTATGTCTGATGGTCCAGTTTTTCTTCTGTTTTGACTTTTGGCTGATTAATCTTACTTATTTAGTAAGACTTTTTGACACGAGGAAAAAGTTTATACCTAATAAACTTTTTGATGAAAGATGATTAAATGTGATGACCGGAAATGACCTTAGTGTTTCCGTGGAAATTGACTAAGTTGTCATTGGATGAGGATTTACTTCTAGTATTTCCCGTGAAATAAATAGAAGTTATGAGTTGTGTTTAGGATGATGACTATAATATTTCCCATGAAATATTTAATTAGTCGGAATACGCGACACAAGGAATGACTTGATATTTCCCGTGAAATATTCATGAGTCATGTGACGAGTGAAAAATATGACTTAAAAAGTCATGGGCGATTTGTAGAGAATGACTTCAATGTTTCCTGCGAAACTTTCGAGAGGTCATAGAAGGGATGAAAGGTTATGAGGTATGACGTGACGGATGAATTTAATATTTCCGAAGGAATATTCAAATAGTCATGAGCGGGATGAGAGGAATGACTTGAAAAGTCATATGACGAGATGCGAGGAATGACGTTAATATTTCCAGTGAAATATTAAGAGGTCATGAGATGAGGTTTAGGGAATGACTTGACATTTCCAATGAAATATTCAAGTGTCATGAGTCGAGAATAAGATGGATGTGATAGATGACTTCAATATTTCCGAAAAAATATTCAAATAATCATAAGAGGGGATGAAAGGTTATAAGGTATGACGCGAGGGATGACTTTAATATTTCCATAGAAATATTGAAATAGTCATGAGCGGGATATGAAGAATGACTTGAAAAGTCACATGATGGGACGTGAGAGATGACATTAATAATTCCAATGGAGTATTAAGAGGTCATTTGACGAGAATGTAAAGGTTAAGGTGAGAAGAGATACTTTTCAAAGAAAAGATTTCTCTTTCGACGTTATCATGACGGAGGAGATGTCTTTCCGCTGGGAGATGACGTACTTCGACGAGCTTCGTTCATGAGCAAACTATAGGGTTCCCGGACAAGTCTGATGGCATCTTGACTGCTACTCTTCACAGAGAGTTGTCTCATCTACAGTTTTTGTTGTCATGCCCTTCCGGCGCTTGCGTACTCGGCTTCGGTCGTGGAAATAGCAAGAGTAGTTTGTTTCTTGGGGAACCAAGAAGTTTGTTAACAAACCTATGAAGGTACAAACATTGCTCTTTATGTCTCAATCCACATCAACTCTCGCATTATCAGAGTTGGTATAGAAACATTTTCTACAACCGTCTCCTTGAGATATCGTAGTCTCAAGTGTGTAGTATCCTCAATGCATCGTATGATACATTGAACACTTTGATGTAAGAAGTTTTGGGACACTTCTTACAAGTGGGCACAAAGCCAACACTATTCATGATAATGGACCAACTTGCCGTTAGGTAAACTACTTTACCTATTGTGCCCCTAACCTAGTTATATCCGCGCACTCACCTTCTTCTTCTCTTGTGAGTTTCGCATTTGCGGATATGGGCGTTATTGTCAATAAAGACTATTACTTAAACTATGTATCTCATACATATAGTATACATAAGTTTAAAGGGATACTTAATTTAGGCAAGATTACATATGTGCAAGGAAGGGAGCTTGATTCACTCATCAATGCTTAATTCAAACTTGTCACGCATGATCTTCAAGCGATCATCGAACATTTCTGGACAAGATGAATTTGGCATGATGAGATGTGAATAGAGTTTCTGTGTTATAGTGCCTACCATGTTAGATTCTAACTACACTATTTCATGCCAAACATTACTACTAACAAAGGGTGTTTTAAGAAAGCGTACTTGTGCCTGAGGTGTAAGCTCTTAAAACAAGAAGACTATGGTACCTTTGTTGAATGTTAAGCATGAAAGACACGACTTGACTATTGCATCATCGGATTTGCTTGATAACGCATCATACTCCTTTTGTTAGACTTCAAAGTTTATTTACACTCATGTTTTCCTAGCAAAACAAATGTTCAAACATCTGGTCCCCAATATCTCATGGGTCCAAAGTTGTTAGAGTTAAACATCCTACGCATTTGTTGTGTTAGTTTAGGATGTGAGAATGGAGGACACATTTCCCATGGTAAGTAACCTTTTGGTGGACGATCATTCCAAGTTACGGGAAAGTTACTTAGATGATTTTGTCTTCTAAAGTTACCTCTCGGTAGAGGAGTTCTAGACCGAGGTTTAGGAGAGTTTACCTTTCTAGGTGGAGGAGTAGTTGACCTAGTGTCACGCTTTACAAATCCATGTTCGGGAGATGACAATGGTTTGTTAAAGCCTTTGGTTTCCTCTCTACTTGGAGTAGACACTTTAATTCTATTTACAACTACTTGACTTGGTTTAGGACTTAAGTTACTTTTCAGAATTGACCCAGTTTTGTCCTCAACACCACACGGTACCACGGTACCACTAAATTTAGTGGTGCCGTCTGTATCTTTAATGGTGTCGTCACCTTCAGACATGGACTTTTCAGGCATTACAAATTTTACTTGTTTAGTACCACTTGTAGACGCCTGATTTGGGTCAAATCCTAAACCCGAACGGTCATGTTCACTATATCTAATATTTTCAAGTATATCATTAAGCTTTTTAGTTCCTTCATCAAACTTAATGATTCTTAAAGCATTTTCTTTAAGTTTTTCATTTTCTACTTGAAGACTAATACATGACCCGCATCCTAAGTCTACTTCCTTGTTTTTCTCAAGTCTCTTGACTTGATCATTTAGTTCTAAGACTTGTAGTTCTAGTTCTTTTAATTTTAATTTTAGCTTTGTGTTTCTACCTAAGATCTTAGTACTAACTACGCATAGTTTGTTGTATTCGTCATGTAATTCACTGTCATCTACTGACGAATTATTATCACTATAATAAGAAGAGTCGGAATGTACCTCGTTAGAAGCTTGAGCCATTAGGCACGTTTCATCGTTAGGCTTCTTCTCTTCTTCTTCACCGCTATCACTCCAAGAACCTCCTACAAAGGCTCTTTGGTTGTTGGATTTTGGTGGCTTAGGACATTCTCCTATGAAGTGATTAGGATCTCCGCATCTAAAGCATCTCCTATCACTTGTCCCTTTTCTTTCATCATGATTTCTTTGGGATGACTTCTTCTCATCGCGAGATTGTCTAGGAAATCTACCTTTCCTCCTAAAGAACTTTCTAAAGTTCCTAACGGCTAGTGCGTACTCTTCATCTTCACTACCGGAACTCGAACATTCCTCATCACTAGACTCCTTCTTGGCTTTTAATGCTAGAGATCTAACTCTCTCGCTTTTGCCTTTGACAATGTCGGAATCCTTCTTGATGATCATCTCGTGAACTTTCAAATTTCCTATAAGTTCATCGAGTGACAATGCCGCCAAGTCCTTTGACTCTTCTATGGCGGTGACCTTTGCTCTCCATTTAGGATGTAGAGCTCTAAGAAACTTCCTAACATAGTTCTTACTAGAATAACCTTCATCAAGAGCTTTAAGACTAGTGATAATAGTATTAAATCTAGCAAAAGCATTATCAATTGACTCATCCTCCGAAATGGAGAATTGTTCATATTGTTGAACAAGAAGATCTATCTTGTTCTCTTTGACTTGGTTATTACCTTGGTGAGTGACTAACAAGGTTTTCCAAATATCTTTTTCCGTATTACACATGAAAATTCTTTCAAACTCCTTTTTAGGCAAAGCATTATAAATCATCATTTTAGCCTCATTATTTTTGGCTAATTTCCTTTTTAGTTCATCACTTTGTTTATCATAAGAAACTATTTCATCCTTTTTAGTTTCCGGATTCTTTTGAATAGGTTGAAAGTCACCCTCGGTAATAACATGCCAAAGATCAATGTCTTTTGATTTCACATACGTTTCGAATCTTGTTTTCCAATAAATAAAACAACCGGTTTCGAAAAGTGGTGGTCTTTGCATAGATTGCCCTTCTAGATATTTGTCGGAATCCATTGATCGGTTCAAGCTTTAAAATACAATATACTTTAAAAACTTGACTGACGTGGCTCCTGATACCAATTGTGGGAAACTAGAAGGGGGGTTGAATAGTTTACCGGTTTAAAAAAACTTCTTTAAAAAAAACTTGTTTTAAAAGTATGCTATTGGAAACTTTGATTCGAACTCTATGTGTAATCAATCAACACCAATATGAACTACACACTAAGCTAAGTAATAATAACAAATAAAAGTAAAGAGTAGAGTTGGAAAGATCAAACCGAGACAGAGGATTTATAGTGGTTCGGCTACGAAGCTCTTCTTCGCCCTACTCCACTCCCCGTGTACCACACTCGAGAGTTTCAAACACTATATCAACAACCTCCCTTCAGGCGGAGAAAACCGTACACGTCGCTTATCCTATTACCGACACTAAGCTAGATGTCGAGTGCTAATCTTAGCTAGCACCAATCTACCAAGGTCCACGTGACCAAACTCTCAAGCCCAGTGGCTTCAAGAGATCACCAAGATCTCAACACGATCACAATGATCAACACTCACTTCACTCTACTCAACTAACACTAACCTAATGACCCTTGATCTTCTTGATCAATCACACAAGCCCAATGGCTTCAAGAGATGTTCACTATCTCTATAGATCACACTTGATCTTCACTCTCACTCACAAAAAGAAAATAAACTTGATGTATGCTAAGACACAACAAGGTTGTAACAAGTGTTACAAAAACCTATCAACTATAACTCTAGTATCTTCTTGATTACTTGAGTTCTTCTCTTGCTAATGAAGAGGGATGACAAGACCTTGTATCAACTTGGATACTTGTGTTCTTCTCTTGCTAGTGAAGAGGTATGAAGAGGATCACTTGAAGGATGATTGGATCACTCTTGAAACAAAGAAAAACTAATCTAAATGACCCTAAGAAGTGAAAGGTGTGAGAGGATTTAGCTAAGGGATTTTTCTGTGTGTGAAGGGTGCCTAAAACTGTGAAAGAGGTGGGTATTTATAGGCAAAGAAAATCTGAACGTTACAATTCAAAATGGTACGGACGGCTCCGTTAAATACCATACGGCTCCACTAAATTTAGTGGAACCGTGGTAGACTAGGACGCTCCAAATTTTGTCTTTTCTGGTGAAAATTTATTTGGGGAAGGTTGGAGCTGATTTTGGGGGGGGGGGGGGGGGGAAATAGCTGTTGTGATTTTCAAACTAATTTTTCCATTAAAACATTTCTTAATATTTCAAAAATAATTTGTCATGTGTATTTTTGAAAAAATGTTTTGTCCCATTTAAAGTGTGAATTTTCAAAACATAAATTCACTTCTTTGGTCACTAGTTCAAGTTGTAACTTTGTTCAAGAGTGATTTGCGTAGAAACGGGATCTTCCGATTAAAAACTTGTTAACGTTAATTTTAACGTAACGTGAGTTCACATTTTGTCATCCTCAAAACGTGAAGTAATCGAAAGATATAAATAACGTTTTTAGAACATTATTTGCATCAACAGTGATGAATAGTATAGGGTGTTTATTTAATATACAGAAAGTTGGCTCAGCAAGCCGTGGATCTGGCGTCTAGAGTTTGTTGAAAATAAGAAGAATAATCGATTACCTCTCGAACAATTTTTGTGAAAAGTTCTCGGCTCATTCGGAATCTCCGACGGAATGTTCTTTCGTCGAACTGCGGGTTTTCGGAGAAGTATGCCGCCACTAAACGACTATGAGAACCCTCATGATCCCTGCGTATGTACCTTCGTGGAACTTTTGCCTGTGATGCCTGGTAAGCGTTCCAACAATACTTCCCGAACTCAAGAAACTCACTCACAACTTCCTCATCGTTGAAAGATGAAGAATCGAATAATTGCTCGTAAGACGTAGAATAATTGCTCATCGTCGGAAGTTGAATTTGACGTGTGTTTGAAATTGTGTGTTTAATGTGGGTATTTATAAGGTTGAAATAGTTTTTTATTTTTTTATTTTTATGCAACGGTTATTTTTAGTTGGAATTGGATGAATATGCAAGATTTAGAATCGGTCAATGTATCGATCGATATTGAATTTTAAGGCCAAGCGACCGAAAAAGCGACCGACTCTCACATCCCAAGCGACCCAATGTTGAATCGGTCGCTTTGTGATTTGGCTGGGGATCGACCGATAGTTTACGAGGGAGTGTGCCCAGCCTTACATGCCATCATCTTTTTGTTTCTCGTCTTTAAAATCTCTGCCTTTAGTATCACACATTTGAATAAAAAAAATTATCTTGATTACCAAAAACATAAACTTGAAATTAGTATAATATTGGTTGCAAATATATTCAGGACACGGTATTTGTATAATTTCCGTTTCATAGTTAGTATTTTTTTTTTCTCGCCTGATGTTTAAACACACAAATAACTAAAAAAAATTAGTATCAGCTTTTTTGCTGATAGTGTTACATAAAAAAATAAAAGAATTAAGACTAAATTACACTGTTCGTGCCTGTGGTTTAGGGTGAATTTCATTCTCAGTCCTTTTTTTCTTGCTTTTTTGGTCCCTGTGGTTTTTCAATTGCACACCGGTGGTCCTTATCGTTAACTGGCGTTATCTTTTCCATTAGCATGTGGCAACGTTAGTCCATTAACCAAACAAGCGTTTGCAACGTTAGTCCTTTTACTAACGGCCATTTTATTTTTTTTCCAAAAATATTTTTTTTTTCTGAAAAATAAAAAAGAAAGAAAAATAATTTCGAAAAAAAATATTTTTCTAAAAAACTTATTTCAAGAAAAAAGACATAAAAAAATTCAAAAAATTTTTTTTCAAAAAAATTTCAAAAATTTTTTTTTTCTGAAAAATCTTTTTTCGAATATAAACTTTTTTTCTAAAAAATAAATTTCAAAAAAAAAATTTCTGAAAATTTTTTCAGAAAAATTTCAAAATATTTCAAAAAAATTTAGAAAAATGTAAGTAATTTTTTTTTTTTGTTGATATTTTCAACACAATAAATGTAAGCAAATTTCGAGAGATCGAATCGAATCCTTAGATCATGACATTTTCATGAACTCGCTCAATGAAATGAAGGTTATAAGTTTATAACCCGCAACAAACAAATACAAACACACAATTTCAGTATCATTTTCTTAATGAAAAAGTCAATGTCGATTCATTACAAGAGACTCGCTCAAAAATGCCTACACAAAATGCATATAAGCGTGCCCAAGTGAGAGTAGTACCGGGTTGGGTGACCGACCGGGAAGTCCTCACTTAGGGACCATAAGCTCTAATGATATCAACCAGCTGCCTTAGAAGCCCGGGCCCAGCCATGTGATGTCTTGACCAAACAAAGGACGCGAGTTCGAATCCGATCCGCAGCATGGTTGGGTATTGGGTGGAGGTATTTTACAGGCATCAAACCTTTGCTGGGTAGGGTTGATGGGTACCATTATGGTACACAGGGTTGAGGTGTCCCTGCCAATCTACACTTTTTTTTTTTGACCAAAAATGCATATAGAACTAGAAATTTTTTCCGAAAAAAAATTTTCAGAAAAATTTTTTTTTGAAATTTTTTTCGAAAATTTTTTTTGAAATTTTCTTCGAAACTTTTTTTCAAATTTTTTCGAAAAAATTTTTTGAATTTTTTTTTGAAAATTTTCAGGAAAAAAAAAATTATGTTCGTTTAGAAATTTTTCAGAAATTTTTTTTTTTTTTTGAAATTTTTTTGAAAAATTTTTCAGAATTTTTTTTTGAAGTTTTTTGATATTTTTTCGAAATTTTTTTTTGAAAAGTTCTTTTAAATCTTTCAGAAAAAAAATTTATGTTCAATTAGAAATTTTTTGAAATTTTTCAGAAAAAAATTTTTTTTTGTAAATTTTTTTGAAAATTTTTTCAAAAACTCTTTTTTAAAAATTTTTCGAAATTTTTTTTGAAATTATCCTGAAAAAAATTTCAGAAATTTATTTTTTGAAATTTATTTTTCAGAAAAAAGTTTATATTCGAAAAAAGATTTTTCAAAAAAATAATTAGAATTTTTTTTTTATAAATTTTTTTCTTGAAATAACTTTTGGAAAAATATTTTTTTTTCGAAACTATTTTTCTTTCTTTTTTATTTTTCAGAAAAAAAAAATTTGGAAAAAAAATATTTTCGGAAACAAAAATAAAACGGCCGTTAGTAAAAGGACTAACGTTGCAAACGCTTGTTTGGTTAATGGACTAACGTTGCCACATGCTAACGGAAAAGATAACGCCAGTTAACGATAAGGACCACCGGTGTGCAATTGAAAAACCACATGGACCAAAAGAGCAAGAAAAAAAAAACAGGGACTGAGAGTGAAATTCATTCTAAACCACATGGACGAACTGTGTAATTTACTCAAGAATTAATGTATGATACCTACTTATTACCCAAAGAATAATGTTTCACTACTTATTACCCAAAGAATATTATTTACCTACTTATTACCCAAAGAATATTGTTTTCCCAAAGATGCATCACCACCGTGCTACACAAAGACAAGCTGAAAAACAACAAAAAGTAAAAGGATAATAACATTAATGAGAAAAAATATGAAAAAAGAAAAAGAATAAGATTTAGAAGCCATTAGGCTATGCACAATGGTGACCCGGGTCACCAGCTGTCACATCAGCTTTCTCTCTCCGGTGATCAGACATGACCAAGTTGCCACAGTGGTGACCGATTTTTTTTTTTTTTTTTTTTTTTTTTTTTTTTTTTTTAAATTTTAATTCTTATATTTTATACAACAAATTTAAAATTTATTAAAAATAAAAACATTATAATACTTATTAAAAACTTAAACTAGTAATCTAAGTTATAGCGTGCCTTGATTGCTGCATTAAGCTGCAAAAGTTCATTTCATTGTCGTTCGGGTAAATTTGGGTCGATTGTTGAATTGTAGAAAATCAAATCTTGCTCACGTTTTGTGATGTCCATGATTTCCACTTGCTTTCGTTGTAGTTCAATTTTCTCTCTTTTCATCGCTAGCTCTTATTCCTTGAACCTAACGTACGACTCTTCAATGTCCTTATTTTTCCCCGGTTTTGACGGCTTGAACTTGAAAAATGTCTTGGCTAGCGAATTTGTCCATAATGATGGTGGATCATGAGAGGAGGAGGATGATTTCTTCCTGGCTGCCTCACGACCTTGTGGTCGTGATTATCTAGTCTCTTCTTCATCATCAGAATCATCCACGTCTTGGAAATTTAAGGGACCTTGTATTGACCCCGAGGTAGTTGTAGAACCCTTTGTTTTCTTCCGACTATTCGATCTGAAAGCAGGCACTCCTTCTTCCAAGCATCATGATACCTCAAAATTTTCCAACAATCCTCCAAATTAAAATCATGACCGTAAATCACACGGTATTCTCTAAGAGCTTTTCTTTATCGTCTGCATTATTCTCACCACTTCCAAGATTATCCTTGATATTATCTATAATAGCAAAAAATTCCCAACCCTACTACGAATCATATTCCTCCATTTGGTCGTGATCGAGTCGTACATTCTTTGTGAACCAGTTTCATTTTCAAAGTACGCTATCACCTCCTCCTAAAAGTGGTGCCTGTTTATAACGTTTCCTCTCTCGAAATTTTCCGAAATATAAATCCAAGCTCTATAAAACGCGATCTCTTCCGCATTTGTCCATGGTTCGTTCTTTTTGGTCGATTCGGGCTTTTTGCCTTTAACCTTCGCCTTTGTAGCACGTCGCGAAGGCTTCTTTGGTTTGATGGGTGACGTCTCTTCAACATCGTCATCATCTTCAACAGGCATGGAACCATGGTACGAACTGTGACCCGAACCTTGCCCCATCAAAGCATTTTGACTTGGATAGTTTTGGGTCGAGTATTGTTGAGTCGGATATTCTGCCATATAATCCTCCAAATCCATTTCAAGATTAGCACTACGAAGCGGGGAATAATCTTGATACGGTTGGGAAGAATGCAAGAAATCCATGTTAGGATGATACGACGACCCACTTGGTTCTTGGTGATAATCCATATTAGGACGAGATGGATTGACAAATGGACGATTAACGTAAAATGGGTTTTGATTTTGATTCGATTGTGGTAGTCCTGATGTATATTCAAAAGCGGGTGCACGAAAGCGAATACCCCGATTTTGTGGTGGTGTTATGCCAGTTAATTCGAAGTTGTTTTCCGGCGAGAAATTCAAATTCGCGGCATTTTCGGGTAGTCAGGAGCGTCTGTCTTTTGATGTAGGAGCATTTTTTTTATATGGTGAATATGGATGAAAAGTTGTTTGAATTTTGATTGAAATTTTGTGTTTAGAAGTGTGTTTGAGGTTGGTATTTATAAGGTTGTAAAGTGGTAAAGTTTAAAAACAACTATTTTTAATAGCAAAAAAAAAAAAAAAAAAAAAAAAAAAAAGTAAAGTAACTCCCAATACCGTCGAAGACGGTGTATGGGGGGGGGGGGGGAGGGTTGAGACGTAGACAGCCTTACCCATACCTAAGGTAGAGAGGCTGCTTCCGGTTCTACCAAAGGTAGAAAAGGACCCCCGTCCTTTTGTAGGGAGTGAGGATCGAACCCTTGACCTCTTGGTTGAGAGGCAAGGGGTTTTCCAACTGATCCAACCATACTTGTTAATTTTTTTTTTAATAGCAAACGGTTATATTTTTTGAATTTATATGTGTGTATAGAATCGGTAGTAAATTAGACTATTTTTTTTTTCGTTGACCGATATTTGACCCTAAAGCCACATCACAAAAGTTCAATGTAGATATCATATTTGTCATAGATGCAATAAATCAATCTTGACCACTCA
Organism: Artemisia tridentata subsp. tridentata; assembly: GCA_021014915.2. NCBI lineage: Eukaryota > Viridiplantae > Streptophyta > Magnoliopsida > Asterales > Asteraceae > Artemisia > Artemisia tridentata. The sequence continues at coordinate 9,140,776 of CP139508.1, forward strand.
TTTTTTTGATCAAAACAAAAAATATAAACTTTCACAATTTTTTTTTAAAATTAAATATATCGCAAACCGTTAATCGTTATGCGAAAAAAGTTATACCATCGCGATGAGAATTAAATTATCTTTCTATAGATATGAAATTCTATATATTAACAACTAACTTTTTTTTTTTTTTTTTTTTTTTTTTTTTTTTTTTTTTTTTTATTTCCGCCAAGAAAATCACACGTGATTTGTAAAAATCACATGCGATTTGATTTTTACGAACCACATGTGATTTTTACAAATCATATGTGATACCTACTTATTACCCAAAGAATATTGTTTGCCTACTTATTACCCAAAGAATATTGTTTACCAACTAATTACCCAAAGAATATCCTTTACCTACTTATTACCCAAAGAATATTGTTTTCCCAAAGATGCATCACTACCGTGCTACACAAAGACAAGCTGAAAAACAACATAAAGTAAAAGGATAATAACATTAATGAGAAAAAAATATGAAAAAAGAAAAAGAATAAGATTTAGAAGCCATTAGGCTATGCACAGTGGTGACTCGAGTCACCAGCTTTCTCTCTCCGATGATTAGACCGATTGTTTTTTTTTTTTTTTTTTTTTGATTCGTTGACCGATATTTGACCCTAAAGCCACATCACAAAAGTTCAATGTAGATCTTATATTTGTCACAGATGCAATAAATCAATCCTGACCACTCATTTTTTGATCAAAACAAAAAATAAAAACTTTCACATTTATTTTAAAAAATTAAATATCTCGCAAACCGTTAATCGTTATGCGAAAAAAATTATAGCATCGCGATGAGAATTAAATTATCTTTCTATAGATACGCAATTCTATATACTTTCGACGGATTTTTTTTCTTAATTTTCGCCAAGAAAATCACACGCGATTTGTAAAAATCACATGCGATTTGATTTTTACGAATCACATGTGATTTTTACGAATCATATGTGATTTTTTTGACGAAAATTTTGAAAAAAAAATGGTCGAAAATATAGAGAAATGCATATCTAAAGATAGATAATTTAATTCTCGTCGCGATGGTGTATTTTTTGTAGCTTGAAGATTTACGGTTTGCAAGATATGTTATTTTTAAAAAAAAGTGAAAATGAGTTTTATTAATTTAGATGAAAAATGGATGGCTAAGATTAGTTATTTGGATTTATGACAAATATGGAATCTATATTAATCTCAACTAAAAGCCACATAAGGCTTGACCGATATTGAAATCGGTCGACCCTCTTCCTCGCCCGACTATATCGGTCCCACTGGTTAGTCTTAATGAATGGGTATGAGAAAATGAGGTCTACTAATTATAGGTCTATTTAAATATAGGATTCAATACTCATTTCACCTACATAATTCTTTTCCACTTCTCACAACATATCTTTTAGAATTAAATAGACACTTAAAATTATATCTTTGTTCAACTGCTCCGACGAACGCCTGATTTTGAGCTCTGGCAACAAAAATCATTGTTCTTCGCTCACCGGAATCATCATCAAACTGTTTCCGGTCAACCACGTTCACTCATTATTATTTTCTTAAGTTTCATACCAAACCACATTCCTTAACTTACTTACCCATTGACTACTAAACCATCTCAACCTTCCATGGGCTACGACGATGACAAGGTGTATTCTCTTCTTCTCAGAGGAGATGAGCTATGTAGATCGAGGGAAATTCCTATGCCTTCTAAAAAAATGCAAAAGTTTGTTAAAAAAGAACAAATTTGGAGATACACCTCTGATTCACGCATCACGTCTTGGCTTTGAGAACATGGTGTGGGGGTTTATTCAATGTGCAAAACAAACCAACACAAATCTTGATACCGACGAAACTGGGGAACTTCAGAAGTTCTTGGACTACAAAAACTTTTCTGGTCAAACCGCCTTGGACGTGGCGATTGAGAAAGATTATTTTGAGAAAGATTTTTTTGAAATTTTTCTGAAAAATTTTTCAGAATTTTTTTTTTGAAATTTATTTTTCAGAAAAAAGTTTATATTCGAAAAATAAGATTTTTCAGAAAAAAAAATTTTGAATTTTTTTCGAATAAAAAATTGAATTCTTTTATAAATTTTTTTCTTGAAATAATTTTTTTAGATCTTTTTTATTTTTCAGAAAAAAAAATTTGGAAAAAAAATATTTTCGGAAAAAAAAATATAAAACGACCGTTAGTAAAAGGACTAACGTTGCAAACGCTTGTTTGGTTAATAGACTAACGTTGCCACATGCTAACGAAAAAGATAACGCCAGTTAACGATAAGGACCATCGGTGTGCAATTGAAAAACCACAGGTACCAAAAGAACACGAAAAAACAAATATGGACTGAGATTGAAATTCACTTTAAACCACAGGGACGAACAGTGTAATTTACTCAAGAATTAATGTATGATACCTACTTATTACCCAAAGAATAATGTTTGCCTACTTATTAGCCAAAGAATATTGTTTACGTACTTATTACCCAAAGAATATTGTTTTCCCAAAATACACAAAGACAAGCTGAAAAACAACAAAAAGTAAATGACGTCTACTAATTATAGGTCTATATAAATATAGGATTCAATACTCATTTCACCTACCTAATTCTTTTCCACTTCTCACAACATATCTTTTATCTTTTAGAATTAAATAGACACTTAAAATTATATCTTTGTTCAACTGCTCCGACGAACGCCTGATTTTGAGCTCCGGCAACAAAAATCATTGTTCTTCGCTCACCGGAATCATCATCAAACTGTTTCCGGTCAACCACGTTCACTCATTATTATTTTCTTAAGTTTCATACCAAACCACATTCCTTAACTTACTTACCCATTGACTACTAAACCATCTCAACCTTCCATGGGCAAAGACGATGACTGGAAGTATTGGTCTCTTCTTCTCCGAGGAGATGAGCTATGTAGATCGAGGGAAATTCCTATGCCTTCTACTGTTATTAAAGAACATATTTGGAGATACACCTCTGATTCACGCATCACGTCTTGGCTTTGAGAACATGGTGTGGGGGTTTATTCAATATGCAAAACAAACCAACACAAATCCTCATACCGACGAAACTGGGGAACTTCAGAAGTTCTTGGACTACAAAAACTCTTCTGGTCTAACCGCCTTGGACGTGGCGATTATGGAAAATAATTTAGACGTGGTAAAGGTTCTGTCGGAGGATGTATCTTGGCAGCAGTTGACCGATAGAAATGATGATGGAAAGACTCTATTGTCCCTCTTGAGTAACCGTGAATTTGACGAATTTATATTTAAGGCCATGAAGGCAGCAGGAAAAGGAAAGGTCGATTCATCATTAACATCAATATCGATATCAGTTGACGAAGATAACCACCAAGGTAACCGTAGAAACTTTCATTTCATAATTAAAACAAGCCTGGAAAATAGATATAGGCTATATATATATATATATACTTGCTTCTTATAGGACCCGGTGATTAGGTGAGCTTTAATGGTTCTCCCGCTTATTTATTGGAGCGAGGATATAGTGCTTTTGATTGATATATTCAAAATACGCTAGCTAGTTTAAGAGTGCAAGTTTAAGAGCACGTACATAAGACCATTCCCAAAGGTTAACGCATCACCTGCGTTAAAGGGCATTTGGGTGCGTTAAGATCGAGTTAAAGCTGCGTTACTTGTTGGGAGGTACCTGCCTTAACGCAGCGTTAAGGGTGGTTTCTTTGTGAAAAAAAAAAAAAAAAAAAAAAAAAAAAAAAAAAAAAAATTCACTTTCGCCCCCTTTAATGGTGTGTTAAAGCTGAGTTATTGTTGGGTGTGTTAAAGCTGAGTTAAAGGTGAGTGTGTTAAAGCTGACGTGGCAGTGTGTTAAAGTTTAAAGCTGAGTTATTGTTGGGAGTGCCTTAACCATCCTAGATCAAATCAACTCGATTAATTGACAATCACAACTTAAAAAGTTTAAACAATGAATTGTTTCAACTTCATATATTCTGCTATGAAATGTGGCATCAATAGATTATACAGGCCTAAAGGGAAACCATTTATTTCTTTTACACTACATTCTTAAATGAGTGGGTGTATGGACACCTTTTAATAAATGATATACGCCCATATATATGGTTAGAATTTGATATAAGGGATACATTGTTTTTAAAATTTTAAAAGTGTGCAGCAATTCCAATATGTTTCAACGCCAAAAAAACGAAAAGAGAAAAAATAAAGGATGAAAGTAAAGCAGATAAGAAGAAGAAGAATTTGTAGATGGTAAATAGTGGGAACTAAATTTGTTGTATATGGAAAAGAAATTAAAGTAGTAAAGAAGAAGATATAAGTAACTTTAGGTTATGTGGCTCTTAACTTTGACAAGGAAGACATGAGGATGCATATATTTAAAGTAAGGGGGACCTTCTCTTGTGCTTAAATCGAGGGATATTCTTCACTTCCATTTTAATTGCCATGCATGCTTTCACATACATACATATCGATTTTTTATTAACTCAAATATTTGTGAAATAAAACCTAGCTAGCTACAAGTACCTACAATATATATACATGTAATTAATGCATGTCATATATATATATATATATATATATATATATATATATATATATATATATATATATATATATATATATATATATATATATAAGGGTTCTTTTCAGAACCATAAAAAGGTCGAGAACTGCGAGAACCACCATCAACCAATCAGATTTTTTTGAATATTAATTTTTTTTATTTAATTCAAAATGGTATAATAGTAATAGTACTTTTTTTTTTCTTTTTGAATTTTTTTTTGTAAAAAACGTTTTTTCCCTTATATTTTAGGCTTTTTTTTTTTTTTTTTTTTTTTTATTTTATTTTTATATATATATATATTTTTTATTTTTGGAATAATTTTTTTTTTCAGCATATGTTTAATAAGGTGCACATGTGTTGTTTAGATAATGTATATTTAAGTATATTTGTAGTTTTCAATTTACGTGTATTTGGTAAGGTGCATATGTGTTTTTTTTTTGGATAATGTAAATTTACGTGTGTTTGTAATGCATGGAATGACAAACAAAAATATTTTATATGTATTGTTTACAATTTAAAACAAAAACATTATATACAAAATTTAAAATCATGTGATATACACTTCAAATACAAAATTCAAAAAGCAAAAAATATGTTGTCGTGTATGCACATGTATTTTCCCTCGTTGGACACTTTGTATTTCTTTGTATGTATATGTGCACTTGTATCTACGGCTGCACTTGTGTCTTTAATCTTTAAATCTTTAGCATAACTATCTTATCGATAGATAGTATGTACAAAACACATGTGCACTCTTCATATTGCTCATCATACTCGTACATGTAACCACAAAACACAAGTGCACACTTAAAATAGTAGTCAAATACATCGCCAACCTCTAGAACTTGTATGTTCACCAAGTTAAAAGACAAACATGCACATGTGTTTTTTAATAACACTAGACTCGAACACATGTATTTTTAATTATATAAACACCATATCAACTAAACTACATATCTAAAAGTACACAAACAATTAACAAAATAATGTGTACTGATTTCTAGCATAAAACATAATTGTAACTCCAGTGCAAATCAAAGAATCATTCACAACTCAGGTATCAAAGATTAACCACGTACTAACAATTAAAAATCGAATTTACATTTTTTAGACGTATACAGCAACACCAATAACAAACTACACATAATGATAAATATTGTTTCTACCAAGCCTTGTTATTATATATAGATTAACTACAAATCGCATATATTCAAATCAAAATATTAATAGCCGGAATAATTAAAACTATGTAGTAGATCCACAAATTGTAAATTGATTATTGAAAACGTATAAATTATATATATATACTAAAACCCAAAATTTTGGGCCCCACACAACACTCACACCAACACTGTTGCATTGCAAAAATGAACAGTAGCATGAACAGTGTTTACTGTTCATGCTACAGTAAATGTGTGTTTTTGTTTTTTTATTTTTTTTTATTTTTTTTTATTTTTAATAATTCCGAAAAAATAAAAAAAAAATAAAAAATAATTGAAAAAATATTTTCAAAAAAAAAAAAAAAAAAAATTCAAAAAACTTTAAAATTAATTTTTGTAAAAAAATTAATTTAAAAAATAAAAATACAAAATAATTGTTAACCTACAAAACCAACAAAAAACAACTATCTGAACAACCCGCTGCAACAGTACTTTTTTTTTTTTTTTTTTTTTGAAATCCCGCAGCATCGCGCGGGTTTCCCCGCTCGTTAAATCTACGTTCAAAAAACATCTTTCACAAATCTTGGATCACAAAGATCTTTGCAAATCACGTTTATAAATGTACTGCAACCATTAAAACAAGCGCTGTAAATATAAGAAATGCCAACCTTTAATACGTTTGTATCTGGTTTTGCATTGAGGGCAAGACTTATTGCCATCCTTGCTCTCGTACTCATAGCACGACCTACAAACCGGAAACGCACAAACATCACAAGCAACAAAAGGATCTCCTTTCGCTGTTGTGCCAACAGTATCACCACAGATCTGGCAAACCTGACCACCAACGTTCTTCATAGACGTCCCCTGCACAATCAAAAAATCAAAAAAATAACTAACCAAACTCATTACATATTATAAGCCCAAATCAAATCCGCATTTTTCAATACCAGAAATATCACGATATTTCATACATCAATCACGTAGCAAGTCATAAATTTACTTAGAATCAAATTAAATGTCACTCGTTCACTGGATCGTACATCTACCACATACCAAGTGTGAAAATGTGATAAAAGTTAGTAACAAATTTCTAGTGATCCAATATAAAAACAGTACGCCATCCAATTGTAAATTGATTATTGTAAGGGAGGCAATAGTGGTGAAGATGAAGGAGCAATTGATGTGGCCTGTGATTGTGGTGGTGATGGTAGGCGGCTAGGGTTTTCATTGTGAGAGATATGAGAAAAATGTATGTGATAACTGATTCATCCTTAAATCAATATATTACGTGTTGGGAATTATAATACGAATCAAGAGAAGACAACTTAGGTCTGGTAGTTTATCTAAGTTAGGTCTGTTTGTGTTATTAGGTCTGTTAATGTAATGTTAAGTCTGGTAGCATGTTTAAGTCTGGTTGACTTGTAAAGTTAAGTCTGGTCGTGAAGTTAGGAAAGTCTGTTAGAGTTATATTAGGAAAAGATACAATGCGTGTATGTATCTTTATAGAAGATTTGTGTATATCTTCTGAGTCGGTTAGTATTAGGGTTTCCTTGTGTTATAAAAGGATCCCTAAAGATTGTTAGTTCGTGTGTGAGTTGTACGAGTTCACTATTGTGATTATAATCAATATACGAAGTAAAGAAAATGGGACTAGCAATGAAGAAAAAGGGTGTTTCTTTTGATGATGAGGAAGGTGAAGCTAAAAATTCTTCCAAACAGGGGAGGAATTTGGAGCAAGAACAGGAAAATATTCTTCAAACACCAGTTCAAGAACCACTTGTTCAAGATAATGTCACCACAATTAGTCCAGAGACACTGGAAGTAGCAGAGACTTTGGCTCAATCAATGGGCAAAATTAAACAGGATAGGAAGAGAAGAAGGTTAATTTTGTCTGTTGAGGAAGAGGTTGAAAAGTTTGGGACAATATGTGATGAAAAGTCTGGTGAAGGAAAGTCTGGTAATGAACTTAGTTCTGGTAATGAAGAGCAACAATCTGTTGTGGGTGAAACTTCAAAGTCAAAGAAGTCTAAGAACAAAACAAGAGAAGAAATAGCATCTGAGGCTGAAATTGAAAGGATTATGGCACAAGATATTGCTGAAGAAGAAAGACAAAAGATGCTAGATGCAGTTTATGCAAGACAATTGGCTGAAGAATCTGATGATTTTACAAAGCTGCTCAATGTTGATGATGAAGTGAGAGCAAAGTATGAAGAGCTGCTAACTATTGAAGGTTTAACTGCTGATGAACGAGCCAAACAGTTAGCTAACTTCATAAATGCAAGAAGTAATGATGATACATTGGGTGGATTCTTAGAAAAGTTCAAGCTTCAGAAGAAATCAAAGATTCCCAAGAAGATGTCTATGGCAGAAAAGAAATATGATATGAAGATGTATCTTAAGAATCAAATGCATCTTTCTTTGGAACAGATGAAAAGGAAGTCATATGAAGAAATACAAGTAGCATATCTCAAGGCATTTGAGAGAGATCAAGGTTACAAAGCTATTGATTATGATGATGTGCAGAAATATTGCTTTCAAGGTAGAAAGGCTAAAGAGACTGAACTGGTCATTGAACCTGATAAGATGATTGATATACAACCTGAAGCTGGTAAGTCAACAGAAGAAGTGCAAGCTGAAGTAATAAAGCCTATTGTGTTTCAAAGAAGAAAAGGTTTGGAAAGGAAAAGTAAATCCAAGAAAGTGGTTGTCGAAGAGGAATTAGATGAAGAACCTTCATCTGAAGGAGCCACAATGGGGACTATTGAAAGCACAAAGGAACCTACTAAGGTTGTCAAGTATCAACTTATCATGACTGGTGAGAGGGCTGCATATCAAATAATAAGGGAAGATAATTCTGACATTGTTTATATGAATTTTGCTGGAATTCTAAATGATGTGAATAGGGAGGATCTACAGGAACTTTATCAGTTGGTAAACATTAAATATGGAGATCATCCACCTGAAGATAAATTTGAAAGAGTCTTTTGGGGCAATTTGAAGGTAATGTTTGAGCCACCAACTGAGTCTGATATAGTGTGGAAACTTCCTGAAGAGCAAAACATTGTCAGCCGGAGATATTTTCATACCTGCAAGGTACATTGTGTTTCATTAAAGAATGTTGATATTTATATGCTTGCAGAGGTGGAATATCCTTTATCATCAAGTGTTTGCAAGGAAATGATGAGCAAAAAGTTGTATACTAGTAAAAAGGATGAAGGATATGAGATGTTATTGGATTTGATTAAGAAGCAGTCTTTGAAGGATGTAGCCTAAGGGTGTTTGAAAGAATTTTCACAAGTTGTTAAGTGAGACTATTGGAACTTCTCACTTGGTGGAGGTGCTTTGCACTAACACATCAAAAGATTATCAGTCCACCTTGTCTCATCAACATAAGGACTGGCTAATCCTGAGCAAACGGCTAACAGGTAAAGATTGCTCAAATCCGTTTATGGCTGACAATTTGCCAAAAATTGTATGGTATTCAACTCACCATATCTAAGATAAGTGAAGAGTTGGCTAGCCCACAAGGTTATGGCTTGTGGTAAAGGCTGTGGAAAACCATAAATGGTAATCAATTCACCATGATGAGGTGCTTTTCCATCAAAGAATTGACTAGTCCAGAAGCAAACGGCTTTTGGTAAAGACTTAACAAATCCGTTGATAAGCTGATAATTTGCTAAAAATCATATGGTTATCAGTGTACCATGGTCTTACACACCAAAATATTTGGCTACTCCAGTAGTGATGGCTATTGGTAAAGAGACATCAAATCCATTAAATTTCAATGATTCACCTCTCACAGGAGTTAACACACCTGGAAGTGATGAGAATAGATATGAAACTTAATATGAATTGATGTACATATAGTCAATATTGCTGCAAAGACCATATCAGAAGAGCTTATCAAGATTCAAGCTGCTAGAAAGGATCAAGACCTAAATACAATTCAAAGTGTTCCAGATTCAATCCTCAGACAGCTTAATCAGAAGAACTTGAAGTTCATGGAGCATGAAGATCAAGTTAGGGGAGGATTGTTGGGAATTATAATACGAATCAAGAGAAGACAACTTAGGTCTGGTAGTTTATCTAAGTTAGGTCTGTTTGTGTTATTAAGTCTGTTAATGTAATGTTAAGTCTGGTAGCATGTTTAAGTCTGGTTGACTTGTAAAGTTAAGTCTGGTCGTGAAGTTAGGAAAGTCTGTTAGAGTTATGTTAGGAAAAGATACAATGCGTGTATGTATCTTTATAGAAGATTTGTGTATATCTTCTGAGTCGGTTAGTATTAGGGTTTCCTTGTGTTATAAAAGGATCCCTAAAGATTGTTAGTTCGTGTGTGAGTTGTACGAGTTCACTATTGTGATTATAATCAATATACGAAGTTAGTGATATCTCTGCTTGTGTTCTTAATTGTTCTTGTTAAGATTCCGCATTAACAATAACAATCACCTAGGGTTTCTCACTTAGATTGGTTTGGATTTATCCTAACCATCTACTAGGTATTCAAGACTACTTAGTGATCCATATACAATTTGTGGACCAACATTACGGTTTTCATCTTTTAGATTTAAATTGTCCATAATACCCTTATCTCTTGTACAAAATATTACCTAATCTTTCATTTTATTACCTTTATGCCACAAGTATTTACATCCATTGATCAATAAATTAATGGCTAAGATCGGTTCTCGCAGTTCTCGACATTTTTTTGGTTCTGAAAATAACCCTACACTATATATATATATATATATATATATATATATATATATATATATATATATATATATATATTATATATATATATATATAAAAGTGTAACTTTCAAACGAGAACCATTTTATCCGCAAGAACTGAGAGAACCACCAAAAACATACATGCACGCCTTCAATAATTGTATTTTTGCACATATGTTTTCAAAACAACACATATGTTTTAAAAAAAACATAGTTGTTCTAAAGAAGTTGATAAGAAATTCGAAGTACAAAAATTTTCTTTGAAGGTGTGCATGTATGTTCTTATAAGACGTGCAACGACAATATTGCGGCCGTGTGTAAGGTTTTTGTGAAAAAAGAGGATGAGTTCATAATGATATTGAAGAACATAGGTGGATGTTTACGATTATTGATGATTTGCATGTATTTTTATTTTATTTTAAAAGGCGTGCATGTATGTTTTTGCTAGTTCTCTCAGTTCTTGCGGATAAAATGGTTCTCGTTTGAAAGTCCCCCTATATATATTATATATATATATATATGGCCACAACAACTCGTTTGACAAAATTATTAAGAAAATAGACTAAAATTACGAACAGCTATATATACATGTATCGAAAATTAATCTACTAGCTAGCTAAAGTATATACGGTTAAAATATTTAAAGCATCTAAATTTTTAAAAAGAAGACCCCTCGGAATAAATGCTTTCTTATTTCACAATCAAAAAAATATTCGCATTCAATTCTTCTTCTTCTTCATTAAAAAAAAAAAAAAAAAAAAAAAAAAAGAAGAAAAAAAAAAAATCCTCCTATGTATGGTTGTTTTATTATGTTACACCTTCTTATTAGCACATGATCTCATGATCTCATTAACAAAGATAACAATATATAGCTTTGCATACTTTTGTAAGTGAGCCAAACCACATGGATGATTTATGTAATTTACTTTAAGTTTTTTAATGTATTACTGTATGTTTTTCTTATGGTTTATTAAAGAAAATGCATCTTTTGGGTTCTTAGTGCAAACATTGTTATATATGTGTCATCCAACTTACAAAACTATCCATAGATTTGAAATAACGTGTATTTGTTAACAGAATCAATAGTCTACACGGAACACACGATGCATCCAAACACGCACCCATTGTCATCACAGTATGAACAGTCGACAACATTGAACAAACTTGATAATGGTCAACTTGAATTGGCTCCAAACGGGAATACGATTATTCATCTTCTATCTGAGTTTGGAAAAGCAGACGATTTAAAAACAATTCTTGAAAAACACCCATCTCTAGTATACCGTCGGAATCATCAAAAGGAGACACCACTTTTTGTGGCTTCAAGGGAGGGGCACCTAGACATTCTTGAACTCTTGATCAACTATGTCAAAGTAGAAACTGACCTCGAAAAACTGGTCAAAGGCACAGATAACTACACTGCTTTGCATATTGCTATAGAAAAGCATCACGCTCCAATAGTCTTTTGGTTGGTTAATCGACTCCCTCAACTTGCAAATCGTACAACTGCCTTAAATGAAAGTCCGCTTTACTTTGCTGCACAAAGAGGATATCGTCATATTTTGAGGCTAATATTGGATGAAAGCGAAGAAAAATCTTTCGAGGGACCGAATGGAAAAACTGCACTGCATGCAGCAGTCATGTCAGCAGTCATGTCACAAGAATCAGGTAAACTATATTAACTTTTCTTCTTTGTAATTTGCTAACCGTTTATGGTAAAGTTATTACGACATGCGATAAAAAATAATTTTTTATGCTTTGAAAATAAACCTTGTACCCCTTACAAATAACTACCTCAACCGCTCTAATGTAACACCGCTTTTGCATATTTCCAATCCTTAAATGGTCCGATATTTATTTTCACCCCATGGGTCAATAAAGGTCAATTTATGTGTTACTCCGTAGTAAACAATATTTGCTTCACCATAAAGAAAGTATCAGTAAAATAGACCGGATTTTTGTGACACATATCGAGTGTCAGATTATGTTCTACCTTCTAGTCGGTATATGCATGAAGAAGGCTTCAGTATGACAATTCTTCCGTCAGTTTATACCTCTAATAGCATTTTATATTTTTCATTTTTTGTATAAAAGGAAATCACAAAATTGAATAACCATCACACTATTATGATAAAAGTCATTATCACTTACACGTTTTGATGCTAACAATTCTAGTCTAGCTACAAATGAAAATGGATTGCCAATTAATCTTGGTCTTCATTAATCGCCACCAAGTATCTGTCAATCATTCCTGTATAAGAGAAATTCATGTAATAATTATTGAAAACTCAAACATGGTATATAGAACGGAAAAATTAATTAATCCGATCCTAACAAGAGTTATTCTTCCTGGAAAAGAAATTGATACAACTGAAGTTGCTTTATTCAAGTGAAACTATTTCCAATCTTAGCACATAACTCCCATGTAAGTATGTAACCTGGTACAACTAAGTTGCTTTAAGCTAAAAACATTAGTCAAGTGATATGTTAGTTATAAGGAACTTTTCAAAGCTATGAACATACCATAAATTTAGCTTAAAAAGATGGTCATAGTAAATTTTATGTTTGTGTTTATAAATTTTAATACGAAAGGTATTATCGAAGTGTTTCCAATTATATATTTTATAGAAACTAGTTTAACTATCTATTTGATTATTTAACAAACTATCTATAAAAAATTTGGTCCAAGTACATTAAATAACTTCTTAAAAGGTCGCAATGAACTTTCTTGTACAATTTCATAAGTATTATATCATATTCGATATCACTTACTGATGATGACCAACTTCTCTTTTATATGTGTAGTCGTATCTTATTGGCATAGGGAGTCTGGCTTAGAGTGTGTAAAATCCTTGTTACGGGAGAAGATTGATCTACTCTACATCCTTGATAAGACTGGGTGGGCGCCATTCCATTATGCTGTTTATCATGATATAGGAAATGCAACAGTAAAAGCACTATTAGTGGCAGATCCCAACATTGGATCCTTAGATATTAAGGATCCGAAAGGAAGAAATATATTTCATGTTGCCGTTGAAAATAAAAAAAGGGATACAATCAAAAAACTGTTTGGAGATAAACTGTTTATAACTCTGGCTAATCAAAAAGATAGCAACGGGAACACTCCTCTTCATTTATTTATGGCTTTGACATTGAAATAGAAGAAATGAGAATGGATCGTGGGGTCAACATTTATGCCGTCAACAACGAAAATTTGACAACTTTGGATGTGGCATCTTCATATGAAAAAAGACATATATTGTTTGAGGTACAAATACGTAGTCTTCTTTCGATAAATTTGGTAGACAAAAAGGTAATATTACAAATGAAAGTAATACTCTATAAACTTAAACATAAACGTAAACTTCTCCTTTTCTAAAACTCGAAACTTTTCATTTTTTTCCAACTTATGAGCATCTCATCTTGTAAAACATTCCAACTCTTTTAAAGCTCAAACCAATCCAAATTTCCACACTTTAAACCATTCCATTCCAACTGATCATTCCAGTCCTTTTTTTTTTTTTTTTTTTCTTCATTAAAAAAATAAATAAATAAATAAATAAACATTAGTTTACATTCTCCCCCTAGTGTGTTTTTGCTAAACTCTCAATTTTGTTCGGTGCTCACTTTTCTCGCGGAAGTCTTCATTTGGAAATGTCTACTAGTTAATCATTTGTTCCACAAAATTCAAGTTTTACCTCTCCATCTTCAATTACATCTTGTATAAAATGATGCTTCAGTGCGATATGCTTTATGTAACTAAGATAAACCGGGTTCTTTGCAATTGCTATTGCTGACATGTAGTCGCAAGAAATTGTTGTAGGCTTCAATTGTTTTTGTTATGTTTAGTCTTTATCATTAGCTTATTGCAGGCAGTGGAAACGGGTGTATGGAGAAATCTACAAACCAGTAGTCCATCCCATGTATTGAAAAGTAATGACTCGAAAAATGAAAGTGAAATAACAGGACAAATAGCGACTAAGTTTGGAGACAGTCTTGTTGTAGTGACCGCTCTCATAGCAACAGCATCATTTGCAGCTGCTTTTACAGTACCAGGTGGTTTCAACGGTAACGAAGGCTCCAAACAAGGAATGCCTATTCTACTAAGGAAAACAGCTTACAAAGCATTTGTTGTTTCAAATGCTGTAGCCTTCTCTTGTTCGTGTTGTGTTTTATTTGGATATATGAGGCTTCAAGTCTACCTTGCCAGTTATATTGCTACAAAAGAAAAAGAAGATAAAATTGAATACGGCATGGAAAATATAGTTGCGCTTCAGTATATGCTAACGGGAATTGCGATGGTAGCAATGGCATCTGCATTCATTACAGGAAGTTATGTTATTCTGGCGCCTTCCCTTGCTTTTGCAATTTCATTATGCGCCACCTGTGTATGCATTATTGTCCCTTTGTCTTTTCTCCCCACGAGGTATTTTCGATGTTTTGCCAAATTATTGACGATGCTTATAGAATTTTTTGAACTTAACTAAGACAGACCGGTGGCGTATCAAGAAGCAAGATATTGTACTTTATTTAAACATGTAAAATAAGATAGACCGGTGGCGTACCGTTACTTCTTTTATATGTATGTGTAACTTTTAATGAATATATATCTTTTTGTTTAGCATGATCCATTCATCATCCTTGATAATATTTTCTTTATAATTTTATTTTTATTTCTATTGCTGCACCGTAATGTAGTTTTTCTCATCTTGTTCTCTAATTCAACGAAGAGCGGAGCTAGTAAAGTGACTATTGGGTGCTGAGCCACCCCTAATCATTTAATTCATTAGTTATGCAGATCATAAATTAATTTTTTAATAATATTTGCCATTAGCCCCCTTATTTTTATTAAAATTCCAATAACTTAACAATCAGATACAACATCAAAAATAAATTTTACTTGTCAAGTTGTCATTTTCTAATTTAGCTTAGTTTCTAATATTATAGTGTTAATTAAGATGAATCATGAGTTAAGAAATATCGATTCATTTTTGGTGCAGTATTTATTGTTATAATTTTTACGTTAAGTTCGGCCTCCCTTAACTTCAAATCGTGACTCCTCCCCTGAATCCAACCTTTGCCGCCACTAAGCTCCAAACCTTATGGGTGTGCATTGAATTTGATGTGATAATATTAAGGACTTGTGATAATACGTAGTTACGTACGTCTCTAGTGCCTCTTCCTTTGCTTATTACTGTATTAGTTTATTATTATTTATATAGTTTTACTTCATCATTGAAATTAACTACTTAACGATACTTGTCAGATTGCCAGTTCAGTAAGTATTATCTTTTCTATATTTTTTCTGATTTTCAACCCTCAAATTTATACGCAGCCGCGACACGGGGGAGGGGATTGAAAAGTGTTTTTGACTGCGTTGATATGGTGCATTTGGTATGCAATTCCCATGCGTGTTTTTGGTCCTCGCAAGTGCATGTTTTTCTCTGAATGAAGGTGTGATGTTTTTCTCAAACGTAATGTAATTTAATTTTACATGGTATTCTGGCCTCTGGGGTCGTCCCTTGGACTTGGCCAGGTGGCTCTGCCACAATGAATAGGTAGCTCCTTTATACACGAAAAACTGTATATGCGTAAGGAAACTCCATCAATATTGCAAAAATCCAAAATTTTGTTTAAATAAACATAATGCATAATCTTAACATCAATTGCTAAATAGTTTCCTCCTTTTATTCCAACAGAATTTGAAGGCTCCATTATTTTTTGAACAAAATGATCATACTACACAAAACAAAATTTGAATTTAAAAAAAAATAATAATAATAATAATAAAAAAATAAAAATAAAAAAATCTCAGCGGTTACGATTACCATAGTATACGTGATCAGTGAAGTATTAATGTATGTTAGATATTTTAGTAACCTTCCTTTCTTAGAGAAAAAAGAAAAGAAAAACCAAAATTTGAATAACGGTGTTATCAAGCAATCGCTGGTGTTTTGGTGGATAATTTATTCAAAACGAGCAAATTATTCACATGTAGCTTTCGCAAACATTGTGTGATTTGACTGAATACTATATATGAAAATGAGTCCATTTTTACATGTAATTATTATTATTATTATTGTTAAACTATAATGACTCATGCAATTTTTAAAGTTGTTCATATAACAAAATGCAACAGCTTTTACTTAACTTTCTATTCGTTATTTGAAAATTATTTGGAATGAGTAAAGAAAAGAAACGATCAAACCACAACATATTGTTTATAGTGGTTCGGTTTATAAGGACTCTTTTCCTTGCCCTACTTCACTCCCCGAATCTCTAACTCGAGAGTTTTTCTTCACTATGTGTCCGTTATTAACTTAAAGAAAATTTGTGTATTTAGCCTCAATTTTTGCTACAGTACTTTTTATAAGAGCTAAGATCGCTTAAAGTTGAATTACACACAATAGATCAGGGTAAACACTATAAATACTCTATGTACTTATATGTTTGACTCATCATACTTACTCTATTTTTTTATTTTCATTATGTTTAACAAAATGTTAGATTATTTGTCATTATGCGTACTTAAATCTTTTTCTTACTTTAAAAGACATTAATGCTCCTGATCTTTTTCACCCGTCATCACCACCACGTTCAGCAGCCTAAACCACCACCACTAACGACCGTCAACAGCACCACCACCGCACATCATTAACCAAAATCAAAATGTCTTTCAAACATGTATCCACGCATGTATCATACTCCTAGATATATAAAATCAACCCATTTTCTCTTTGTCCTCACATATACATCGCTAGATACAAATACTTGTCCAAGTAATAGAAAACCAGCTTAGCTTTAACTACACATGAAAACCTAATATATTTAAAACTTAATTTTCGTCAAGCCCCTCAATGCCTTTTCACCTACTAACCTGTTACCTCTTACACACCTAAATGATTTTAAATGGTGGCGTTTGCCGATGGTGGTGACTGTGGAGGCAGGATGAAAGGTAGGAGTACAACATGGTCTTCGTCACTGGTGGTCAACGTCGCTGATGGTGAAATTTTTGGCTTTGGATTTGGTATATTGTTTGTTAATTTTGGATTTGAAAGGTGAAATTTAGTTGGCCGGAATTCGAATTTTTTAACCGAAATTTATGGTGGTTGGCTGAAGTTATATAATGTAGATGATGAAGATGGATGAAATGATTAAATTACCCATGATGGTGATGTATAATGAGTAATTTACGAATTCAGAAAACATAATAAGCCTATATTGTAATTACATACAGTATTTATATTTTTTATCTTAATAGATCATGTTAAAATCTGAGTTAATAGATCATATTTTTTATCTTAATACGAATTCAGAAAACATAATAAGCCTATACGAATTCAGAAAACATAATAAGCCCTATGTTGCACGGGAACTGGTACGGGAACGAGAAACGGGTACGGGTACGGGAACGGGAAACGGCAAAACTCAAAAAATCAAGAAACGGGTACGGCACGGGTACGGAAATAAATACATAAAATATATATATATATATATATATATATATATATATATATATATATATATATATATATATATATATATATATATATATATATATATATATACTATTAACACAGCACCTAAAGTTATTACCAAGAAATAAATAATTAATACTATTAACACAACCTGTAGCAATGATAGAGAAAGTTGCATTCTTATTCTTCAATTTTGCTAAATATAAATTCTAAACAACCTAAACATAAATTCTAAACAAAACCTAATAGGTTGATCCCAAGTAGATGTGCTTTAACCCTTGAATATGTGCCTTGTCGATTCTCTTCACAAAAACTACACGTGAACTTCCAAGTACCTCCTGTACCAACCTTTTCGGTTTTGGTTACAAACTGCCACAATGGCGGTTCATCAGTTGATGCCGCTGGTGTTGATGAAGAACCTTGACCTTGTGTTTCTTGAGAACCAGCCATAATCGTGATAGATGACTGTGATTTTATGAAGATTATTGTTGAATTTTGGGTTTAGAGAGGAAGGGGATGAATATGAATGTTTGATTAAAAATACCCTATAAAAATTATGAGAAGCGTACATGATACACGTTGGAAACTTACAAGAAATACCCCTGGACTGCTGGAAACTGTAAAAATGGTAAAGAACACACGGATATGAATCCAACCAACCTCCCCTTGATTCAATTTATTAATACCAGTTGCAATACAAGATACAAGAACCAAAGATTGAACTCAAAGAGAGTCAATCAGATTACTAAACAACAAAGCCTGAAACGGCTGAATGATTAACAATAAACGCCAAACTGATCTGTAGATCAGACTTGCAAATATCCAACAAGAACACTAGACTACACTTGAAAAGAGTAGACGTCGATTAACTTCGAAGGATGATGAACCCTTTGACATAGATGGGTTTATATAGGAAGCAACAAGGAGACAACCATCTTGGAAGAGGAGAGCACACCATCTCTTTTACAACAACAAGAGATGGGAGATAATAAATGATAAGCAGGCGTGGGACTTGGGACTTGGTATAGATCCAGAGATATTGAACTTGACATCTTTAGCCCCTGCACAAACACAAACAACAAAACAAGAAACAAAGTTAAAGAGTTAGAGAAGGGATTGTTTCTGTTATGACAGAAACAACCCCTGTAAGTTTGGAGAGTATTTTCAACACCCTCCCTCAAACTTACACACCAACAGAGGCCACAAACCTCAACAGCACACACAAGACCTCATGGCTATATACAGCCAAAAGATCTCACTTTTGCACACCAAACATGTCCAGCATTCCCAACTTGTCACACAAATACAAATGACTTTTGCTGCCAAGAGCTTTAGTCAGGATATCAGCAGTTTGCTGAGAGGTGTGAATTTTCTCAGTTCTAATCACACCTGCAGCCACTTTTTCCCTCACAAGATGCACATCAATTTCAAAATGCTTAGTTTTTTCATGAAACACAGGGTTCCTAGCAATTTGAATAGCAGAGCTATTGTCACAGTACATGACCACTGGTAAGGAGCTTTCAACTCCCATATCACCCAGCAGGTTATTTAGCCAGATCACTTCACAAGTACAGGAAGCCATGCTCCTGTATTCTGCCTCAGCAGATGATTTAGAGAGGGTGGATTGTTTCTTGCTTTTCCAAGTGACCAAAGAGTCACCCAAAAAGACACAGTAACCAGAGACAGATTTCCTGGTCACAGGGCATCTGGCCCAGTCAGAATCAGCATAAGCTTTAAGCTTGAGGTTCCCACTTTTGTTAATTTGCACCCCATTGCCAGGAGACCCTTTCAAATATCTTAACACCCTTAAAGCAGCATCTAAATGAGATTCAAGAGGGGCATGCATGTACTGACTCAGACAATGAATAGCATAGGAAATATCTGGCCTGGTATGAGTTAAGTAAATTAACTTTCCTACCAGCTTTTGATAGTTCCCAATGTTTTTCAAAGCTTTGTCATCAGCAGATTCTATGTGGTTAAGGGTGGTATTTTCAGGTAAGGGTGTGTCAACAGGTTTGGCTGCTAGCAGACCATATTCATGTAAAAGGTCTAAGCAGTATTTCCTTTGACTAAGGCATACACCTTTACTATTTTCCAAGATTTCAATGCCTAGGAAATATTTTAACTTTCCCAAGTCTTTGATTTGGAATTTGGTTTTCAAAAACACTTTGAATTTCTCAATTTCTTCAACATTATTGCCTGTAATGACAATATCATCAACATACACAAGAAGAACTAAAAACACATTCCCAGATTTCTTAGTGAACAAAGAGTAGTCATATTTGGATTGCACAAAACCATGTTCATTAAGAATAAGAGTTAATTTAGCATTCCACTGCCTAGGGGCTTGTTTAAGGCCATAAAGAGACTTGTTCAATTTCACAACTTTAGACTTGTGATCATCAAAACCAGGGGGCAAAGTCATGTAAACATCCTCAGTAAGGTCACCATAAAGAAAAGCATTATTGACATCTAATTGGAAGAGACTCCAATTATTACACATGGCAACAGTTATTAAGCATCTAACAGTGGACATTTTCACAACAGGGCTAAAAATTTCATTGTAATCAAATCCCTCCCTCTGGCTGAAGCCCTTGGCAACAAGCTTGGCCTTGTACTTGTCAACTTCCCCTGTAGATTTATATTTGATTTTCCATAACCATTTGCTACCAACAGGTTTTCTCCCTTTAGGGAGATCACATTCAGTCCAAGTATTGTTCTCTTTTAAGGCAGTTATTTCATTATTCATGGCTTGAACCCAATTAATATTTTTAGCAGCCTCATCATAGCAAGAAGGTTCAACAAATTTATTTAAGGTAGTAGAGAAACAATAATTAACAGGACTTAGATTAGAGTAACACACATACTTCTCAAGGCCATATCTGACACTACTATTAACCACAAAATCATTATATCTAGCAGGAGTCTTAGTGTTTCTAGAGGACCTCCTAAGAGCAGGCTGCTCAGAACTTATGTCATGAGTGGGATTGATTTGAGCATTGTCAGGAATGGAAGGGACATTTCCCTCAGGAAGAGTGTTGTCACCCATAGATGTTGCGATGCCAACAGTCTCACCATCCATAGAGGTATTTGTACCTCTAGGGCATGACCGGGCACCACCATCATCATTGGGTGTAAAAGTTTTCCCCCTCTGTTCATCATTGGGATTATGGTCAGTTTTTTCTTCATCAAAAAAATTCAGATCATTTAGAGTAGAGTCAGAGTTCTTATCAGTTTGCACTTTAGACTTCATTTTAAAAGGAAAAATAGTTTCATAGAATTGAACATCCCTAGAGTAGAAAACCATTTTGGAGTCAATACCATAAACTTTATAAGCCTTTTTTGTACCAGAGAAGCCAATTAAAACACATTTTTCAGACCTAGCAGAAAACTTGTCTGAATTTTTAAGGACAGAAGAGTAACACAAACAACCAAAGCTTCTCAAATGAGAAAGTTTTGGTTTCTGACCATATACAAGCTCAAATGGGGATTTCCCACTCAGAACAGAAGACGGCAACCTGTTAATCAAATAAGCAGCAGTTAAGATGCATTCAGGCCACATACTTAAAGGAATACCACTCTGAAACAGCAGACTCCTAGCAACATTAAGCAGATGCCTGTGCTTTCTCTCAGCAATCCCATTTTGCTGAGGGGTGTAAGCACAGGAAGTTTGGTGAATAATACCAAGGGTGTCAAACAGATTACTCATTTTGTTATTAACAAATTCAGTCCCATTGTCAGTTCTCACAGTTTTGATGCTGCTTTTAAACTGATTGTGAATCATATTGAGAAAGCTAACAAACAGATTATATACTTCATCTTTAGTTTTAACCATATAAATCCACACAGCCCTGGTATAGTCATCAACAATGGTCAAAAAGTATCTAAAACCCTCTCTGCTAGTGACCTTGTAAGGCCCCCAAAGGTCTATGTGCACAAGATCACCAATAGCAGAGCTCTTATGATCACTTAAGGGGAAAGGTTCTCTTGTCTGTTTGGCCTTGTGACAGATGTCACAAGGAGACACATGAGACCCTTTAGTGAACTTAAGGTCAGGTTGAAGAAGACTGACAGCTTGGTCTGAAGGATGACCAAGCCTGCTATGCCATAAAGACTTAGAAACATGACAAGTAACAGAAAAATTACCTACCATAGTAATACAAGAGGGGGAATCAAACACATACAGACCACCATTTTCACTCCCAGTCCCCATGAGTTTGTTTTGAGTCAAGTCCTGAATGTAGCATTTAGATTCATCAAAACCAACAAGCATTCTACTATCCTTGATGAGTTTATGAACAGATAAGAGACTGACACGATACTCAGGAACAACTAACACATCATACAAGATAACATTAGGAGAAAGTTTAAGATTTCCAATATACATGATTTTAGCAAGGGTACCATTAGGATGCCCAACAGTGAGATTAAGATCAGATATATTAGTGATATTAAACATGTTTAAGGTATTAATAGTCATGTGTTGATTAGCCCCAGAATCAATAATCCACCCATAACTGACTTTATCCACAGAGGTGTTATTATTATAAAACTTGTGAAAATTAACATTGAAAAAGATGTTATTATTTAAAAAACTAGCCATACCTGAAAGGTTGGCCTGCACATTGCTAGAAGGCATGTCTTTGATGAGACTCATAAGTTTCATCATTTGATCATTGGTAAATGTCATAGAGCTAGGTCCATTATCCACAGAAGACATAGAGCTAGAATTAGCATTATAAGAGGTTTTCTTATGACCAGGATGCCAAACTGGGTACCCAACAACTTCATAACATCTGTCACCAGTGTGACCAGTTTTGCCACAGTGAGTACAAGTCCAGTTAGGGTTTCTATTATTGCTATTACCATTGTTCACATTTTTCTTGTTATCAGCAACATAGCCCTTTTGTTTTTTATTACCATTATTAGACCAATTAGTTTTAGCAACAAAACTAGCAATCTGATTTTTAGATTCAGAACCAGAGGAAGAAGAAGCAATGCCTCTGTGAGACTCTTCTCTGGATATAACAACAAAAGCGTCTTTCACATCAGGGAGAGATTCTCTGGAGAGAATGCTACTCCTGATTGGTTGATACATTTCATTAAGACCAGTAAGAAATTGCATAAGTTTCATGAGTTGATTATGTTTTAACACATCTTCCCTAGCAGCACAGGTACATTTAGGCAATTTGGTCATAATGTCAAATTCTCTCCAAAGAGAGTTCAATTTATGATAATATTCAGAGACAGTAAGGTCCCCTTGTTTAAAGTTATTAATCTTTTGCATAAGACTCAAAATAATGGAGCCATCAAGTTTATCATATGTCTCTTTAAGCTCAGCCCACACATCAGCAGCATTATCAGAAAATATTTGACCAAGGTATAAATCTTCAGACACAGAGTTCAAAATCCAGGACAAAACAATAGAGTTACATCTATCCCATTGATTAGACAGATTGGTACTATTGGCATAAGTGGCCTTAAGACATTCACCATTGATAAAGCCCATTTTATTTCTAGTGTTAATAGCAAGAGTCATAGCAGTAGACCAGACCCTATAATTATCAGTTCCAGTAAGTTTCATAGACACAATAGAGCTAGTACTGATATCACTAGAATGAAGATGCAAAGGATTACCCAAGTCAAGACTACTAATGAGGTCATCCTTATTAGTGGTACCCATGAAAGAGCACAGACAAAGCAAGCAGAAAAGCAAACAAGGCAAGCAGAAAAACTAACAACGCAAGCAGAAAAGCAAGCAAATAAGAAACAAGAAAATACACATAAACTCACACCCAAGATATAACAAAAGCTCAGTCTTTGGACTGGGGTTGGCCAGAGCAGGTTTCCACTCCACTCAAGGTGGAGGGTCAAGGTGTTAACCGAACCCGTTTGCACCCAAAAAACTGAAGCTTTGTTAATCTTAAAGGAAGAAAGAGTCCTTACAGTGCTATGAGAAGATGTAGCGGAAAACGCCTCACAATACTCTTGAAAAGAGATATTATAAGGCAAATAGGTCCCAATAAGCGTCAGAGACCTCAAGAGTCACAAACGCCCAAAATAAGAAAAATTAGGGTTTCAAGGATCAAACCCTAATTCTTCCAATTTTATTCCAACCGGCAATAAACCCAGCGATTAACCCAGGGACGCCACCAATTGCAGAAACCCCCAAATTGATAGAAACCCTAGATCTTGAAATCTGCGAATCGATAGAGCCGTAGCTCTGATACCATGTAAAAATGGTAAAGAACACACGGATATGAATCCAACCAACCTCCCCTTGATTCAATTTATTAATACCAGTTGCAATACAAGATACAAGAACCAAAGATTGAACTCAAAGTGAGTCAATCAGATTACTAAACAACAAAGCCTGAAACGGCTGAATGATTAACAATAAACGCCAAACTGATCTGTAGATCAGACTTGCAAATATCCAACAAGAACACTAGACTACACTTGAAAAGAGTAGATGTCGATTAACTTCGAAGGATGATGAACCCTTTGACATAGATGGGTTTATATAGGAAGCAACAAGGAGACAACCATCTTGGAAGAGGAGAGCACACCATCTCTTTTACAACAACAAGAGATGGGAGATAATAAATGATAAGCAGGCGTGGGACTTGGGACTTGGTATAGATCCAGAGATATTGAACTTGACATCTTTAGCCCCTGCACAAACACAAACAACAAAACAAGAAACAAAGTTAAAGAGTTAGAGAAGGGATTGTTTCTGTTATGACAGAAACAGCCCCTGTAAGTTTGGAGAGTATTTTCAACAGAAACTTTAAAAAAACGTCCCCAAAACTAGAAACGGTACAAGAAACGCTAGTTGACTTATCGAAGCGGTCAAGGAACGTCCCCAAATTTTTGGAAACGGCCAAGAAACGTTTCGCAGCCGTCCCCGTAGGCGTTTCCATCCCCGGCGAGTTTCCGGTATGCGGTACGGTGCCTTCTGGACGTTTCCATGCATCAGAGAATAAGCCTATAGTGCTTAAACCAAATATTGAGATTTTTAATACACTGAAGTTAAGTTATGATGGCTTGCATCTTTCTGAGAAGAAAACATTTCTAGATGTTGCATGTTTTTTCAAGTGCAAAGATAAGGAACACGTTACTAGGATACATGATAGCTTTGGTTTTGACCCGGTGTAAGGAATTAGTGTTCTTATTGAGAAATCTCTTATAACTGTTTCAAAGAAACGACTAGAGATGCATGACCTCATACAAGAAATGGGTTGGCAAATAGTTCGTGATATGTTCACCAACAGCAGGATCTGGGAACTCGAAGAAATGCAGAATCGCATAATACAGAAAACAGTAATGAATCTCTATCTTTCTCTCATTTGATTGACCACAACTTTTGGAAGGGCGTAATTTCTGTTATTCTTTTTTCGTATTATTCTAATATGTTAATTAAAGCCAGGTTCATTTTTTATGTTTCTATTATTTTCCGGCACATATTTGGTCGGAATTGGTATAAGCTAAAACTAATACATACTTTTGTGGTCTGTAAATTTTTTTGAAGTGCATATGGGTGAATTTAGTGAAAGAAGTTAAATACTACATCATATCATCCCAATATGTATTACTACTAGTTGGTTTTATTAACAACAATATACCATGCTACATATCATGTTTTGTTTGAAGTTTTTGAAATTATCGACTAGAGGAACGTTTTGGTCATTGTTACAGAACCTGAAATCAATTGAAGCTATAGTTTTGCGAGACTATGAATACAACGTTGACCACTACGATAAGAAGCTAACTAGTAAAGTTTTTAAAAAATCGAAGAATCTCCGGCTACTTGATATTGACTCAGATTTTCCATCCCACGAACCAACAGTTCTCCCTGATGAATTACGATGGCTTTGTTGGCATAAATATTCATTTGTTGCTCTTCCTGAGCACGTATGCGTAATCTTGTTGGGCTTGAAATGGTCAGTAGTGCCATTAAATGTTTATGGAAAGGACAAAAGGTATTCTCGTAAATTATATCAGTTGCCGAGAAATATAATGAAATTTGATGTTTTTCATGCAAAAGTACTTTTATTATTAATTTTATTAATTTATGTTTTTTTTATAGATACTACCAAGATTGAAATTCATTAATCTTAGTGAGTCGCAACACATGCATAACAAGAATTCCAGATGTCTCCGGGTCCCCATATATTGAGAGGTTCATCTTAGCTAATTGTACGAGTCTGGTGGAGGTTCATCAGTCGCTTGGATGTCATCGTAGGCTTGTTTACTTAGATATGAGTGGCCGGTTGCTGGAAGCTAAAGTATCTCCCATCGGCAATTGACATGCAATCCCTAGAGACTCTAATTCTTTCCAATTGCCTTAGTCTTAAAAGATTCCCAGAAGTCTCACCATGTATGGTAAAACTTTCAAAGATATATCTTGATCATTGTAATCAAATAAAGTACCTGCCATCATCATTTAGATATCTATCTGGTCTTAGCTTCATAAGCCTAGTGAGTTGTAGGAAACTTAAGAACATTCGAAACTCTATTTGTGAGTTGAAGAATCTCAAGAGCCTGTATCTTCATAATTGCATTAGACTGGAGATATTACCAGAGGAGCTTGGAAGCATGGAAAAGTTAGAAGAACTTTTGTTAGGATTCCGTCACAGGCCGGCCTTTGAAAACATGCTAGAGTCAAGTAAATTTCATACTTTCACAAGTTTGTATTCTTTGAGAAAATTGGATCTTAGATGGAGACAAATTGAAGAGAAGGACTTTCCCCGAAACCTTCACGCGTTCTCTTCATTAGTAGAACTAAATCTAAGTGGCAACTCTAAGTTGCAACTCTAAGTTAACACGATTACCTCCTGGAATCTCTCATATTCCAAATCTTAAGCTGTTAGAGGTAAATGAATGTTCGAGACTACGAATTTTAGATGATCTCCCTATAGGAATACAGATGCTAAAGGCTGGAGGTTGCAGCTCACTGGAAACGATTGGAAATTTTGCGAAAGATTATGAATGGCTATATAACGTATGGCTCTTTGCCCTAGAATCCTACAGAAACAAGAGAACGAAAGATCCATCGATAGAATGTTGGGGCTGTCATTCATTAAGGTGACCAATAGTCTTTCTCTCGTTCTCTCCCCCCCCCCCCCCCCCCCCCCCCCTCCCCCTCCCCTAATACTATTGGTAAATGAAGAACAGAATTGAAAGAACAAAGAACAAGTAATTAACAAGAACTATAATTTTATTGCTGTAATTGTTGTTGTTTTTGTGTTGATTACAATGAGATACATGATCCCTATTAGGCACCTTCTAATCATCACAACCCTTCATGGAAAAGTTATGACCTTTGATGAATCTTGATTGACGCCTCTTTTCTGAATCAGTACATCCTGTGTTGGAATATGTGAATCATACAAATCTATAAACACATAAACATCACAAGTATGCGCAGCGGATAGATCTACAATAACATATAATTAATTAACATAAAAACTAAATAGATGCGTACCTTTTCGATTCCTAGCAAGAACAAGGAATCACGTGCTCCAAGAACAATATAAACCCTAATTGGGTTTAAGGATGGATCGACTTTATTAAGGTCGAATAGGGCAAGTCACAACAAGCTAAAGTAAGCTTGTACTCCGTTCTTGTACACACGTATTACTAGCGTCTCAATGTGAAAAGCTAGGTTCATGTATCACAAATAAAACATCACAACACCTAGGGTTTGATGTTCTATATAATACATGATCGAACCCCTATGGATACACCACTGTACGTATAAAGAAAAATCAACTTATTATATGTATATGCACACGCATGCCATACACATGAATTAATAAGTATTACACATGCATGTGCATGTGATATCTTCTTTTAATGTAGTTGTCAGTGGGATGAAAAGCAATTGGAGCACCGATTGAAAAGTCAATGGTTTGAGAATTAATTGTCTGTCGAATGTATTGTGAAAAATATAATCGGTTAGGGATATTGTGTCCACCGATTATATTAAGCTATTGAGGGGTTTATATACACTTCAAACTTGCTCACCAAGTTTGAGTCCAACACCTCCTCAAGTTCCATAAATCGACACTCAACCCCTTCTACTTTCTTTGTTCGACCATATAAATATTTGTGATTTAATAATTAATCATAAATCATTATATTAATTATTAATACATTGAGACTCATACGTAATGTGTGCAATCCCGAAGTCTCGTGTTCGAAACCGGACATACGAATATTAATTATTATCCATAAACTCTAACAGCTCCCACTTGGATATTCATTAATATAGTAATGACATGGGCTAGTCTAGCTTAACAGATCCCAATGCCCCCAGCCTGAACCGAGTATGGTTTTCCTGGAAAAACCACGTGATGATATTATCATCATACTTATCCTTTTGTTTCTAATACCACATTAATATGGATATGGATCAAGGTCATTCCATAATTAACTATTCTGTTTCTCGTTATTATTAATTGATCAAGATTACCAAATCATCTGAACGTCTTCCAGATAGACTTTGGGTGTGGCCACACAAACATCTTGTCAACCCTACGAGGGGCCCAGCAGTATTATACTTCAAAACAAATTTGAAGGAACAAATCCGTTATTGACTACGAGCGTGACCCTCGAACTTTGCATCACCTCCGAAAATAGCCCTTATAACTACCTGTTACGGATAGCGTTAGACTACCTTACAGAAAATGAGCTACATCCTCGGCAGTCACCTGGCATCTCAAGTCTGAGGATAAATATTCATGATTTACTTAATGGCGACGATCCATAAAGTATAATCATGTAGTTGGGATAAGTCCTATATTCAATTTATCCAATATTGAATATCATGTGATATTGGTGTCTCAACCTTACAGTACATTCTACCAATCCTCACATTTGTCTTAATTCAACAATATTCCCATATTATTGATCGACAACGGACTATTTAGAATAACATAAGTTATTCACGGATTTAAACATGCAAATATAGGATACAATATTAATAATGAGAATAAACGTTATCCGCACTTTATTTCATTAAAATAATAATTGTTTACACGTCCCTTATCCAAATACTAGCTAGATCAATGCATGATAATTCTCATTAATGAATTATGCCACAAGTCATGTTCCACATACTTGTTGACAAGGCATAAATCAACTAATGTTGATCTATCGGAATTTTGAGAATACTTATTTCATATAATGAAATTCTTGTATGTGTGCATTCATCTATCTAGATATTGCCACATACTTCATAAAATGCGTGACATCCTCATGCACGAATTTATGACAATTAAACTACCAAACCTTGTAGTTAAAGCATTCTAATTCTTTATGTATAATGCAACTATGCTCATATTGAGCACAACTAGTATACATGGTCTCCTAATAAGGATGAGCTCCCACCATGACTAGTATTGAGTGTCATCTCAATCTTACTAGCATCATTGTATCCAACAACAATATGCTCTTTTAAAAGTTCCGTAAACTTTAACATTCATCGTGTAATGTTTGACATCTACAAATCCTACAAGATTTGTCATCTATATCAACATCTTGCCATATGGTTCATATTTAGAATTTTGGAGCAAATCCAGGCTGAGGATGTAAATTCTAAACCATATTCATTACACTTAGCTATCTAATAATTTCCAATTAGATACTAATGTTGTCAATCATCTTGCACTCAAGTATGATACAACAAGCAACATGATATACATGAAAAATCCTTGTGTCAAACTTAGATTTTGTTCATGTCATATCTTTTCAAAGATATGTTTCTATCTAGATCTTCTAATAGAATATCATGTTCTTTTAGAATCAGTTATTTTACCGCTTATGTTTATAATAAAATAAACATATATTTCAAGGTTTTATTTTCTATATGAAGTTTCATTCCAAACTAAAACTTAACATATAAATGTTAATGAAATGTTACTTCCTATATGTTATACAACATATATGAAATAAGAAAATAAATACATCACTCCCACTAGCTTTCAGGAATATTAAGAAATATCTTAATTTTAATTATAAATCAAACTAGATTTAATAACTAAAATAAGTATATCTTCTAGATGCATGCATTAATCCATTCACAAATGATTTGCATTTTGTATACTACTAAAGATTATTTCGAATTCAAACACTCCTTTCAATTACTTTTCGTCCTCGCTCAAGTAATTATCCAAGAAAGAGTTTTGATATTCCATTATTAATTTCATATAAATGAAACTAATAATAACAATCATAATCTTTATATATTTAATGTGCTTAGAAAGAATTTCAATCACATTTAATTGCTTAATTGTGATTGATAATCTTTTCACATATTAAATATGTATACAAATTTGTCCATTATGATTTCTACACAAGAATTTTAAATCTTTAGGATTTTCATTTCCATTTTTAGAAATTCATTTCCATTCTATAGTGTTACTATAGAGTTTAAGATCAACTATGTTTCCAAACTAGTTATCTTTTGGACTGCATCTTGTTAATCATAGTATGAGTAATTTGCCAAATAACATTTGCAATTTATTAATAGGCATATCACGATCCTGTAACTCATAACCCTCAACATATTCTACAAATATTTGAGATACCCTTGCGGATCTATGAATAAGAATTCCATCATCTTTGAGATTTAATACTAACATGTTAAATCCTCATTATGATTTTGCTAGCGTATTTAGAAGATTATGTATCTTGTAATTTTTATCTTTTGAAGATAAAACTCCCACTCGCCTTTTGTAATTTATACATTACCTATAAATGCTTAGCAAATAGAGCAACACAAACTTGTTCTCTTTTGGGACTTTACATATACAAATTGACAGTTCCTAACCTTAATTTGTTAATAACCTACCCAACAAGTAGTTTAACAAATTCTGAACTTCAATTTTAAGACTTAATGTGATTCGTCACATTCCATATTAAATGGTGTCTTATTAATCTTCTAGGTTGGAGTCTAATTGAGTATATCCAATTCATACTCAATTTTCTAACCTTGATATCTTTAGGAAGATAAGAATATACAGTTATCTTTAATCAAACAATATTTAAAAAGAGTTTGATTCTTCTAACTGAACATACCATAAATACTATGTATTTCATTAGTATTAATATTGTAAATCATTCTTACAGTATATAAGATAAATATATATCGTTTTGGCTTACCTATTTACCAACTAAATCACTTTAATGGTACAATAGATTTTCCAAGCCACTTGCATATTTTATAACATAAGTGCCTTATTTGTCCAAGCCACTTAATATCTATGTCTTACCAAAAAGACATAAACTGTTATAATCCCAATCTACGTTATAAATCATTGATCAACTCAATGACTCCTTGTATATGTCTTAATTAAAAAACATAACAAGATAACGTATTACTTTATTTATAAGTCTTATAGCAATAAAAGACTTCATATTTATATTTTACAATATAAACATGTATAACTAAAGTAATTATGAACACCACAACTTGGTTTCAATTATTATTTCAAGTTAATTTATTTACTTCATATATTTATGTCATTCCAAGAATACATAAATATTTACATTTGAAGTAATCTTATTATCATATTGACACTTGTTCTAATTAATTATCTAATTTTAGAAACTTGTAAATTAACATAGTTTCATCAAATCAGCTGAGGCTGCAATGATGAAAGTATGTAATTTACCTTGTCATTAATATCTAGTAATGAAAGTAGATATTAACTCCAAGTGTTCTATAAATTAGAATGTGTATAAAACACATTAGAACATTGATCTCTTACCTTGCAGTCAAGATAACCCTTTAAATCATATTCCTTTATGTTGTTGCTTGCACACAATAAGATTTCTCCCACTTGTGCATGGAACAACATCACGTATCAAATAAACAACACGTCAATAGTTTGCTTATTTGATCAATATGATTGTGTCATAGATATAAGTAGATATAAAATCACCTCGTCTAGTAAGGAAACGTACACGACTATCCTTAATACCACAAGTGTCTATAATTGGAAAGTATTTATCTCAAGAGATTCTAGAGATAATTTGGGTTACTACCAAGACTTGTAGCTCCCACTGAATTTAAGATCACTGCATGAACTCATTATTCAGTAATTACAACACAATGCTCCCACTGGGTTTGACAACATTGTAAGTGTTGCATCACCAGTAAAAGCAAATAGCGTGCTGTTTACTTTCCTACACCTTTGATGAATCCCTTACGTAACGCTACTAAGGTACTCAAAGAATGTATTCTACTTGTAAATGATGGAATATCCATCAATGCAATTAACTTGAAAGAATTGGGTATGCAATTTCTTCCTTAGTTAGGTCTACCATCCCCATCATGGTATGTAGCACCTTTAAATGGTTAAAGCATAACAACTAGATCAAACATTCTAGTTTGCCTTTTACCAATTTTGCGGTAATTAGTCTAGTTTCTAATTTAATAACTCCTAACCATGCAATTTCTCACTCATGAAAAGGAATAGGATTAAGTCTTACTCTTCACACGGAAAGTGGACTCGGTTTATTCTTTTCAGCAAAAATTGACTCTATCCAAAACCCCTACGGGTGTAGATCAATTTACTACTAAAAGAATATCCCATGTTTACGGTTTTAACGTTGCATTAAATACATTAAAAGAATTTTCAAAATTCAATTTAGTATTTTTGATAATAACTTTTCAAGAAAATTAAACACCCACGGTAAATAAAAATTTCACCATTTAATTTTCATTGAAAATTAGGATCCAAATTGACGTCGTTTCATCACATCAGCTTTGGCTGCTAGCAATGAAAGTGCTCAATAAGGTACGGGATCACCCAATTGCCAATATCTAATTGCAATTCCTAGAAATCTTGGGACTTACATTATATTGCCAACCTCGGTTGCAAAATGTAAGCACGTTTCATCCCCAAATCTTTATGCCTTGGCGCCGTCCCATTACATCAGCTTTGGCTGCTAGTAAT
The DNA here is from genome assembly GCA_021014915.2 of Artemisia tridentata subsp. tridentata. NCBI lineage: Eukaryota > Viridiplantae > Streptophyta > Magnoliopsida > Asterales > Asteraceae > Artemisia > Artemisia tridentata. The sequence goes on from CP139508.1 coordinate 9,173,672, forward strand.
GAAAGTGCCCAATTAAGTTCACCAACTCAAGAAACAGTAAATTGACGTCGGTTTATTGCATTCAGCTTTGGCTGCTAGCAATAAAGTACTCAATTTACCCTTAGATGACCATCCTTTGAACATCAACATTCAGCTTTGGCTGCTAGTGATGTAGGATGAAACCTTAGGTGTTTCTTTTTGTAGTTGGGTGCCATTTAACTTAAATTTAAAGGGTAATAAATTTTGATGTGTAAAATCAAAAAAAAAAAAATATGTACAAAGATGTCATGCATTCATCTTTGTATCATATATGTTTTCAAAAACAAAACCGTTTACTCATTCGTAGCTCAAACCATCAAAGTTTTTAATTGAGGCGCTGAAAAACTTACAGCTTTGCCTTAAGATGCTTCGTATTTATCGTGGTGTACTTGGTAAGTCTAAAATTGACGCACAGGCGGGCGTAGGGACGACAGCCGCCGAAGCTGGTTAAAACCGTGCCCCTCTAAGGTCACAATTTAATGCGAACCAACCTAGAACCCACTTTTTAGTTTACCAATTTTAGGTCCGCCGCTTCGACCACTTAGTACAGTCGCAATCAGTCAACTAAAAAGCATATGATTTTCTTGCTAAAACAAATTTATGAGGTAAATTTATTATTGCTAGTCTCGCCTGGGAGCAAATTACCGTGCGAAGCGAACCACTGTCGGCACATAAGACTTTGCAATAAAAGGATTTACCACAAAGGTTTCATAGTTATTAGTCTTATTTATTTTTATTATGAAAATTACCCTCTTATGTGTTGCAATCCATCATAATATATAAACATAAAAGATCAAGTAATTACAAAATAAATAAATAAACACATAATAACAAATATATGATCATCCACGATATCATATAGCCACATGCAAACATTTTTCAATAAATCCTAATATTAATTCTATGTGAAATTTTAAATGTATGTAACTAACAAAACTCCCATTGGTTTTCGAGCTCACTGTGCCCAATGGTCCACAGACACCAAATAACTTGGCCGCGTAAGTTTTGGTTAGTTAGATACCACATTGCACATAACTTATTAATTAATATATATTGAGGTCTTCCCCAATTTAAGATTTATTTAAATCATGTAGCAAATAATTCAATACAAAATCAAACAAACCATTCCATGACAAAATATGCAAGATTTTGTCATGGATCCCATATTGCACATATAATCATGTTAACACATATTATCATGTCAATATATCCTGTACGCAATCTAATTAATTAATTAATGACGTCACATAAGGTACTCATTAATTAATCCCTAAAAATTGCATGCAATCCTAGGGTTTTCTACAAGTTTTCTACAAAAACTAAAACCCTAAATTTTAATTATAGGGTGTCGACCCTAATTAGGGTTTTCAACAAAACAAACCCTAGATCATTAATTGCATGTATCTAATTAAAGATTCAATTTTTAAGGTTTTATGTAATCAATTACATGTTAAAAACGCGGCTCATGATGCCACTGTTGGAATATGTGAATCATACAAATCTATAAACACATAAACATCACAAGTATGCGCAGCGGATAGATCTACAATAACATATAATTAATTAACATAAAAACTAAATAGATGCGTACCTTTTCGATTCCTAGCAAGAACAAGGAATCACGTGCTCCAAGAACAATATAAACCCTAATTGGGTTTAAGGATGGATCGACTTTATTAAGGTCGAATAGGGCAAGTCACAACAAGCTAAAGTAAGCTTGTACTCCGTTCTTGTACACACGTATTACTAGCGTCTCAATGTGAAAAGCTAGGTTCATGTATCACAAATAAAACATCACAACACCTAGGGTTTGATGTTCTATATAATACATGATCGAACCCCTATGGATACACCACTGTACATATAAAGAAAAATCAACTTATTATATGTATATGCACACGCATGCCATACACATGAATTAATAAGTATTACACATGCATGTGCATGTGATATCTTCTTTTAATGTAGTTGTCCGTGGGATGAAAAGCAATTGGAGCACCGATTGAAAAGTCAATGGTTTGAGAATTAATTGTCTGTCGAATGTATTGAGTAAAATATAATCGGTTAGGGATATTGTGTCCACCGATTATATTAAGCTATTGAGGGGTTTATATACACTTCAAAATTGCTCACCAAGTTTGAGTCCAACACCTCCTCAAGTTCCATAAATCGACACTCAACCCCTTCTACTTTCCTTGTTCGACCATATAAATATTTGTGATTTAATAATTAATCATAAATCATTATATTAATTATTAATACATTGAGACTCATACGTAATGTGTGCAATCCCGAAGTCTCGTGTTCGAAACCGGACATACGAATATTAATTATTATCCATAAACTCTAACATCCTGTTGGTGTCGATTCTTTACAGATGGAGGTTACCATCTTTGTTCTTATCACATTTAACCCCTAAATATATACTATGCCTTATTTACTTTTGGTTCTACTGCTTCCCAAATTCCATGAACGTTAAAGATTGCCCTAATTCTTAATGCCCAAATAGTATAATTTGTAGAGTTGAGGATTGGGCACTTGTAGAATGTGACGCCGTCTGAAGCCCTTTTCCAGACTTTTTCATGACTTGGTCATTTTCTTCACTTTCTTGTCCAAATTAGCCCAAAACATGCTGGTTTTCATCTTTTGTGTCCCAAGTACCTAAAATGGGAAAGAAAGGATTTAGGGCAATAATTGATCAAATACATACGAATTTAGGGCTTAAATGACCCCTTAAAAATGTATGTTTTAAATCTTTATCAGTGTGGTGAGGGTATTTAAGAGGGTCGAGTCAGGGCGTCCATCTTATAATATTGTTTATTATAATGAAGTTTTTGTGGAGTTGATTTGAGAAGCCAATTAAATCGGCGAATCATTGTACGTTGTCTTTTTGTTTTCTTGATTGTTTAGCTATTCGTTGTATGATCCCTTATACGTGGGTGTATGATCCCAACAAGTGGTATCCAAGAGAGGTTCGAGGAGAAGGAATCATACAATTTGAAGTAGGCCGATAGGAAAAGAACGAAGAGCTTGTGTTTGATTCGTCATATTCAGCGCATCGGTGGTAGAATTGACGGTGTGCGTTCATTACCGTTGAATTTATGTGAGATTTTATAGAATGTTCAAAATCCATAATCCACAATCTCACCGGAGTGATAGGTCATTGAAAAAATGGTTGAGAGTTATCGATTGTCCAAATTCTTTCAGAATGTTGTGTTGGTGTATTTCTTTCGAGGCAAGTTTGGTGTTTACCATAATGATGATGATCGAGATTGTAACGGTTGTAGAAGAGCTATGGTGTAATGAGGTTGTGATGTAGATGATTTGTCTTTCAACAATGACGCTGGCTCGGTGGACCAATTGGTTTGGTGTCTTGTGCCGAAAGTAGCCTTTTTTCCAATCAAACGGTGTGTCTCATTTGTGAGAATGGCGGTACAATTGTATTGGATCATGTGGATTATCGATGAAAATGAGACATCAAAGATGAAGTTTAAGGAATTTGAATTAAGGGAGGATTTGTAGAAGATTATTCTAATTTCTTAAGGTAGAGTCGTTCAATTTAGTAACTTATCTACATTAAGGCCACGGATCAACTTGGGCTCTGAACAACAGTTTGGGCCAATAAAGTATGTGGCCTAGGAGCATCAATTGTTTCATGTCCATATTGAATATACACATACCTAACATGTGGATAGGCTAAAGTAATTGGGTTGACCCAATGAGGTTGTTGTGAACCGATCAAACCAAGTAAATTGGGATGTGGATGAATTCCCAAACGGACATAAAGCAATAGCAAAGTTAAAACAGAACTTCGTTGTAGGTGTTGATGTTGGACATGTCATTCTTGTATGTTAAAGAAGAGTAATAGATCGATTATATTTGTTTTTGGTAGTTAAGGTTGGCAGTCGTTTTTAGTCGATGTTGGTTGCAAAAAGAAAAAAAAAAAATGAAAAATAAAGGTTTTGTTTGATTTGATTGGACGAAAGAATAAATGAGATTGAACATGTTTGACTGGTAATTTCCTCGATAATTATTGATTAAACAATCAGACCAATTACATCAATGATCAAATAGTATTCGTTGAAGTGAAATAATACGGTTGATTACGGCAGCGAAGAGAAGCGAACAAAATTAGGGTTTTGGATGTGATACCGAGTTGAATAATAATTTTCTTGCATTTCATGAATTATCAAATACAATATATAATCTTCTAGAAACAAATAAACATGGGCTTAGCCCATAAAACATAAAAAAATGATTAGGAGGGCCAAACTCATACATAATTTTTGTGCTTAAAAATATGTGTCATTAGCTCACTAGTTTATGATGAAGTGGGTCCTCAGTTACAACCAATGAAAGAGTGACACCTAGGGGTGAGCTTTTGGAACGAGGACCCGACCCGACCCCCAGATCGATTCGACCCGAACGAACCAAACGCGGTTTTGTATCGGGTTGCACTTTTCCGGACATGTCGGGTCGGGTCGGTTCGAAACCCGACAAAACCGACCGACCTGTCGATCGAAACCGACCCAAGTAAGTTTCGGTTCGGTCTCGGGTTGGGTTTTGGGGGAATTTCTGTATGGGGTTTCATCGGATCGGGTCGGGTCGGGTTTGACCCGATGCTCACCCCTAGTGACACCCAAGTTTAGACATAAAATTAAGCATAAGTTTAGGCCTCCCAATCATTTCTCTAAATTATAACATCTAACTAATAATAATATTCTAACAAATTACAACATTCGATTAAGAAACAAAATAAAAATACGATTTATATAAGGTACGATGAACTTAAATCTTTTCATTGTCTCTGTAGGAGGTTTCTTTCAAACCTTAGAATACTATTAAAAAAAAGTTTAATATTTATTGACATGACTATTTTTTGTGTTATATTTTATGTAAGGACACTACATGATAGGGGTAATTGTTAAAAAACGTACGCAATTATACGTGAAAACCGGTTTTACGTAGCGAACTAAAAAATTTCCCAAATTTTGATCTAAACTCATGAAAACCCCTCTAAAAACGCATTAAGGGTACTTGTGAAAAAAAAAAAAAAAAAAAAAAATGCTGACGTGGCGAAAACGTGTTGCGTCCAACGTCCAAATCAAATTTTTTTTTGAAATTAATTTTTTAAGAAAAAAAATAATTTTTTTTCAAAGTTAATATTTAAAAAAAAATTAAATTTCTATTTCCGAATTTTATTTTTAAAAATAATTATTTTTTCAAATTTTTTTTTAAATAATTATTTTTTCTAATTTTTTTTTTCTAAAATTTTTTTTTCTAAAAAAATAAAAATTTTCAAAATAAATAATTTTTATAAAAAAATTATTTTCGGAAAAAGATTTTTTTTAGAAAAATAAAATAATTTTTCTAAAAAAATTATTTTCCGAAAATTTTTTTTTATGAAAAATTTAATTTTTTTAGAAAAAAAATTTTATTTTTAGAAAATTTATTTTCCAAAAAAAATAATTTTTCGAAAAAAAATGATTTTCGGAAAAAAAAAATATAATTTTTCTAAAATAAATTTCGGTTAATAAAAAAATTTTGTAAAAAAAAGATTTTGGATGTTGGACGCAATTTAACGACAGGGACTATTTACGTAACTTAGTGTTAGGACGGTGGCTGCAATTTTCCAAGAAAGAAGGGGCAAAATGGTCATTATAAATTAAAAAAACTACTTTTGTAAGTGAGCCAAACCACATGGATGATTTATGTAATTTACTTTAAGTTTTTTAATGTATTACTGTATGTTTTTCTTATGGTTTATTAAAGAAAATGGATCTTTTGGGTTCTTAGTGCAAACATTGTTATATAATGTGTCATCCAACTTACAAAACTATCCATAGATTTGGAATAACGTGCATTTGTTAACAGAATCAATAGTCTACACGGAGCACACGATGCATCCAAACACGCACCCATTGTCATCACAGTATGAACAGTCGACAACATTGAACAAACTTGATAATGGTCAACTTGAATTGGCTCCAAACGGGAATACGATTATTCATCTTCTATCTGAGTTTGGAATTGCAGACGATTTAAAAACAATTCTTGAAAAACACCCATCTCTAGTATACCGTCGGAATCATCAAAAGGAGACACCACTTTTTGTGGCTTCAAGGGAGGGGCACCTAGACATTCTTGAACTCTTGATTAACTGTGTCAAAGAAAAAACTGACCTCGAAGAACTGGTCACAAGAAGCACGGATAACTACACTGCTTTGCATCTTGCTATAGAAAAGCATCACGCTCCAATAGTCTTTTGGTTGGTTAATGGACTCCCTCAACTTGCAAATCGTATAAATGTCTTCAATGAAAGTCCGCTTTACTTTGCTGCACAAAGAGGTTATCATCATATTTTGAGGCTAATATTGGATGAAAGCAAAGAAAAATCTTTCGAGGGACCGAATGGAAAAACTGCACTGCATGCAGCAGTCATGTCAGCAGTCATGTTACAAGAATCAGGTAAACTATATTAATTTTTCTTCTTTTTTTCTTTGTAATTTGCTAACCCTTTATGGTAAAGTTATTACGACATGCGATAAAAAATAATTTTTTATGCTTTGAAAATAAACCTTGTACCCCTTACAAATAACTACCTCAACCGCTCTAATGTAACACCGCTTTGCATATTTCCAATCCTTAAATGGTCCGATATTTATTCACCCCATGGGTCAATAAAGGTCAATTTATGTGTTACTCCGTAGTAAACAATATTTGCTTCACCATAAAGAAAGTATCAGTAAAATAGACCGGATTTTTGTGACACATATCGAGTGTCAGATTATGTTCTACCTTCTAGTCGGTATATGCATGAAGAAGGCTTCAGTATGACAATTCTTCCGTCAGTTTATACCTCTAATAGCATTTTATATTTTTCATTTTTTGTATAAAAGGAAACCACAAAATTGAATCACCATCATGTTGGAATATGAATATCATAACAGTTTATATAAACATATAACATGCACATCAAGTACGCAGCGGAATACAAGATCTAAATACTAGTAATTAATTAACTAAATATAAAAGAAAATGCGTACGTTTGATTTCTAGCAAAACAAGATATCAAACTTCTCTTTTCTTCTCTTGATCAAATAAAATGATTAACGTGGAACCCCTTACCCTTTTGTTCCACAATCCAAGATGGAATAACTAAAGTAAGTTATTACCAAGGTCTTGTACACACGTACTATAACCAACTAACGTTAGCACTTTGTTCCCGAGTTCTTATTTGGAGAGAAGAGAAGAGAAGTGGAGAGAAAACTGAAAAAAAATTACGTTCCCGAGTTTTTTTTTGAGAGAAGAGAAGAGAAAAGGAGAGGAAATTATGCCAAAACTTCTCTCCTAATCTTCTTCCCAAATTGGGATGATTTGGAGAGAAGGAGGTTTTAAAGCCATTTTTTTCTTACATGCCCTTTCTTTTCTCCCCAACTAGGGAACACAAAATTAAAAATCATTTTTTTTGCCTCTCCTCTTCTTTTCTCTCTTGTTTCCTCTCTTCATTTCTCTTCTTTCCGTTTTATACTCGGGAACAGAGTGTAGATGCTAGTGTAAAGACACGTATTAAACCAAAATCAATTTGTTTAACAAAAGACAAATCGACTAACTCATAAAGATGAAGATCGATTGGTATTTAGAAGAAAAGGAAGAGAAAATAAATCTTAGGGTTATAGCAAATATGCACTAGGTGAAAACTAATAACCCTTTGATTTATATTTATTGTGAAACATTACTTGGGAAAAAAGATGGATCGATCAAGGGTTGTAAGCCCCAAGCCCAAACTGGCCACCCCATTGAATGGGGTTTCTAGATCCTTATTTAGCTCCAAATTTCACCTACGGTCCTTCCTTTATTCTCTAACGGTCGTTAGTCAATTCCGTTAATTACTTAACGTCCGTTAGTTATCATTTCAGGTCCTAAATATTTAAATACATAACATGGTTATATATTAATTATTTCCGTTAGTCATTCATACGTAAAGTGTGCAATCCCAAGGTCCCGTGTTCGATTCTAGTTACATACATTTTAATATTTTTCCATAACACTAACACATCACACTATTATGATAAAAGTCATCATCACTCAAAAGTTCGTATAACCAATTAAGATTTACACGTTTTGATGCTAACAATTCTAGTCTAGCTACAAATGAAAACGGATTGCCAATTAATCTTGGTCTTCATTAATCGCCACCAAGTATCTGTCAATCATTCCTGTTTAAGAGAAATTCATGTAATAATTATTGAAAACTCAAACATGGTATATAGAACGGAAAAATTAATTAATCCGATCCTAACAAGAGTTATTCTTCCTAGAAAAGAAATTGATACAACTGAAGTTGCTTTAAGCTGAAAACATTAGTCAAGTGATATGTTAGTTATAAGAACACTCCCTACAAGTAACGCATCAAGTGCATTAAAGGCATTTGAGGTGCGTTAAAGCCGAGTTAAAGCCAAGTTAATGGTTGGGAGGTACCTGCGTTAACGCAGCGTTAAGGGTAGTTTCTGTGTAAAAAAATAAAATAAAATAAAATAAAATAAAATAAAATAAAATAAATAAAAAAATCACTTTCGCCCCCTTTAAAGGTGAGTTATGGTTGGGAGTGCTAAAGCTGAGTTAAATATGAGTGTGTTAAAGCTGACGTGGCAGTGTGTTAAAGGTTACCTGAGTTATGGTTGTTGGGTGTGCCCAAAGGAACTTTTCAATGCTATGAACTTACCATAAATACCTTTCTATATCCACGATTGATATTTCTCTTTTGGCACATCTTCAAGTCATTTATGAATATGATTTAGCTTGAAAAGATGGTCATAGTATATTTTTTGAGAGTATGTTTTTATCAAAGTTGGTGCAACACCCATGTTCACACAAAATCACTGTTATCGACGTTTTTTAATTACTAAATTTTATGTTTGTGTTTATAAATTTTAAAACGAAAGGTATTATCGAAGTGTTTCCAATTATATATTTTATAGAAACTAGTTTAACTATCTATTTGATTATTTAACAAACTATCTATAAAAAATTTGGTCCAAGTACATTAATTGACTTCTTAAAAGGTCGCAATGAACTTTCTTGTACAATTTCATAAGTTTTATATCATATTCGATATCACTTACTGATGATGACCAACTTCTCTTTTATATGTGTAGTCTTTTTTTGGCGAAAAAGCATGTCTGGCTTAGAGTGTGTAAAATCCTTGTTACGGGAGAAGATTGATCTACTCTACATCCATGATAAGACTGGGTGGGCGCCATTCCATTATGCTGTTTATCATGATATAGGAGAAGAAACAGTAGAAGCACTAAAAGAGCAAGATCCCAACATTGGATCCTTAGATATTAAGGATCCGAAAGGAAGAAATATACTTCATGTTGCCGTTGAAAATAAAAGAATGGATACAATCAAAAAACTGTTTGGAGATAAACAGTTTAGAACTCTGGCTAATCAAAGAGATAGCAACGGGAACACTCCTCTTCATTTATTTATGGCTTCTGACATTGAAATAGATGAAATGAGAATGGATCGTGGGGTCAACATTTATGCTGTCAACAACGAAAATTTGACAACTTTGGATGTGGCATCTTCATATGAAAAAAGACATATATTGATTAAGGTACAAATACGTATTCTTCTTAGATTACTATTAATATATATGTTGGTGGTATGAGATTATACTCTCACAAAAACTTGTTCACCAACATTGGATGTCACTCAAATGCTTCTTTCGATAAATTTTGGCATCTCATCTTGTAAAACATTCCAACTCTTTTAAAGCTCAAACCAATCCAAATTTCCACACTTTAAACCATTCCATTCCAACTGATTATTCCATCTAGAATGCATTTCACCTATCCCATCCTTTTTTTCTTTTCATCTTCTTTAAAAAAAAAAAAAAAAACAAAAAACAAACATTAGTTTACATTCTCCCCCTAGTGTGTTTTTGCTAAACTCTCAATTTTGTTCGGTGCTCACTTTTCTCGCGGAAGTCTTCTTTTGGAAATGTCTACTAGTTAATCATTTGTTCCACAAAATTCAAGTTTTACCTCTCCATCTTCAGTTACATCTTGTATAAAATGATGCTTCAGTGCGATATGCTTTATGTAACTAAGATAAACCGGGTTCTTTGCAATTGCTATTGCTGACATGTAGTCGCAAGAAATTGTTGTAGGCTTCAATTGTTTTTGTTATGTTTAGTCTTTATCATTAGCTTATTGCAGGCAGTGGAAACGGGTGAATGGAGAAATCTACAAACCAGTAGTCCATCCCATGTATTGAAAAGTAATGACTCGAAAGATGAAAGTGAAATAATAGGACAAATAATGTCCAAGTTTGGAGACAGTCTTGTTGTAGTGACCGCTCTCATTGCAACAGCAACATTTGCAGCTGCTTTTACAGTACCAGGTGGTTTCGACGGTAACGAAGGCTCCAAACAAGGAATGCCTATTCTACTAAGAAAAGCAGCTTACAAAGCATTTGTTGTTTCAAATGCTTTAGCCTTCTCTTGTTCGTGTTGTGTTTTATTTGGATATATGAGGCTTCAAATCTACCTTGTCATGTATAAAGCTGTAGAAGAAGAAGAAAAACCAGATAAAATTGAATACGGCGTGAAATATATGAATGCGCTTCAGTATATGCTAACGGGAATTGCGATGGTAGCAATGGCATCTGCATTCATTACAGGAACTTATGTTATTCTGGCGCCTTCCCTTGCTTTTGCAATTTCATTATGCGCCACCTGTGTATGCATTATTGTCCCTTTGTCTTTTCTCCCCACGAGGTATTTTCGATGTTTTCCCAAATTATTTACTGGAATTACAACTTCCTTATTTCTAAACTATAAATCCAGTGGCGTACCGTAACTTCTTTTATATGTATGTGTGACTTTTAATGAATATATATCTTTTTGTTTAGCATGATCCATTCATCGCCCTTGATAATATTTTCTTTATAATTTTATTTTTATTTCTATTGTTGCACGTTAATGTAGTTTTTGTCATCTTCTTCTCTAATTCAACGAAGGGCGGAGCTAGTAAAGTGACTAGTGGGTGCTGAGCCACCCTTAATCAGCCCACTTAATTCATTAGTTATGCAGCTCATAAATTAATTTTTTAATAATATTGGTCATTAGCCCCTTTATTTGTAATACCCAAAAATCTAAAACGTGTAAAATGACCAAATTGCCCCTATAATCTTAAATTTTGATTAATAAGCATATAAAGTACCAAATAAATCCCAAACTTTTGGTAATGAGCTGCAAATGAAGTAAAATAATTTTGAGGCAACATTTTTAACACTTTGCGATGTACAAAAAAAAAATATATAAAAATCATATATGAACCAAAAGCTTATTTTATTTATTTTGTTATACTTAATTATAAATTAAAAAGGATATAATTAGCAAATAAATGGGAAATAATTTAAGGAAATGAAAAAAATTGATTTGGTCATTATTTTAGACCGATATATCAGCCCATATCCCCCCCTAATTCCGTTCATTAGCTAATATTCCATTTATTAATACCCAAAATTTCTGAAACCCTAAAGAACCCTAACATTCGACAAATTAAATTCGACCCTTCCTCCCTACGATTTTCTGGGCGAGCTTTGCTATTTTTCTGGTGTTATTCATCATTCAAGGAGGCTAGGAAAAATAAGGTTGGGCTTGTGGGGTCTTTCGTTTGGGCGCTAGGATTTTTGTTTGGTCGAAAATTGCATCCGAGAGACCTAAAATTCTCAGGGCTTATCTACACGTTCAAATCTGCATTTGGTATTTTTCTTATGATCCTTATATTACATAAACTCATATAAAATGTTAGATTCGAATCATGCAAGGTTATGTGGTCGTATGAATTATTGATGATTAAAATACGTATAATATCTAAAATACTCCATACGATTTTTCTGGGTCATGTTCATAATTTTATGGGTTCCTTGATCATCATATAGGTCTGGAAAAATGTTGGTTCGAATTCTTGTAGCTCATACTGATCGTTTTGAATTTAAATGGTTAAAACGTACGTAAATTTTAAAATATGTGATAGGAATTTTTTGGGTGTGAATCATATTTTATTTGGACTCTATATAACATATATGATCTGGGAAAAATAGTGGTTTGATTTTTAGAAGCCTAAATATTCCATGGTTGATTTTTGTTCAAATCGGGTTTAGGGTTTTTCGAAAGAAAAGAAATAAAACCCTAGGGTTTTGATTAGGGTTTTGTGTTTTGGATCTGGAATTATGTTCATAAATGACTAATTATGGTGTAGTAATGATGGGATGATGATTGGGAAAGATTAGGGTTAGGGTTTGTGTTTTAAAATGTTGTACGATTTGGATTTTAAAATATAAGGGGGTGTTCTGTCATTTTTAAAACTTGTGGGTTATTTTTAAAATGTTAGTTAAGTCGGTAGCAAGGTATAAAAATTATAATATGGGGACCTTATGTGTAAAATTAACAAGATATGGATTTAAAAAGTAATTAAAGGTTCGTATTATATTTTAATTAAATAAAGGGACTAATTATGTAAATATGTAAAAACTTGGAGATTTAGTTCGAACCACACATATATTTGAGGCTATATTCTGTAAATTAGTAAATTTAAGGGCTAGTTGTGTAATTATGAATATAGTAAGGGTTGGATTGTAATTTATGTAACTATAAGGTTTATTTTGTAATTTTAATAACTAAAGGGTGTAAATTGTAAATTTTGAAACTTAAAGGACTAAAGTGTGATTCTGAATAAAATATGTGTTTAAAATTAGTAAATTGTAATAGTTTCATTTAAAACCCTTAACTTTGGAATATTTACAATTAAAACTCTAATTTATGGAAACTTGTCACATTTAACCTTGAACTATCATATTTTGTTAAAATATACCCTATGCCCATAATATGCTTAAATAATGACTTAACTTAAGTTAAAATACTTAAATCTTCTAATTATGGAAACTTACTAAATAAGGAAACTTTCTAAAAATGAAAACTTACTAAATTTGGAAACCTGCTAAAAATAGAAAGTTACTTAAAATGGATAGATAACTAAAAATCCTTTGTAATTCTCTTCTACTCCTTTAGGTGTGAAGAAGGAGAGGTCTTGAATCCATTCTATGCTTTCTGTTTCTTATTTTGCTTGCATTCGCAATAAGGTACAGATACTCTGCCCTTTTTCAGTAAGGGTGTCTTATTCCCTTGATATGATTTTGATTTCTGATTCGTTTAAGATTCCCTAAGCCATTGCTATGTTCCCTTTTGTTGTGAATCTTTGCCATGATCCTTTGCTTTGTAAACCTTTATCTGATAAACTCTGATTTGGACCTTTAATATTACTTCTGAAATAATCGGTTATGAACCATCTGTTTTGAACCATCTGTTATGGACCTTTGGATATGACATTCTGATTTGATTTGATATCTGACTCTTAGTTTGATACCCGAGCCAAAATTTGTGACCCTAGCCATGAAGGTAACATGGCCATGTCATTGATGCACCAATGGCATGACTCTAGTGTGGTTGAGTGATGTTCCACACCGTCCCTTATCTGTTATCTGTTATGAGCTCAAGTATATATATGGCCACGATTTGTCTGCAGGGGCGTATGGATGCATCCTAGATCTGTTTTGTTTAGTGGATTATCTATATATGATTTGTTATTGTCTGGTGATTGGTACTGTGTGCGATACATGCCCTTCACATATCTGAGAGGTCGCTCCTCTATGGTTACTATATCTGATTTGTCTGGGCTCGTGGTGGATTACTATCCTATCCTATTTTCTTTATACTTTCTCATTGTTATACCTTATGATATTTCCCCATTGCACCATATCTTATTTCTGTTTCGTTATCATTACTTTGTTTATGTATCTGTTCACTGAGCTCTCGTAGCTCAGCCGCATTTCTTTTCCTGCGGCAGGTTTTAGTAGGAAGCTGGGAATGAGTGGAGAGTACCTTGGACTTAGAAGACCTTGATAGCCATCTGGATTAGAGTTGATTAGAAGTTATTATGTTTTAGAATTAGTATTTATCGGAAGTTTCATTTGTAACCTTGTAATTTCAGTATTTCATTTGTAACCTTTGAAATTTCTTGTATTACTATAGATGTATGCTTTGTTTTGATCTGATATGAAACCATTATCGTGACATCTTAACCCTTGCCGGGTTGGGGTGTTACAATTATGGTATCAGAGAGATAGGCTGCGACTCGTAATACAATTACCCTTGACCTGTGAAGTTTGGACCACTAGGTTTCCACTGTAGACTCTCATAAGATAACCTGTAAGATTTTGCTTTAGGAACTTAAGTTCTGACCAGTGAGGAATGGGTAGACTATAAGGCTTTTGGTTAAGTATCATTGCTTCCGCATCACTCTGATTCGTGCCCTGCTTGTTGAGATCACTTTTGGAAATTGAAAGCTCACGATTTTCACCACCTAAGATCTGAAACCCAATTAAATCTTGAAATAATTGGAAATTACATAGAATTTGCCTAACACTATTTGAACCTTATTTTGAGATTCCGACTCCGAACTCTGATTCTTTTGTTAATCATTTTGATACCTCTTCGAACATTCTGAGAATCTCCATGGCAATGACGTACTTGACACATTTTGTTATTTGTCTTTTGCTTTGATAAACGTCTATAAATCTTCCGACCCTATTTGATTCCGTCTCACCCATCTCTGTCCCTATGAGAAGTCTTGTGGTTGTGACCACGAGCATAAGAATGTTTCCCCTCATTTTTGAATGATAAAGATTTGATTTGTGATCCGTCTTTCCTTGATTAGTTAAACTTCGATTCTATTCTGATAAGAAATTGGGTGATTGAGTATTCCAATATTGACAACTATCCCTCTATGTCTCACCTTTGGCGTTTGAAACAATTTCGAACTCCCTACTACAATTACCTATTATTAAACCTTGGCTATCACTATTATTTTCCCTGCCAGACCTGGAGTTGACAACAACGGCAGCTACCCTGAAGAGTGAAGACATTAGCGATGCAGAAGAAGAAATTCTAGTCAAGATGGCGAGCCTGGAGCTGATGAAGACATGCAGTCTCACTTCCCTATTCATCTTGGTTGTACTAAGATGAATTGAGAGCGGAAGCAGGCTGGATGATGAAGAGATTTAAAAAAATCGTGCCAGAAATCCACATTACTCCATCACAGTGTCAAGAAGAAGTGCCGAAGGCTTGAGGGACCAGACTCAAGTTTATCACCCCTTCTCACCGTATGATCAGATGGACAAGCGTAGACAGACTACTCGGACTTGGAGGAGATTTTGAAATCATGTATTCGAGTGGACGATTTTGGAATGATCATTTGTGGTTGGATGAGTTGCTTTCGTGAAGGACGAAGTTATTGATGGCGTGTTCACTTCTGCTTAACCCACTTAAGCTCCCGTTACCTGATGATAAGATCTTTCGAATGATTCGGGTTCTCCGTTAGTATTTCCGTTTGGTGTTCTTTCTGCGTATGTTGGATGACGGTTTTGTCATGAGAACTTCGATGTATTATGGGAAAACTGATGCTTTGGACGACGTACTTCATTGATGCTTACTAATTCCGTTACGTTATTTGTACGATCTGTATCCCTGATTTTTGAATTCTTAGCAATGACCGATTCGGACCAACCCTAGGGTGTAGAATGGACTGTTAGGTGGTTGTTAGATGCTTGTTCATGACTTGAGATAAAGTTTGACCATCATGAAGGTATACTCATATGATGCTGGTATTATGACGAGTAGCTAACGTGATAATACTTACGTCATATGACGTACCCTCATTGTGATCCTAGGATATTTCGAGGAGTGCCTTAGAAACCTTAGAAATTTTGATATTTGATTGAGACTTTAGGATTCGTTCTGCCTTTGCGCTTAAATCTGCCTTCACCGTTTTGCGATTTTGATACGTCTGGATTCTCGTCACACGTTTCGCTGATCTCTGTACTTCTGATAACTATCTTAGGTTCTGTTGTGGAACTTCTGTCAATGGATGACATCGACAATCTATTTCTGTACGTTCTCATCTGATTTGCCTAATCAAAATCTGTGTACTGCACATCCGTCAAAACCCTATGTAATTCCTTGTCTCTTCCGAGGGAATCTGATTATCATCGATTACGGTTGGTATATTATTCTTTTGATCTGGATTCAGTATGAGTTGTCTTTTCTGAGGGAAGACGAAGCTCTGATCAACAAGAGAGAATCATGAGAAACTAGTCATTCACATTTTCGTTCGCGGTCCGTTATGCTTTCCGTTTTGTTCACTTCCATTTTCGAGGACGAAATTTTTTTTAGAGGGGAAGAAGTTTTAATACCCAAAAATCTAAAACGTGTAAAATGACCAAATTGCCCCTATAATCTTAAAATTTGATTAATAAGCATATAAAGTACCAAATAAATCCCAAACTTTTGGTAATGAGCTGCAAATGAAGTAAAATAATTTTGAGGCAACATTTTTAACACTTTGAAATGTACAAAAAAAAATATATAAAAATCATATATGAACCAAAAGCTTATTTTATTTATTTTGTTATACTTAATTATAAATTAAAAAGGATATAATTAGCAAATAAATGGGAAATAATTTAAGGAAATCAAAAAATTGATTTGGTCATTATTTTAGACCGATATATCAGCCCATATCCCCCCCTAATTCCGGTCATTAGCTAATATTCCATTTATTAATACCCAAAATTTCCGAAACCCTAAAGAACCCTAACATTCGACAAATTAAATTCGACCCTTCCTCCCTACGATTTTCTGGGCGAGCTTTGATATTTTTCTGGTGTTATTCATCATTCAAGGAGGCTAGTAAAAATAAGGTTGGGCTTGTGGGGTCGTTCGTTTGGGTGCTAGGAATTTTGTTTGGTCGAAAATTGCCTCCGAGAGACCTAAAATTCTCAGGGCTTATCTACGCGTTCAAATCTACATTTGGTATTTTTCTTATGATCCTTATATTACATATAACTCATATAAAATGTTAGATTCGAATCATGCAAGGTTATGTGGTCGTATGAATTATTGATGATTAAAATACGTATAATATCTAAAATACTCCATACGATTTTTCTGGGTCATGTTCATAATTTTATGGGTTCCTTGATCATCATATAGGTCTGGAAAAATGTTGGTTCAAATTGTTGTAGCTCATACTGATCGTTTTGAATTTAAATGGTTAAAACGTACGTAAATTCTAAAATATGTGATAGGAATTTTCTGGGTGTGAATCATATTTTATTTGGACTCTATATAACATATATGATCTGGGAAAAATAGTGGTTTGATTTTTAGAAGCCTAAATATTCCATGGTTAATTTTTGTTCAAATCGGGTTTAGGGTTTTTCGAAAGAAAAGAAATAAAACCCTAGGGTTTCGATTAGGGTTTTGTGTTTTGGATCTGGAATTATGTTCATAAATGACTAATTATGATGTAGTAATGATGGGATGATGATTGGGAAAGATTAGGGTTAGGGTTTGTGTTTTAAAATGTTGTACGATTTGGATTTTAAAATATAAGGGGATGTTCTGTCATTTTTAAAACTTGTGGGTTATTTTTAAAATGTTAGTTAAGTCGGTAGCAAGGTATAAAAATTATAATATGGGGACCTTATGTGTAAAATTAACAAGATATGGATTTAAAATGTAATTAAAGGTTCGAATTATATTTTAATTAAATAAAGGGACTAATTATGTAAATATGTAAAAACTTGGAGATTTAGTTCGTACCACACATATATTTAAGGGTATATTCTGTAAATTAGTAAATGTAAGGGCTAGTTGTGTAATTATGAATATAGTAAGGGTTGGATTGTAATTTATGTAATTATAAGGTTTATTTTGTAATTTTAATAACTAAAGGGTGTAAATTATAAATTTTGAAACTTAAAGGACTAAAATGTGATTCTGAATAAAATATGTGTTTAAAATTAGTAAATTGTAATAGTTTCAATTAATACCCTTAACTTTGGTATATTTACAATTAAAACCCTAATTTATGGAAACTTGTCACATTTAACCTTGAACTATCATATTTTGTTAAAATATACCCTATGTCCATAATATGCTTAAATAATGACTTAACTTAAGTTAAAATACTTAAATCTTCTAATTATGGAAACTTACTAAATAAGGAAACTTTCTAAAAATGAAAACTTACTAAATTTGGAAACCTGCTAAAAATAGAAAGTTACTTAAAATGGATAGATAACTAAAAATCCTTTGTAATTCTCTTCTACTCCTTTAGGTGTGAAGAAGGAGAGGTCTTGAATCCATTCTATGCTTTCTGTTTCTTATTTTGCTTGCATTCGCAATAAGGTACAGATACTCTGCCCTTTTTCAGTAAGGGTGTCTTATTCCCTTGATATGATTTTGATTTCTGATTTGTTTAAGATTCCCTAAGCCATTGCTATGTTCCCTTTTGTTGTGAACCTTTGCCATGATCCTTTGCTTTGTAAACCTTTATCTGATAAACTCTGATTTGGACCTTTAATATTACTTCTGAAATAATTGATTATGAACCATCTGTTTTGAACCATCTGTTATGGACCTTTGGATATGACATTCTGATTTGATTTGATATCTGACTCTTAGTTTGATACCCGAGCCAAAATTTGTGACCCTAGCCATGAAGGTAACATGGCCATGTCATTGATGCACCAATGGCATGACTCTAGTGTGGTTGAGTGATGTTCCACACCGTCCCTTATCTGTTATCTGTTATGAGCTCAAGTATATATATGGCCACGATTTGTCTGCAGGGGCGTATGGATGCATCCTAGATCTGTTTTGTTTAGTGGATTATCTATATATGATTTGTTATTGTCTGGTGATTGGTACTGTGTGCGATACATGCCCTTCACATATCTGAGAGGTCGCTCCTCTATGGTTACTATATCTAATTATCTGATTTGTCTGGGCTCGTGGTGGATTACTATCCTATTCTATTTTCTTTACACTTTCACATTGTTATACCTTATGATATTTCCCCATTGCACCATATCTTATTTCTGTTTCGTTATCATTACTTTGTTTATGTATCTGTTCACTGAGCTCTCGTAGCTCAGCCGCATTTCTTTTCCTGCGGCAGGTTTTAGTAGGAAGCTGGGAATGAGTGGAGAATACCTTGGACTTAGAAGACCTTGATAGTCATCTGGATTAGAGTTGATTAGAAGTTATTATATTTTAGAATTAATATTTATCAGAAGTTTCATTTGTAACCTTGTAATTTCAGTATTTCATTTGTAACCTTTGATATTTCTTGTATTACTATAGATGTATGCTTTGTTTTGATCTGATATGAAACCATTATTGTGACATCTTAACCCTTGCCGGGTTGGGGTGTTACATTATTATTAAAATTCTAATAACTTAACAATGAGATACAACATCAAAAATAAATTTTACTTGTCAAGTTGTCATTTTATAATTTAGCTTAGTTTCTAATATTATGGTGTTAATTAAGATGAATCATGAGTTAAGAAATATAGATTCATTTTTGGAGCAGTATTTATTGTTATAATTTTTACGTTAAGTTCGGTCTCCCTTAACTTCAAATCGTGACTCCGCCCTTGAATCCAACCTTTGCCGCCACTAAGCTCCAAACCTTATGGGTGTGCATTTGAATTTGATGTGATAATATTAAGGACTTGTGATAATACGTAGTTACGTACGTCTCTAGTGCCTCTTCCTTTGCTTATTACTGTATTAGTTTATTATTATTTATATTTATATAGTTTTACTTCATCATTGAACTTAACTACTTAACGATACTTGTCAGATTGCCAGTTCAGTAAGTATTATCTTTTCTATATTTTTTCAGATTTTCAACCCTCAAATTTATACGCAGCCGCGACACGGGGGAGGGGATTGAAAAGTGTTTTTGACTGCGTTGATAGGGTGCTGATGCGTGCGATGTGTCGTTCCGGTTTAGCAGTTTTAATGCCTACTCAAGTTTTAAATTTATATTTAGCCGACTTATCAATAACACACACACTTAACGAGCAGTGTACCCGGTCAGTATGAATATAATGGTAAGTAGAGTGTCGATCACTAAGAGTGGAACGTATTATCTAGTTATTCTAATCAGTATTTTAATATCCTAACGCAAGGGGGTTTCAGCCTGAGAGACTGGCACGATTTGTTTGCTATTAAATAATAAAATAAACCAATAGGCACGAATCAGCAAGTAGCACACACGTACGCAGATAAATACTCGAGACAATAAGAGGGCTGTCCTTATGATTAAGTATATTGTCACTTGTTTTATTGATAGCTTTATATGAAGTGTATGTAGTTAACCTTTTCTCGTTGGTCCTATTCTTATCGGCGAGTAAACCCTTAATGATTACTTATGTCTAAAAGTTATTCCTAAGTGATCAATTTAGTAATAACCGTGGGAGCCACATTATGTCCCGCAGTCAAATGCCCGCAAGCCACTAATAAACACAGAGGTTATCAATGCACTAATAAGTAGTAACCAAAGACATCAACATATAAACTTTAATTGATGGGAAAGCAAGTATTAAAGGGAGTGCAATCTTTCGTTGTCACATTACACAAGCCACCAATCCTGATGAATTAAAGTTTGCTAACACAATAAAACAAAACTACTTAGTGAATTAAATACATGCAGCACCTTCTTACAGCTCTTGTATCTTCGATTTGGGTGTGTCTTGTGCTGCCTCCTTGACTGAATTCGTCCTTAGTTTCTGGTCTTCGGTCTTAGGTTAAAACTTTCGGAACTCTTTAATTCGTCTGGTCTACGGGGTATTTATAGTTTCTGTCTGAGGGAAGATGCGGCGCATCTACTAAGTAGATGCGGCGCATGTACTTAACTTCGCGTGGGGTCCAAGATTATAATATTCAGGAATATTCGTACACCGCCAGAAGATGCGGCGTAACTCCATGATTAGATGCGGCGCATGTCCTCTTGTATCTTGGATTGTATCTGGTGATATCTTGATAGAGATGCGGCGCATCTCGAGAGTGAGATGCGGCGCATCTGGAGCAGATTAGTCTTGATCTTCTTCATTTCAGTAGACTCTTCACTTTATGCACGCTTTGCTCCATAATTAGTCCAAAATCGCCAAGTTTCACCAAATGCTTGTTTTTACCTGAGAATTACAAAAGTAAACGATTAAGTATCAATCCTCATACATAACATAGTAAAACAAGTCAAATTAATAGGATAAATGATAGTAATAAAATGTACTTATTTGAGTTCATCAAATATCCCCCCACTTGAACTTTACTTGTCCCCAAGTAAATCTTAGAATTTCTCTTATGAAAATGTATCCTAAAAGATGTTAGGATTTATTTTATATTTAAGCATGTATTCGTTTATTTCATAATCACACAACCAAACACTTAACGAATTAGAAGTAAAATAAAATAAGTTGATAAAAGCAAATCTAATCGTTTAACTGTCCAGTCGTGACGAATATTCTATCATAAGCTTGGCAAGTATACACATCTCCTCCACTAAAGCTAAGGAATAACAAGTCTAAAGCGGTAAAAAGGGTTTTGTAGGCTTAAGGGTTAATTATTCTCTTTTCACTATCGATCTCAAATTCCAGAAAAGGCGACAAAATCACAAATACATGATCGAATCCACGAACACGATACTTGCAATTGCTCAAATCCTTAACTCGAATAGGCTAAAGATAGGTCCAAACTTCACCAATAATAATATATCAAAAAGGGCGACAAAATCATAAATACATAGCCGAATCCACGACTATGATACTTAAGATTGCTCAAATCCCTAATCTCAATAAATCAAAGGTTTGGTTGGATAAAGAATAATACAGGGTATGGATAACATTTGGGATATAAATTGGTGTAAAATGAAAAATGAACAAAACAAATAAATTAAAATCCTAAGTGTGGTTAATCACTATCCCAACCATCCCATGAATAAAACTCATATCATTGAATAACTCACGCTTTAACACTTGAAACACACGCTTTAGGTAGACACGAATTATACTCAACAAGATCTTAATCAAAGAATAAACCTTAATTGGCGTTCCCATAACTGCCAATTCCCATTCAATCCATAAATATAGTACAACAAATAGTGGCCATATGAACCACTTACATAACTTTACATAAGTTGGTTTAAAATAAACATCCAACT
The DNA here is from genome assembly GCA_021014915.2 of Artemisia tridentata subsp. tridentata. NCBI lineage: Eukaryota > Viridiplantae > Streptophyta > Magnoliopsida > Asterales > Asteraceae > Artemisia > Artemisia tridentata. Next base: position 9,195,835 of record CP139508.1, read on the forward strand.
CTTTTTCTTTTTCTTTTTCTTTTTTTTCAATTTTTTTTTTTTTTTTTTTTTTTTTTTTTTTTTTTTTTTAAACTTAAAACATAAACATAGATGTGTAAAATTTCACCACATCACTATAACTTTCTTTCCGGATAATTTTTTTTTCATACTTTTCATACTTCAGAAATAACGGTAATAGCGAAAGTAGTAAACACACGAAAAATAAACTCAAAGATATACAATATTTACTTTCACTCCAATTGCATTGTGCAATTTCCCGACCTAACCAAAGATAATGAATTACGCACGTGAACACAGGTAATGTAAGGAAACACACTTTGCCTATAGCAATTAACCAACCACGGACTTTAATCTACAAGGTAGGCTAAGGTGTAAGGGTGTAACGAAACATTTTAAACATAGGTGTAAGAAACGAAAGGAATGGCTCTGAGTGTTTTTCTAGGGGTATCTTACTCTAAAAATGAGAGTAACAAAAGGTTTATACGGGGGTTAACTAACCAGTGTAGTTAGTTAATAACACATAACATATAATAGGCTATTTGGGTGTAATCCTAGAATTTTTACCAATTTAGACAAGTCATTCCAATTATATAAATAATACTCATTATGGTGGTCTCGAATAGTATACAAGCCAAGTTCTAAAGTTTACAAGTCACCGGCACACTCATAGATTTGTGAATTTTGAAAAATCACAATTTTTGAAAATAACGTCATGTGTGCAGCTATGCAACTTAGATCTTAAACAAAAACATGCTAAATTTTTTTTTAAGTTTGATATATTAAGCACATTTTAAGCATAATTTTTGAAAAAGTTTAGGACAAGTAATTGTTAAGTGTTCTAATTCTCCAATCCCCCCACTTAAGTTAAACAACGTCCTCGTTGTTTGTATAAAAGGTTAAAAACTGGAAAATAAAAGAATTAGAACAGGAAAACTCCCCTGAGATTTGCTCGGTATGATCCTCCATTAGTATAAGAGCAAAAATCATCTTTCTTGTGGATTAGAACGTTAAAGCTTCATACTTGATGTATCCACAGGAAATCCAGGAAACTATAATACCACCAACACTTTAAAACACACCTAAGATAAGAAAGGTTCAAACTTGCATAATACATTAGTAGTTAGGAAAAATAAAAATTAAAAATTAAAACTGAAAATCATCAGGTCAGTCGATGCGCCGTATCTTATTGAAGAAGATACGCCGTATCGAGCCTGGAATTAATACGGATCAGAATAAAAGATGCGCCGCATCCTTAACCAGGGATGCGCCGCATTAAAAATAAACTGATAAATAGTTTTAAAGTCGAAAATAAAAATGCAGAAAAATAAAATAAGATATGACCATTGCAGGAGATGCGTCGCATCTCAGAATTGAGATGCGCCGTATCCTCATGCGGCCTGGACTGACTCGACACAGAAAACAGAAAAAGATAAATCCGGGTTGTCTCCCGGTAAGCACTTGTCTTTATTCCAGAGTCTTCAAGTTAGACTCACGTTCAGCTCTTTAGTATCGATCATTGAAGGAGTCGGAAACATCGCGCTCCTTCATCGCCAATTCAGTAATATTGAACACTCCTTGCTCGTCCTTAATTTCCACGCCGTTCTTCTTTAATATCTGTATAAACAAAGTCCTGTCCCTTTCGGGCAGAGATGACAAAATGATAGACGGGAAATTCTTATTATCATATAGGCACAAATAAGCAAGGTGGGGTGGTAGTTCAATAAACACATCATTGTTCAAATTCGTTTTCTCAACTACTCTCCTACGTTTATTAATTACTACACAATCATACCACTCATCATCAGAATCATTAACAATATTGCGTCTAAGTTCGGTAGGTACATTAAGGTCAATGAATTCCTCAAAGTTCTCATGATTAGGATTAGTTGAGTTGTTTTGAATCAATGTTTCACCCATAAGTCTAGCTTCAAGATCGAGGTCCATACGCTCTCTTAATCCTAGCACATAAACACCTCTAATTATGCTTTTAACCGGATCTTGGCACTTATAGACTAGTTTATTATTCCCTACCCTTAATGAGATTTTTCTCTTAAACACATCAATCTTAGCATGGGCAGTAGACAAGAAAGGTCTTCCGAGGATTAAAGGAATCTTAACATCTTCGGGCATGTCTAGTATAACAAAGTCTACGGGAAAAAATAAACTGCTCAATCTTAACTAGCACATTATTAGCAATCCCTTCAGGTCGTTTTACCGTTTTATCAGCCAATTCAATAAGTAACTTAGTTGGTGCTAATCTTCCTAGTCCTAGGGCAGCGAATGTCTTAAGAGGCATAACACTAACACTAGCTCCTAAGTCAGCTAACACATTATTGAAAGATATATTATTAATAGAACAAGGTAGAGTAAAACTTCCTGGGTCTCTTTCTTTATGAGGCAAGGCATTTGAGTCGGTTGCAGGGCTCTCTTCTTTCATTGTTGCCTTGATCTCCTCTTCAATCTTTGTCTTCTCTTTTAGTAGTCTCCTTAAGCTGATTGAAGAATTAAAGAAAAATTCGGGTCTTGCACCATCATTACCATTCATCGATCTTCTAGGTATATTAGGAGTGACTTCTTCAGTGGTGCTTATGGCCTTGACATGATCTCTTGGGTTGGTTTCAGTTGAGCTCGGTAAACTTCCATATCCCCTTTCTTGAAGAACTTTGCTCATTTGACCAATTTGTTGTTCCAATGCTTTGATTGAAGCTCCTTGATTTCTTGTTGTAGTGTCCGTTCAAGCTCGGATCTCTTTGATCATAGCAGTATTCTCTTCATGTCTTTTAGCAGCATCGGCCATAATTTGCTTTAAAGTATCGTCTAAAGTCTGCCTCCTCTCTTGATAAGCGGGATTGAAGTTGTTCTTTTGATAGAATCCCGGACTAGCTTCCCTAAATCTTCCTGAAGGTCGGAATGGTTGTCCAAATTGGGTGTAATATGCTTCTTCAAATGTCTCACTTTCATTCTTGTTCGGGCAATCTTTAGTGTAGTGAGGTCCTTCGCACTTTTCACACCCAACTTGGGCAGCATATGCTCTTTCATCTCGCTTCTTCATCTCTTTACTAATTTTATCCAATTGAGCTTGAATAGCAGCAATCCCGTCAAAATTAGTGCTGCTCTTAGATCTAGTAGAGGTCCCATCGTGCCATTTCTGAGAATGATCAGCAGCTTCTTGGATCGCTTTCCTAGCATTAGTTGCACTCATCTGAGGTACGGCTCCCTTAGCATCCAAAATCTGTCTTGTAGGCACGTCCAGTCCTTGATAAAACAATATTATCTCCTGCATAGGGGTTAGATAGTGTTGAGGACATTTTATCAATAAATCTTTAAATCGTTCCCAAGCTTGATAAAGGGTTTCATCAGGCTCTTGCTTGAAACTATTGATAGCCTCCATCTTTTTAGCAGTCTTAGCAGGTGGACAATATCTCTTCAGGAATTTGCTCTTCAAACCTTCCCATGTAGTGATTGAACTAGCAGGTTCATTCCTTAGCCACTTGTTAGCAGCTCCTTTTAGTGAGATTGGAAAGATTCTTAGCATGAGTTGATCGGTATTGACTCCTTCTGAAGTAAACAAATCTGCAATCTCCAGGACCTTTTCAACATGCTCATTAGCATCCTCTTGTTCCGTCCCACTGAAAGCATTCTCTCTGAGTTCTTTGAGAAACTGACCCTTCAACTCAAATTTTGACTTATCATCAAACTTAGGTCTAGCAACTCCTGAAGTGTAATCAGCACGGGTATTGTTCATGTATTCCTCCATAGTAGTGTTTTCGCCCATTGTTTCTGTTTCAACTTCCTCTTTCTCTTCAGAAAAGTAATCAAGCTCGAGTGAAATTGAAAGATCAAAGCTTCTTGTGTTGAAAAGCCTTTTAAGCGAATGTAGGGCTCGTTCAGGATCTTCGAAAGGTTGAATCAAGTTCTTAGTCGAACTCCTGGTCATGCACTTCCTGAAATCAATCACAAAAGCATCAGTAGGGTATGCCCAAGAAAGTAGTATATCAGAAAATTAACAACGAAAACGGAATACGAAAAATTAAAGTTACTGATATCTGCAGACGATGCGCCGTATCTAAAGAGTTGGATACGCCGTATCTTAATACGTTAAAATTAAATCAGACTTTATCCAGAAAATAGATACGCCGCTTTAGAATTTAAGAATGCGCCGTATCGAATTAATTAATCAAAAATCAGCTTATCTAATTAAAATTAAATGCGTCGTATTAACGAAAGTTAATGCGCCGTATTTTCGTTACGTTTAAAAATAAATATCGATTTTTGATTCAGAAAGATGCGCCGTATCGACAGAGATCGATACGCCGTATCTATTTAATAATTCGCAAACTGTTTTTAATTAAAATAATAGATACGCCGTATCTGCTAAAGCAGATGCGTCGTATGGCGTTAACGTTTAGAATTTTTTTTTATTAAAAACAGATACGCCGTATCTGCAATAGCAGATGCGTCGTATTACTTTATCGCTTAAAAAAAAATTCTTATTAAAAACAGATATGCCGTCTCTTGGGGAAAAGATGCGTCGTATCGAATTAATTAAACGCGTTGTATTTTTTTTAAAAATTAAACGCAATACGCCGTATCTGAGAGATCAGATGCGCCGTATCGTTTGATTTAGCACAGCACAACGATAGCAGAAGAAAAAAATACGAAAAATAAAAACAAAAAATTAAACACACAAACAAAAATAAACACACAAAAATAAAAAAATAAAAATTAACACACAATACAACAAATATGCAAAATAGTACAATGATGCAATTAATCTAATAAAAAGAAAAACCTAATTAAAATACTAATCAAATTAACAGATAATAACAATTCACCCCCCGGCAACGGCGCCAAAAACTTGATGCGCGTGATGTGTCGTTGCGGTTTAGCAGTTTTAATGCCTACTCAAGTTTTAAATTTATATTTAGCCGACTTATCAATAACACACACACTTAACGAGCAGTGTACCCGGTCAGTATGAATATAATGGTAAGTAGAGTGTCGATCACTAAGAGTGGAACGTATTATCTCGTTATTCTAATCAGTATTTTAATATCCTAACGCAAGGGGGTTTCAGCCTGAGAGACTGGCACGATTTGTTTGCAATTAAATAATAAAATAAACCAATAGGCACGAATCAGCAAGTAGCACACACGTACACAGATAAATACTCGAGACAATAAGAGGGCTGTCCTTACGATTAAGTAGATTGTCACTTGTTTTATTGATAGCTTTATATGAAGTGTATGTAGTTAACCCTTTCTCGTTGGTCCTAATCTTATCGGCGAGTAAACCCTTAATGATTACTTATGTCTAAAAGTTATTCCTAAGTGATCAATTTAGTAATAACCGTGGGAGCCACATTATGTCCCGCAGTCAAATGCCCGCAAGCCACTAATAAACACAGAGGTTATCAATGCACTAATAAGTAGTAACCAAAGACATCAACATATAAACTTTAATTGATGGGAAAGCAAGTATTAAAGGGAGTGCAATCTTTCGTTGTCACATTACACAAGCCACCAATCCTGATGAATTAAAGTTTGCTAACACAATAAAACAAAACTACTTAATGAATTAAATACATGCAGCACCTTCTTACAACTCTTGTATCTTTGATTTGGGTGTGTCTTGTGCTGCCTCCTTGACTGAATTCGTCCTTAGTTTCTGGTCTTCGGTCTTAGGTTAAAACTTTCGGAACTCTTTAATTCGTCTGGTCTACGGGGTATTTATAGTTTCTGTCTGAGGGAAGATGCGGCGCATCTACTAAGTAGATGCGGCGCATGTACTTAACTTCGCGTGGGGTCCAAGATTATAATATTCAGGAATATTCGTACACCGCCAGAAGATGCGGCGTAACTCCATGATTAGATGCGGCGCATGTCCTCTTGTATCTTGGATCGTATCTGGTGATATCTTGATAGAGATGCGGCGCATCTCGAGAGTGAGATGCGGCGCATCTGGTGCAGATTAGTCTTGATCTTCTTCATTTCAGTAGACTCTTCACTTTATGCACGCTTTGCTCCATAATTAGTCCAAAATCGCCAAGTTTCACCAAATGCTTGTTTTTACCTGAGAATTACAAAAGTAAACGATTAAGTATCAATCCTCATACATAACATAGTAAAACAAGTCAAATTAATAGGATAAATGATAGTAATAAAATGTACTTATTTGAGTTCATCAGGTGCATTTGGTATGCAATGTTCCCATGCATGTTTTTCTCTGAATGAAGGTGTGATGTTTTTCTCAAACGTAATGCAATTTAATTTTACATGGTATTCTGGCCTCTGGGGTTGTCCCTTGAACTTGGCCTGGTGGCTCTGCCACAATGAATACGTAGTCCCTTTATACACGAAAAACTGTATATGCGTAAGGAAACTCCATCAATATTGCAAAAATCCAAAATTTTGTTTAAATAAACATAAATGCATAATCTTAACATCAATTGCTAAATAGTTTCCTCCTTTTATTCCAACAGAATTTGAAGGCTCCATTATTTTTTGAACAAAATGATCATACTACACAAAACAAAAATTGAATTAAAAAACAAAAACAAAAACAAAAACAAAAAACAAGAAAAAAAAAAAAAAAAAAAAAAAAAAAACTCAGCGTTACGATTACCCTAGTATACGTGATCAGTGAATTAGTAATGTTTGTTAGATATTTTAGTAACCTTCATTACCACATTAACCTAGCTATTTCCATCATAGGATTGGTGATCTTGAATATGAAATCAAAAACACAACACAACACAAGACACGCTTATGGTAAACATCAAAGTATCACCATAGTACCACACAGACCCATCATTCAAGTATAGGACCAAGGATCTTCACAACGAAATCAACATGAACTAGATAGAAATGCTGTTTGGAACACCAGCTTTGTCAGAATAAGGCTTGAGAAGTTGGTAAGGGCGGAAGGCAGAAGAATGGTGTTGTGTTATGTCCAAGGTAGTGGAAGACGGAAGAAGAAAAAGGTATTGGTTGCGGTAGCGGAAGGCAAGAGAACTACGGGAGTGGAAGATACGACTAGGATTAGGATTATGATATGGGATCCCGGAATCAAGAGAAATTTTTCATGACCACACCTTGAGGACAAGGTGATTTCGAAGGAGTGGGGAATGATACACCCCGGGCTTTATGTCATGTTATATTTATTTAGGATATGTCTTTGTGTCGTATTAGGAAAGTGTCATTGTTTAGATATGTCTTTATGTTTGGCTTGTTTTACAAGCTAGGGTTATTCGGTTATATATACCGAATCATTATTATGAATGAATCAATCAAAGTTTAAGATAAACAAATCTCTAGTTCTTCTCTCTATTTCTTAAGGAGCTCGCACACGCTAAAAGTGGTGCCTTATCCCGATACAACCCCTAACCGTTAAAACGACAAGGGCAAAAGTGACAAGGGCACACGGGTAAAACGACATACAAGCATAAAAGTAGAAAAAACACAAAAGGGCAAGGGCACTAAGAGAAAGGGGCTATAGGCAACTAAAACCAAGACCTAAAGAGAGCGGCTAAGATCTAAGGAGGGCAACGCTATGGGGGCCTATAGCTAACGGGAAAGCAATAGGAACATGATAGGCAACTAAGCGCCTAATAAGCCTAAAGGGGACAAGCTATGGGACTCTATATCTAAAACGCAAGAGGCTGAGTTTTGTCTATCTCCCACTTTTTTTTCAACAAAAAAATGAGTGCTTGAGTTTCGTATAAAAACTTTTGGTATGTAAATGATATCTCCTCAAATTCTAAATGTAAAAAATATGTGAGTATGAATAATGAGTATGTTGCAGTCGATAATCACTCTTTATCACACATATATTTGGCGTTAAAGCACAAGAGATGAGATGGGACAATGATGTTGTTGGATCGTATGATATATAAGATAGATATGAATGTTAAAGCTTTTCTTATTAAAACACACAACACACCTGTGAACCACACTTACAAATGAGGCATTTTGTGCTTTAAATACTACAAGGGATTATACCCTAGTGGGCTTTTGTTTGGGCTTTAGCTTATTTTACATTAAGCCTTACATGATTGATGACCAAAAGCCCACTTTACATGACTAGCTAACCTTTTTATACAAAGTTCAATAACATGTGAATGACCATCACTTTAAACTATAAAATTAAAGCTAACAATCTCCCCCTAAGGGATGGTCATTCAAAATATGCACTACGTGATTAGATCTTTAGACTTCTGGGTCTTGAACTTTGTGATTCTTTGTTCCTTCATGCATTGTGATCTTCATCGTATCATCTTTTGGATTGTTCTTTGCCTTGATCAACATCTTCATGTATTCACAGCGTCTATTCTTCCAATGTAGATGTTGAGACATACGATGATCGATGGACTTTCTTCAGTACCTGCATAAAACAATTAGCAATAAATCGTCCAGCTCTTCCAGGTTCAGATCTCATTATGACACTTACAACTTATGTCCTTTTTGGTGAACACAAGTTGATAGGATCGTTTAGCTCGAGGTTGTTTAGACCTCATATAGGGATTAAGACAATAATAATGAAGAACAACAATGTACGCAGCGGAATAACATATCATTATCATTGCACAAGGTTTGTCGAATGATTACAAACCTTAACCCTAGGCGTCTACACTAAGACTTGGCGCCTAGGTTACACACACACACACTTTTAATGACTACATAGAGTAAGATACCCCTAGAAAAACACTCAGAGCCATTCCTTTCGTTTCTTACACCTTTATTATAATGTTTCGTTACACCCTTACACCTTAGCCTACCCTGTAGATTAAAATCCGTGGTTAATTGCTTTAGGCAAAGTGTGTTTCCTTACATTACCTGTGTTCGCGTGCGTAATTCATTATCTTTGGTTGAGTCAGGAAATTGCACAATGCAATTGGTATGAAAGTAAATATTGTATAACTTTGAGTTTATTTTTCGTGTGTTTACTACTTTCACTATTCAGTTATTTCTGAAAGTATGAAGAGTACGGAAAAATTATCCGGAAAAATAGTGATAGAAAAGTTGTGAAATTTTACACATTGATGTCAAAAAAAAAAAAAAAAAAAAAAAAAAAAAAAAAAAAAAATTGAAAAAAAAGAAAAGAAAAAGAAAAAGAAAAAGTTGGAAGTTTGTTTTAACCAACTTATGTAAAGTTTTGTATTAAGTGGGAGATATCACCACTATTTGTTGTTATATATTATATTTATGGATTGAATGGGAGTTGGCCGTTATGGGAACGCCAACTAAGGTTATTCTTTGATTGAGATCTTGTTGAGTATAATTCGTGTCTACATAAAGCGTGTGTTTCAAGTGTTAAAGCGTGAGTTATTCAATGATATGAGTCTTATTCATGGGATGGTTGGGAAAGTAATTTACCACACTTAGGATTTTAATTTATCTATTTTGTTTATTTTTCATTTTACACCAATTTGTATCCCAAATATTATCCATACCCTACATCATTCTTCATCCAAACCTTTGATTTATTGAGATTAGGGATTTGAGCAATCTTAAGTATCGTAGTCGTGGATTCGGCTATGTATTTATGATTTTGTCGCCCTTTTTGATATAATATTATTGGTAAAGATTACTTGGTCCTATCTTTAGCCTATCCGAGTTAAGAATTTGAGCAATTGCAAGTATCGTGGTCGTGGATTCGATCATGTATTTGTGATTTTGTCGCCTTTTCTGGAATGTGAGATCGATAGAGATTAAGAAGAATGATTAACCCTTAACCAACAAACCCTTTTTACCGCTTTAGACTTGTTATTCCTTAGCTTTAGTGGGGGAGATGCGTATACTTGCCAAGCTTATGATAGAATATTCGTCACGACTGGACAGTTAAACGATTAGATTTGCTTTTATCGAAATATTTTATTTTATTTCTAATTCGTTAAGTGTTTGGTTGTGCAATTATGACAAAACGAATACATGCTTTAATATAAAAATAAATCCTAATATCTTTTAGGATACATTTTCATAAGATTTATTCTAAGGTTTACTTAGGGACAAGTAAAGTTCAAGTGGGGGGATATTTGATGAACTCAAATAAGTACATTTTATTATCATCATTTATCCTATTTATTTGACTTATTTTATTATATTATATATGAGAATTGATACGTTAATGTTTACTTTTGTAATTCTCAGGTAAAAACAAGTATTATGTGAAACTTGGCGATTTTGGACTAATTATGGAGCAAAACAAGCAAGATGTTAAGAGTCTACTGAAATGTACAAGATCAAGATCATTCTGCTCCAGATACGCCGCAACATACTTCTTACATACGGCGTATCACTATCAAGATTTCACAAGTTACAATCCAAGACAGCAAAGGACATGCGCCGCATAGAGAAATGGAGTTACGCCGCATCTTAAGGCAGTGTACGAATATTCCTGAATATATTAATCTTGGACCCCACGCGAAGTTAAGTCAATGCGCCGCATCTACTTATCCTATGCGCCGCATCTAACCCTCAGACAGAAACTATAAATACCCCAAGGTCAGACGAATTTAAGAGTTGGACAGTGCAAGATACCATACGTACGAGTACCAAACCAGAGACGAATTCAGACGTATTAGCAGCACAAGACACACCCTGAACGAAGATACAAGAGCTGTAAGAAGGTCCTGCATGTATTCAATTCATTAAGTAGTTTTGTTTTATTGTATTAGTACACTTTAATTCATCAGGATTGATGGGCTGATGTCATGTGACTACGGAAAATCATGCGCACCCCTTAAAATTGCTTTCCCATTAATTAAAGTTTATATGTTGATGTCTTTGGTGACTTTTATTAGTGCATTGATAACCTCTGTGTCTAGCTGAGCATTGCTTGGGTCGCCATGCCCCTTCCTCGCCTATTTGTTTCAGCGTCTCTTTAATAAATAGGATAGACATAAGTAATCATTAAGGGTTTACTCGCCGATAAGATTAGAGCCAACGAGAAAGGTTTAATTATATACACTTCATATAAAACTAGCAATAAAACAAGTGACAAGCTACTTAATTATCAGGACAGGTCTTCTTATTGTCTCGAGTATCTATCTGTGTACGTGTGTGCTAATCTCTGATTCGTGCTCATTAGTTTAGTTTTTATTTAATCATAACCAAACCGTGCCAGTCTCTCAGGCTGAACCCCCTTGCATTAGATTAGGTTGTATAGCTAACTTAGGATATTAAAATACTGATTAGAATAACTAGATAATACATTCCACTCTTAGTGATCGACACTCTACTTACCATTATATTCATACTGACCGGGTACACTGCTCGTTAAGTGTGTGTGTTATTGATAAGTCGGCTAAATATAAATTTAAAACTTGAGTAGGCATTAATACTGCTAAACCGCAACGACACATCACGCGCATCAGTGTTCTACTGTGCTTTCCTAATAAACATGCATCACGAATCTGTCCTGCATGATTTATTCTTGGTATTCCTTCCACTAAACCCTTCCTTGTCATCTTATTGATATCGTCAAAGTTTAAGTGACCTAGTCTAGCATGCAATAACCATGCTTAGTTATCTAATTTTGCTAAGAGGCATATAGGTGTTTCTATTTGCAGTCTAATACTGTAAAGTCTATTCTTTGATCTTTCAATCTTCATCAACAACTTCTTATTCTTATCATACAAGGTCAGTTGGTAACCATCCATGATGACCTTACAACCTATCTCTGTGAGTTGTCCTAAACTCAGTATGTTGCTCTTTAGGTTTGGTATGTGGTATACGTCCGATACTATCTTTTGTTCGTTATTCTTAAAACCTAACAACATAGAGCCTTTTCCCTTTATCTTCACATACGATCCATCTCCAAACCGAACGCGTCCTGTCATACTTTCATCAATATCTCTAAAATGACCCTTAGTTCCCGTCATATGGTTACTTGCACCATTATCTAAATACCATATGCTTGCATCTGCTGTAGCATATTTTTCGGGTTGAATTTGTCCTTCATTCAACAAAACTTCCTCGTGTTCAGTTTCGTGTGTTGCCATTAATAGTGATGGTTCTTCGTCTTCTAAGATAAGGTTTGATTGTTCCTGAGTTGTCGATGTTCCTCTACAATTCTTCCTAAAATGTCCAAGTTTTCCACAATTGAAACATTTTACTTTGCTCATATCTCCCTCACGTTTATTCCTGTTTGACTTTCCTTTGTGAGTTGAGCTTTCTTCCTTCGAGTCATATCTGTTTCTATCACTCTGCCAGTTTCCTCGTGAAAAAATTGATCTACCTCCGCGTTTACTAAAACGCCTTCCTTTTCTCGAGTGTTCGCCATGTGAAAACAGTAAGTTTTCCTGGCTTTCAACTTGTCCTCCTTTCCGGAGTTTTATCCTTTCTTCAAACGCTTTGAGTTTTCCCGTGATCTCATCTAAGGTAATATCGTTGAGATCATTTGATTGTTCTATGGATGCTACTATGTGAATGAACCTATCTGGTGTGGAATCTAATAGTTTTCGCACTAAAAGTGATTCATCCAAAGTTTTCCCTAACTCTTTTGCCTTAGTGGCGTATCCGTTTAGTTTAGCCGTAAATGCATCCACCGTGTCATCTTCCTTCATTTGAAGTGTTTGAAATCCAATCATCAATGATTGTAACCGTGCTTGCTGCACTCTCTCTTCTCCAACGTGTCTCCTATTTAACGATTCCCATAGTTCCTTTGCCGTTTTACAACCCGCTACTTGTAAAATCACATCTTCGGTCAACGCTTGATATAGGAAGGTCGTCGTTGCCTTGTCCTTCTTATCATCTACTTGCGTGTTTCCTTAGGTTCTATCGCTTCCCATAAACCGTATGCTTCTAATATAACCTTAATTTGTATAGCCCACACTGTGTAGTTTGTGGTTTTCAATTTTGGGCATTGTTATTGTGCGATTGGTGTTATGGGTTTTGGTGGCGTAGTACCATTTGCATCGTCACCCGACATCCTAAGTGTGTTTATGATCTTCACCTTCTAACGTACGGGATTATCCTTGCTCTTATGGGAATTCCTAATACTACGGGGAATAATAATTGTTTATCCAGGAATCCTAGTAATACGGGATCAATAAAATAGTTCTCGGGATTTCCTAATAGTATGACAATAAAATCCTATACTATCTAATATAATTGAAATCCAGAAATTGTGACTTGTGACCTCGTTGTTGTTCCCTTGTCGTTGTTGTTTTTTTTTAAATCTGTAAAGACTCGATCTTCACTTGGAATGATGAACCGAGCTTCCTCTTTAACATACAACTCGACAAGACTAAGATGAGATGACTCACAAATGCATATTATGAACAAGAAGAGAAGTGTGGATCTTATGGGAATTTCTAGTCAAATGTATATTAGCTTGGAAGAGGATAATAATACAAAGACTTATGTAACATACACACACTCTCATTCTAAAACAATGAGACACCCTTTGCAAGAGTGTGTGTGCGTGGTTAAATATGACACAGCCAATCCAAATGGGGTTTGGATGGGCCTTTAACATGGATCTTTGATGTGGGCTAATATATACACTACACTTATATACTTACACTAATAACTCTAATGCTACTAGCCCACACTACATCATATATATTATACATGACATTTAGTTCAAGCTAACAATGACCATCACTTTCCTAAATAGCATTAAAATAAATGCTAACAATCTCCCCCTAAGGGATGGTCATTTCAATGATGCTCCCGTGATTGGTCTTTTGCTTTTGATGTCTTGAACTTTGTGTGTTGATGTATAATATTCTTTATTCAATGATCCTTCATGCGCTATGATCTTAAAAGAATCGTCTCTTGGTCGTTCTTGCCTTGATCTACTCCTTCATTCCAGATGCTTCGTCATAAGTAGATGATGATGGTGGATGAACTTTCGTCGGTACCTGCATAAGACAGTTAGCAATAAATCGTCCAGTGTCCATCATGTCGTGAGGCAAGATCCTTTGATCTCATTAAGACTCATACAACTTGTATCCTTTTGAGTGAACACAAGTGTATTGCATAGGAAGTGTTCCTAAGAGATCTTTGATGAATCTCATGTCTCTAGACTCAATTATGTGCATTTTGGTTTTAGTCGTCGGAGGCATGGAGCAGAGTGCCACCTTTTCAATATCAACACTTCTCGGAGTGAGAGGTCGATAGATTATGCAGTGTTCTCCGTGAGAAATGAAACAAATATCTTTTGAGAGATATCTGAGTGGATAGGAGGGGTGGTGCAATGCGTCACTGGGTCCATGACGTCTTGTCTTCAATACCAGTATCACCTTGGTGAGTACCGATAGCAGATGTATTGACCCAGTTTCTGACCTAAGTTTTCATGGAGGGCTATTTCTTTTCACCCTTACAAAAACTTTTTCTTTTTCATTCTTCAACCCCTTCTTTCTCCTTTCTCATTATACTCCTTTTTTCAATCAAACCTAAGGACTTCTAATTTTAAGCTATTGAAATAGTCCTTGGGTAGATCCCTCCGGTTCTGGCGGATCATTGGACATAACCTAACCATAATCACCTTATTACTCCATGATTATCCTAGATTATTTGTCACATGCCATTAAAACCTTTTTATGAAAAATCTCTCAAAGTGTTTATGAGAAAACACATTTAGATAACACATTGAGAGTTTTTCATTTTAGAAACACTCCCCCTTCACATGTGCTCATGCATTTTTAATAAATTGCACATGTTGGGTAGAGTTCGCACATTTTGAAATGATTGAATTTCAATGAACACGACCTTCGCGAGACACGCTTACATCACTAGTTAGACTAGCTTGAAATTATTACCCGGCCCGGTCATATTCAATGATCATCTCTCGAATTGGTACATTCTACTTAGACAAGTCCTTTGCGAGACACGCTTACATCACTGGAAAACCAGCTTGAAATTATTACCCGTCCAGGACATGTCTTTTCGAGAACGGACATTTAGTTTCGTCAATTCGAGGGTTCATGCTGAGTCTTTTTGAAGAACTCGTTTTGAGATTCAATCGACAAAACTTCTTTTAGATCACATTTTAATCACGTCCTCTCCCCCATATTTATAATAAACACCTAATCTCCCCCTCAAAAATAGCATGAAGTGGTATTTTTGAAAATAGTTGATTAAAATGAAACTTTTTGTGGAGAGACGGACTGATTTTAGCATGAAATTTGAACATTTTTCTTTTTCTACTCCCCCTTAATCAGAGCAAATGGTTAAACTTTTGAGTTTAAAAGCATTTAGAGGTCTTTGAGGGAGTTGTTGTGACACAAAAATTTATAAAAAGACTTTGAAAAATCTTTTGAAACAATTTTGATTAAGTGCTCACGGGTTTTAGCTTTTCGCCATTAACTTTGCGAGTTCTGATCGGAAATAATCAGAAGTCATTCAATGTAGCCTTTAGTATGAAATCTTTTCGAGTTGGAGTACTCGGGCCACGATAAAAGATTTCACAATAAAGCACGGGTCTCGTACTGAAATGTACGAAAGCCTTTATGAAGAAAAATTTGAGAAACGACATGTTTTAGAAAAACATAAAAAAGAACTCTCGCTCAAGCATCTGTACATGCCCGTATCATTGTTGAATGACATTTCTAGATACATACAGAATATCGATTAGACGAGAGACATGTCGTGAGAAGAATATTTTTGGTTTTTGATGGTTTTCTATTTTTTATTTTGATTTTGTTGGTTTTATATTTTTTTATGGCTTTTTGAAATTTTCTATATTTACAGTATAGATTTTTACAAGTATATATTTACAAAAATATTTACATGCGAAGCTTGTTGATATAAATCAAGAAGATTCGAGAAGACTTTCTAACTCTTCGGGAGTTAGGCTTCGCATTCCAATTCGACGAACTAAGTTTTCAAACCGCTCTTTTGGGAGGGCCTTAGTAAATAGATTGGCGAGCTGGTATTCAGTCTTCACGAAAAACAATTCAATAGTACCCTCTTCAACGTGCTCTTTTATGAAGTGATAGCGGACTCTAATATGCTTGGTCTTCGAGTGTTGCACTGGGTTGCACGAGATGGGTATGGCACTTTTTGAATCGCAATACAAAGGTATGCGGTTGAAAGAGAAACCATAATCTGTTAGTTGTGTCCTCATCCATAGAACTTGGGCACAACACGCAGATAGAGACACATACTTGGCTTCTGCTGTTGATAAAGCAGTGCAGGTCTTGTTTCCTTGATGACCAGCCTACTAGCTTTTCTCCCAGAAATTGCGCTCCGCCTGATGTACTTTTCGCTGTAACTTGGCATCCAGCATGATCGGCATCTGAAAAGGCAATTAGTGTAAACTCCGAATCCTTCGGATACCAAAGACCCATGTTAATGGTTCTTCGAAGGTATCGAAAGATCCGTTTAACCTCTTGGAGGTGAAGTTCGGTAGGCCTTGCCTGAAACCGTGCAAGTAAGCAAACAGCAAAATGAATATCTGGTCGGCTTGCAGTTAGGTACATGAGAGAACCAATCATGCTCCGATATTTCTTCGGATCCATGGGTTTCCCATATAGGTCAGCGCCAATTTTTGGTGAAGTGACCATTGGAGTACCAACAGAGTCACAATTGTCCATTCCATGTTTTTTCAAAATCTCAATTGTGTATTTAGCCTGATTAAGAAAAATACCACGCGGGGATTGATGAATTTGTAAACCCAAAAAGAATTTTAATTCACCCATCATGGACATTTCGAATTTGATTTTCATGAGATTTTCAAAATGTTTTGAATGTTGCGGATTAGTGGACCCAAATATGATGTCGTCCACGTAAATCTGAACAATCAAAATATCATTTTTATATTTTCTTGTAAACAAGGTTGGATCAATTGTTCCTTTGGTGAAATTATTTGACAACAAGAAAGATGATAACTCGTCATACCACGCCCGTAGGGCTTGTTTCAAACCATAGATTGCCTTCTTTAGCTTGTAGACGTATTCTGGATGATCTTTGTCAACGAAACCGCCTGGTTGACTCACATACACTTCTTCCTTCAGAGTTCCATTCAAGAACGCCGTCTTGATGTCCATCTGATAAACCGTGATGTTCTTGTGAGCGGCATAAGCTAAGAAAATCCTGACTGCTTCAAGCCTTGCAACTGGTGCGAATGACTCTTCAAAATCTATCCCTTCTTCTTGTCTGTATCCCTTTTCCACCAGACGAGCTTTGTTGCGAATTACAGTCATTTCTTCATCCTTTTTGTTTTTCCATAACCACTTAAGATCAATGACTAGTTTGTCAATTGGTCTTGGAACTAAATCCCAGGTGTCATGGATTTGAAATTGAAGAAGTTCTTCCTGCATCGCTTCAATCCAGGCATTATCTGCCATTGCTTCCCGAATGTTCTTAGGTTCTATGAGACTGACTGAGCAGACATAGATGCACATGTCGCAATCGGTGTGAAGTTGTTTTCTCGTCTGAATTGGTCTTGAGGGTTCACCAATAACCTGTTCAATCGGATGGTCTTTTGTCCACTGTAATGTTGAAGGGTACCTTGGACTGAACAAATGTGTGTTAGTTGGTTCATGTAATCTGGAAGATGATTCACCAGATTCCGTTCTAAACGGGTTTTCAAAGACTTCTTCGTCTAACACAGCATTATTTTGTTCTTGCTCATCAATTCTTGGTAGAACAATTTCAATGAATGGAGTTGCAGGAGTAAATGTAGATGATGTTGATGTTGAGGGAGTTGGTGCGCCAACTTCGAATGTTGTAGATGCATCTGGATTTGGTGGTGGTGGTGGTTGTTGATGTTGAGTGGACGCAGCGGAGTGTTGGTTAGATGCATTTTTCGAAGCGCCACCATAGTATTCATCGTACATGAACTCGAAGAAATTATCCAGTTCTTGAGTTGTGGGTTGTTCGTCATGAATTGATTGAGCTCCTTGAGGTGCGAGTCCCGAACTGATATGTCCGGAAGTCATCGGGTTAAGCGCGGGTTCTAGAGCGAGTCTCTCAGAAGCCATTTGTGAAATTTCATCAAACTTCACATTCATCGTCTCCATGATCTTTTTCGTTCTCCTGTTATACACCCTGAATGCCCTCGAGTTTTCAGAATAACCAATGAAGATTCCAATATCACCCTTAGCCTTCAACTTTCCTAGATCTTCCCTGTCATTTGTTGGATAGCATAAAGCACCAAATACATGAAGATAAGAAATATCCGGTTTTCTGTTGTTGATTAGTTCATATGGGGTTTTATTGAATCTTGGATGGATTAGGGATCGGTTTTGAGTAAAACAAGCAGTAGAAACAGCATCAGCCCATAAGAATAACGGAGCACTGGAATAAATCAGCATTGTGCGAGCAGCTTCTACAAGGGTTCGATTCCTTCTTTCAACTACTCCATTCTGTTGTGGAGTTCTAACAGCGGATGTCTGGTGAGTAATACCAGTTTCTTCAAAGAATGTTCTTAACTCCTGATTGACAAATTCCGTGCCATTATCCGTTCTTACTATCCTAACTGGAGCTTGAAGTAGAACTTGAATCCGCTTCAGAAAGGCGATGATGGTGCTTGGTGCTTCATCTTTTGATCTCAAGAACTTTACCCATGTATATCTTGAATAGTCGTCAACAATTACAAGAATATACTTCTTCCCATTTATGCTTTGAACTCTCATCGGGCCACATAAGTCCATATGCAACAGATGCAACCTATCAACCGAACTAGGTACGGGTTTAGGTTTAGATGTTTCTCTTTTGCTCTTTCCTTGCTCACATGATGGACATAGGTGTTCTTTGGTGTATTTAAATTTAGGAAGACCGGAGACGATGTTGTCTTTGGCAAGCTTGTTGATCGTGTCAAAGTTAAGATGGGACAACCGTCTATGCCACAAACAGGATTTCGTTTCACCTGCCCTGGTCATGAGACAAATCGGAGATGAAGAGGCCATTTGGTTTATGTCAATTGCATAGAGATTGGTGCCACGATTCCCAATTAAGAGATCATTTCCCACCAAATTCCTGACAAAACAAGTGTTTCTCCTAAAAGCAACCTCTAAATCTGCATCACAAAACTGCCCGACTGAGAACAGATTGTGTCCCAACCCTTCGACATAGTAAACCCGAGTGATCAAGTAATTTCCAAACCGAAGATCTCCATAACCCAGAATAGCTGCAACATGATCATTCCCAAACCGTACAGTCCCCATGAACTGCCACACAAAATTGATCAGCAGCTTCAGATTCCCGGTCATGTGCTTGGAGCAACCCGAGTCGACGATCCAAAGACAAATTTCAATGACCTGCAAAGAACAGATGATTTTGTATATGGAAACCGTTTAACATTTGGTTCCAGTGGGTTACACTTAGAGATGGTTTCCGTTGATGCATTGGGAACTATTTCTAATGTGCCATTCTTAAGTGTAAACATTCTACCCGTTGGTTTCCATGCACAAAACTTAGAGTGATCCTTAGGCAATAGGCTGCTAGTGGTTTTCCTAGCTTTTGCAATAAGTCTTCGAATATATCTAGACTTAGCCTTAGTTACTAAAGGAACCTTTTTCTGTTCAGGCATATCATTCTTTTTCACATCATTAGAAACATTATCATCACAAGCATTTACAGACAAAGTTTTCTTTTGCATTAAACAATCAGAATCATTACATGCATTAGAAACAGGAGTCTTATCATTACAACTAGATGATACATGTTTCTTCTTGGAAAGCGATAAATTCCTAGGGTGTTCTTCTACTTTCTTGCTTGCACTCTCAGAAATAGGCGAGACACTAGGTTTCTTGTTATTGCTCCTAGACTGTCTTTTGCTCCTAGAGTTGCTTTCTATTCCTGTAGAAGGTAAGGCACACTCATTATAATTTTTGTTGTTGTCCTTAGATGTTGTAGTAGCATTCCTAGACTCATTTGGAGTATCTTTCTTACTTTTGTCTATCGCCCTATATGTTTTAGATGTAGAGGCAGACGCAGTAGTGGGACTAATCCTATAAAGGTCAGGTGCTATTACTTTTGATGTTTGGACAACTGCTTTCTCCTTTTGTTTCTCACTAGGCAAGGGGGTTGATGGTGCAATACCCGTAGTTTCCTCACCCTTTCCTTTTTGACTTTCGAGTTGAGACTTCAAAAGATTGATTTGATCTTGCATATTTTTGTAAGAGCGCTCATACGACAATTTGTCATACTTGCATTCTTCCTTTTTTGTATCAAGTTGTTTAAAATATGTGCAATTTTGTTTTTTCAAGTTTCAAAAGCGCCTTTTCATATTTTTCAACAATTTGAGAAGTCTTAGCTCGAAGTGTTTCATCATCCTCAACAGAATATGTTTGGTAAATAATGGACATGATATCAGTCGATAGAGCTTCGAAGGAGAGAGAGTCATTTTGCTTTTCCAAAACTTTTATGTGTTCCAAGTATTCATTAGCTTCCTTCACTAAGGATTTGTGGTCCTTAACAAATTCTACTGACTCTTTCAAAAGATTATGTTCCACATTTTGAACAACTGCATAGATTGCACTAATATGTGGATTAATTTCCCTTTCAAAAATCCTTTTTAGTTCATCTTGAACACCCGGAAACCATTCAAACTTTTGATTGTTAATTTTGGAAGCCACAATACGTTGAAGTTTCTCAATTCTCTGTTTAAGATCAACCAAATATAGTCTAGCTGCACTTGTATCATAAGTGTTTTTAGATGCCATTTGTTCGATGTTAGACAAATCTTTTGAGACAGCTTTTTGTTTTATGAAAACCACGGGTTTTTGAAAAAACAGAGGTGACTTCTTTTGAACAAGATGAACCCCAGCAAGTTTGTTAGCTTCATTATAGTCAATGGGTTTTATTTCTCTGTTCAATTGTCTCATTTTCTTTCTACTCTCTTCTGAAAGCTCAATCGTTTCATCAGAATCATGAACCTCTATAGGATCATGTTTATCATTTATAAGAGTACCATCATATAACACATTCTGTACACTCTGAGCTTTCTTGAGATAATAAGGGTTTTCACAACCGATAGCCGTTTTCTTTAATGTATGTAAAATCGGGTTTTTATCATTTATTAACAAATTAATCGTTTGTGCAGAATGACCCGTTTTTACAAGTAAATCTTCCAACTTTCCAATGGTTTCCTTTTTGTCATTGATCTCTTTAAGAAGATCCTTTTCACGTTTTGAAAACCTTTCATTCAACTCCTTCTTTTCTTTTTCAAGATTGGAATAAGTTGATTTTTGTTTTGAAAGCTGGTTGGTTAGTTCAGAAATTTCCTTGTTAAGAGATTTAATTTGGTTATTCAAATTAACATTTAGAGTGTCAAATTTGATTTGTAAACGTTTCTCTCTTAACTCAGAATCTTTTAATCTAACCTCAAGTTCCGACTGTTTTTTGTTATGAAAATCATAAGCTCTTGCATTCACCTTATACCTCTCAAGCTCAGCGGTCAATTTTTCATTCGCGGCCTTAACATCGCGATTGACCTTTTTGACCTTTTCTATTTCAACACTACAATTTTGCAATAATGATTCAAACATAGCACGTGTTTCCTCATCATTATCAGTATGCTGTGACTCGAATTCTTCATTAGGATCCATATCTGGAGTTACCAAATTAGTATTACTACAACTTGGTTCGTCCATGTATGTATCATAAATGAGATTAGGAGTCTCAGGATGCTGTTCATTTTGAGGTGACATATCAAACATTTCATTATTGTGACATGTAGCATATGGTTGTACCTCAGAAACCGCATTAGTGTCAAAAGCAGGAGGTGCTTCTGAGTCTGTGTCGTACTTTGCCTCCTGTAGATTTGCCATAAAAATGCAGTTTGCATCGATGTCCTCTTGATCTTCAGAATTATCCATAATAGCCATGAAGTCATTCTCTTCTGCACTCAACTGAAGCCCAGCCGTTTCCTTGTTTGCCAACATTAATGCTTTCTGCAAATACGCTAGATCCCTTTTATTCGGCTTGTCTGGACAGTTCCTAGCCATATGACCAATACCCTGACAGTTGAAGCACTTCATCACATTTCCCTGATTTCTATTCCCAGCTCCCTGAGCAGCAACATTCCCAAACTAATTCCCAGCATTCTGAACCCTTTGATTACCAACAGCTGTACCCATCTGATTCCCTGCAAACTGACCCATCTGATTACCAACATACTGCCCTGCATTCTGATTACCCATCTGATATCTTGGAGCATATCCCTGTTGATTCTCATATCCCCCAACCATCTGTCCTTGCTGTCCCATGTTGAAACTCGGCTGTGCAATCTGCTTGTTGCGAGTGTTCGATGAGATTCGTTGATTGTTGTTGGTGGGTGTGGAGTAGCGTCCTTGGAATGCTTTTGATAGGTAAGCAAAAGCTTGAGTCAAAGCAGCAGTTGACTCATCTTGATCATTGAGATCGGGTTCTTGATGTTGTGGGTATTGTTGTTGTTGTGGGTAGAATGGTGTTTGAGGATTGTATTGTTGTTGCATGAATTGTTGGGATGAAGATGATGATGGTTGTGCATTGACTGTTGCGGGTGTAGGTGATTGGACTATGAGTGCAAGAGGATCTTGTTGTTTTTCCTGTTTCTCTTTTCTGACTTCATTTGCCTCTGCTTGGTTTTGTTTGAGAAAGTCATAAAGTTGATCGTAGTTCACATCATGAAGATTCTTAGTTTGGTTGACAATAGTAACATATCGTCCCCATTCTTCTGGAAGGTTGTTGATGAACTTGATGTTTTGAACAATTTGTTTAGGCGACAAATTGTTTCTAATCAACTCATTCATGAGAGTGCAAAACCTTGTATAGTAAGATTCAATTTGTTCAGCTGGTGTGGCTGTGAACTTCTCCCATTCAGTCAAAAGCTTGTTTTCCATGTCTTGAATGCCAATTTCTGTACCATGACAAAGACGTCTAACTCGATCCCACATTTCTTTGGCAGTTTCACAGCTATCTACAGCACAAAATATTTCTTGTGGTAGACCGAGTTGGATTAGATGCATTGCTAAGTGATCAGCTTCAATTTGCTTCCAATCTGCTTCAGTGTAATCCGATTCCTCTTGGATTTTGTACGTTGGATCGACGGGAGGTTCTGCATTAGGATTTCCAGCTGTTTCTTCAATCTCACAAGGCTGGAATGGACCTTTTTTGACGGAGTTAACCAAGAGTATACCTTGTCCATTAGGTTTGGATCTCATATATCGAAGCATACGACTCGTCCAAGGAAGGTAGCTACCTTTTTCCAACATTGGAGGTCGGTTTTCTGAACCTGCGGCATGTATGTCCTGTTGTGTAGTCATCTTTAAAATATTGTGTATGATAAAGTGGATTTAGGATCTTTGCAACAAAGTAGGAGATGTTGTTGTTGACGGTTAAACTTGGTTGTTGATGTTGTGAAGCCTTGGTTTGTTGTTGATGATCGTTGAAGTTGTAGGTTTAAATGAACGAAACAAATTTAAATAAAGTTACAAAATTTGATTAGAGTATAATTAAGACAAAGTCAAAAGTTTACAATTTCGACAAAGGTTATGTAAATTGTAATTTAGATAAAATGACAATTTCTATAGAAATTTCAATTTGACCAAAATTTATATAAATTATGGCAAAATGTCAATTTAGATAGAAATATATCCAATTTATATAAAATCTAACACTCTTATACAAGAGGGTAGATATCCGTTTGTCGAAGTATTTTACACTCTTATACAAGAGTTAAAATACCGAGTTCACTTTCGAGTTGACGAAATTACGTTCGAATCAAATCCTTAAAAGTTATTTAACTTTGAAATCGATAAACACAAGTACGAGGGCCAAAACTGCCAATTCTGGAAGTTCCCAAAGGCTGCTAGAAAGTACAGGGACTGAAAATGCAAATTCTGAAAATTCTGAAAAACTCTTCTTTGTCCGATATCGCAGAAGCCTTCTTTGTCCGATATCGCAATTGGGCAAATATCTCGGACAAGACTGAAGTCTGAATCGCGATAAATCTGTCAGATGTGCAATTGCGATAGAATTGTCGCTATTTGAATTGCGATAATTTCAGCCAAACTGTGAATTGCGATAAGAGCTAAATAGCGATAATTTCCAAATGCGATAACTATCGCAATTCTCCTACAAGATTGCGATAAACAAGCTGAATTGCGATAATTCGCTGAAGAGTCCCAATTCCGATAAAACGCAGATTTCAACGAATTCTGATAAAACGCTGAGTCACACCAACTTTCACCCACTTTTTGACTTTTAGCTTCTAGACCATGCAACTCCCATACTTGTCTGTCATGTCTCTGCCAACTTTTACTAACTTTTACCCACTTCAATAATTCACAATCTTCACTAAAATAATCAACAACAATTCTTTTACAAAAATTGTTTTGATTTATACGATCTATGAAGTGAAGAACAAACCAAATCCAATCTTCCACAAGCTTAAACAAGTGAAGAAACTGGAAATAATCACAGCAACCACTTCGAATAACCTCAAAACAAAAACAAGTTAACCTTGAATTTTGTATAGATCGAATAGAATAAAAAACATAAGTTGTAACTTTTCTAATGAAAGAAAAATAACAAAGGATGTTTTTGAATCTTTAGGATCATACAAAAATAAAGATACTCCTACCTTAAACATGGCTCTGATACCACTTGTAAAGACTCGATCTTCACTTGGAATGATGAACCGAGCTTCCTCTTTAACATACAACTCGACAAGACTAAAATGAGATGACTCACAAATGCATATTATGAACAAGAAGAGAAGTGTGGATCTTATGGGAATTTCTAGTCAAATGTATATTAGCTTGGAAGAGGATAATAATACAAAGACTTATGTAACACACACACACACTCTCTTTCTAAAACAATGAGACACCCTTTGCAAGAGTGTGTGTGCGTGGTTAAATATGACACAGCCAATCCAAATGGGCTTTGGATGGGCCTTTAACATGGATCTTTGATGTGGGCTAATATATAAACTACACTTATATACTTACACTAATAACTCTAATGCTACTAGCCCACACTACATCATACATATTATACATGACATTTAGTTCAAGCTAACAATGACCATCACTTTCCTAAATAGCATTAAAATAAATGCTAACAAAATCGATTCACCAAACTAAAAACAACTTCGAATTCGTTGTTGTTGTTGTTTTTTTTTCACCAAACCGAGTCACCCAAAGGAAAACAAAGTTCGAATTTCTTTATGTTCTTCTCGACTTCTCTCTGTCCCAACAAACCACACGACTTCCTTTGCTTTCGTTATTCCCACTTGCCTCACGTTGCTATCTCCTTGTGTACGACTTGTCACCTGTTCCAAGACTGCGTGCCCTAGAACCTTTCTCTTCCTCGGTATCCTTTCAACCGAACCCAAAACTTGTTGTTTTGTTTCTGTCCTTGTTCGAATCCTTTTTAATCTTTTCGAACCCCAAGTCTACACAAAACCAATATCTTTCGATATTTCAAAACAAAGCAATCAGTTTGCTTTTTTCTTCACTAATACCACTCGGTATTATTTCCCACGACAAACAATTGTTAGTTTTGTTTGTCGTTGTTGCTTGTTCTTCTCCAAACGTTGTTCCACAATACTCCTTCTTGTTCCACACCGTATCCTACAACAAAACTCCAAATACCCGTCGGTATTTCCTTCAAAACAAGTGATCGGCTTGTTTTTTGTTCGATATTGTTGTTGTTCTTGTATTGCTAACATTTTCTTTCCCACAAACAATCCTAGATTGTTTCCTTCTCTTGGTATCTTCCAACCAATCTACAAGCAACTCTTTCTCTTGCGTTTATAACGCGTATCCCTTTGTGTGTTTCCTTTGTCAACCGGTTTCCTTTACTACACAAAGTTCCTATCTCTTGACGTCGTATCTTTCTTCCTTGTTGCTGCGTTTATGCAGTTACCAACAAATCTTTTACAATATTGTATCCTTCCTAGTTTGTTGTCGCGTACCAATGATCACAACAAACTCCCACCAATCCGTTTGATGTATACGTTTGCAACTCCACACAAGTTTGATCGTGCACTATCTCCCTTGCGTTCCTAATTATCTAGGCGTTGTATTTTTCTGCTTTGAACACAACACTTTCCCACTGGTTCTTCTTCTATTCCAGCGTACGTACTATATGGTGTTTCTTGTTCGAATTTTGGTATCCAACGAACGTGTGATGAACACTTGCTCTGATGCCAATTGTTGTCCCAAATGTGAGTCGAATTATATATTAGTTGCAAATATTACTGAATAATTATTTCGTCTAACTTTTTACATCACACGATTTGTACATATTTATACTACATGAACCGGTACAATAGAACCATTGTGTCCCTTGGCTTTGTAACCGAATTCTAACTACCTTTAACTAACTAACCGAATAACTAACTTAACTAACTTAACCGTCATAACTACCAAGTGGTTATAAACTATCTATTTAACATTATCGGTCCTTCATGTTACGGAGCAATGTCGAGATTACTTGTCCACACTCTACAATATTTTTAATAAATCTGGGTAAATATTTGTGAGAGGTAGGAACATGACCACCTTCATTGTATAGAAAATTAATATTTCTGAATAAAGGAAACCCTTCTTCTTTGTCCGTCACAATTGAATCTAAAGTCGGTATATGTGAATGGACCAGATTCATCAAAGTCCTTAGTGCAGATTCAACCGTCTTTCTCTCTGAAAAATCTTCATCAATGTCCTGTAATTCAACATGTTATTCTTAGTTTTAGGCCCTAACTTAAAGCAACTTTCAGTTTTGTCCTCATCTCGATCACGATTTAACTTTTTATCATTAGAATTCAGTTACATTTCAGAAGATAGTGAGCAACACTGAACAGTATATGCATGGGTTGTACCTATATGACCGGGATCAACTCCGCGACCAGTACGGCACCGCCGAGGGTAAGCATGTTGCTTGCCACCTAGCACCGGTCGGTCTCCAAGATCATTGTAAACATCATAATTGTAAATCCTATCAAAAGATTTACGCTCTCCTGTACCATCGCCTCGAAGACACTCCAGATCTCTGGCTCTTATTTTTTTCAGTCCTTCTGGGGTTTCCGATGGCAGATAAGACTATACAAAAAAATTCACTCATCAGAGTTCATACATTTTAGTCGCTCATATTTTAGTAGTTTAATACTTTGAATAAAAATTATTGTGGCCATATACCGAATGTACATTAACTAACCAGTTATCGTACAAAAATTTTGAGGGTGGAAACTAACATGAAGTGATCTCAATCTAATTAACTATTAACGTGTAAAAACCCAGGTACTGCCAAATATGACATTGTTTAATCACCGGACCTGCAATTTAGTACTTATAACAGGTTATGTACATATTATTAATAAACTATACATATCATTGTTCAGAATCAATAATGGCATAAATAATATATGAGTTAACCTTGTTGGTAAAAAAGATTCTTCGCTCGGGGTTATCATGTTTGGAATGAACCCAGGAATCACATGTGAAGGTCACACCATTATCAAGGACAATGCTCACGAAAAATATCTTGGTGTGATACTCATTCTCGACCAACACAGCTCCAATCTCTCCGAAATTCTCAGGCACATCAATATGCCGTCACCTTTATACCTTTTTTCAAAAGGAAAAACGATCAATTGTAAAAAACTAGTAACGTGTTTTGCTTCAATTTTGGTTATGGTAAGACCATGTGTAGTGGTGTGTAAGAGACATATAATATATAACAAATCCAAACACCTCCATTCGTCTGCATGTTCACTTGTAACTCAACATACACAGTCATCCCAAATGTTAGAGTTTTGTGTATAATGAATTAATATATGTATGTCCGGTTTCGAACCCGAGACTCGGGATTGCACACAATACGTGAGAGTTCCAATGGTTTGAATAGATTAAATATATTTCATATTTATATTTATTCATTTCACTAACAAAGCACTTAACGGTCGTTAATATTTAACGAGGTTGTTTAACGGTCGTTAGATATTAAAGTTAAGGACTAGAATTGAAAAATAAAAGAAAATTCTAGAATCCCTTTTGGTGGGGATATTCGGCCGATCAAGGAGAGACCCAAAAGGATTGGGTTTCCTAATCCTAATTTGAGTTGGAGTAGGAAACAAGTTTGTGCAAGTATAAATACAAATCAATGTGTTTAGGTTTTTCACTTTAGAGAATCCCTAACTTGCCAAACTTCTTCTCTTCTTCTCCTCTCTAGCTTAAGGCCGGTCGACTCTTTTATTCCCACTAGGGAATTCGGCGAGTGCAATTAAGCTACAAGTGTTTGGTTTGTTAGTGATCTTGGACCTAGTTTTCCCATTGGAACGCTACTATCGCGTGTGTACAAGAACGAGTGACAAGCTTATTTTAGCTTGTGATTCTTGGTGTTTTTCCCTTAGTTGGTTCGACATCCTCATAACCCAAATTAGGGTTCTTGTTGTTCTTGATTGATTGCGCGATTAAGGTACGTGTTTATTTAGTTTAATTAATTACATGTTCATTAGATCTTTCCGCTGCGTGTTCTTGATGTAAATATATGTTTATAGTATTTATATGATTCATATATTACAACAGTGGCATCATGAGCCTCGTTTAAGAACTTGTAATTAATTACTAAAACCTAAAAATTGAATCTTTATTAGATACATGCAATTAATTTTTTTTAGGGTTTTTAAACCCTAATTGTTTCTTCCAAAAGTGGGTCGACACCTACATGTTTTGGTTAGGGTTTTATGGTTGATTTAAAATCTTGATAGAAACCCTAGGATTGCATGAAATTTTTAGGGATTAATTTGTGAATACCGTATGTGATGTCACTAAAATTAATTAAACACGTACAAGTTTAATATTGATTAATAATATGGACTACATGATTATGTGATCAATATGGTATCCATGACAAGATCTTGCATATTTTGTCATGGTTGGATTTGTATGTTTTGTTTTGTATTTAGTTTGTCACATGATTTAAATAAATCTTAAATTGGGGAAGACCTCAATATATATTAATAATAAGTTATGTGCAATGTGGTATCTAACTAACTAAAACTTACGCGGCCAAATTATTTGGCGTCTGTGGACCATTGGGCACAATGAGCTCGAAAACCAATGGGAGTTTTGTTAGTTACATACATTTAAAATTACACATAGAATTAATATTAGGATTTATTTGAAAAAGGTTTGCATGTGGCTATATGATATCGTGGATGATCATATATTTGTTATTATGTGTTTATTTATTTTTTGTAATTACTTGATCTTTTGTGTTTAATATTATGATGGATTGTAAACTACAAAAGAGGGTAATTTTTCATAATAAAAATAAATAAGACTAATAACTATGAAACCTTTGTAGTAATTTTATTTATTGCCAAGTCTTATGTGCCGAAAGTGGTTCGCTTCGCACGGTAATTTGCTCCCAGGCAAGACTAGCAATAATAAATTTACTACATTAATTGTTTTAGCAAGAAAATCATATTTTTTTAGTTGATTGATCGCGACTGTACTAAGTGGTCGAAGCGGCGGACCTAAAATTGGCAAACTATAAAGTGGGTTCTAGTTGGTACGCATTAAATTGTGACCTTAGAGGGGCACGGTTTTAACCAGCTTCGGCGGCTGTCGTCCCTACGCCCGCCTGTGCGTCAATTTTAGACTTACCAAGTACACCACGATAAATACGAAGCATCTTAAGGCAATGTTGTAATTTGTTCAACGCCTCAATTAAAAACTTTGATGATTTGAGCTACGAATGAGTAAACGGCGTTTTGTTTTGAAAACTATATGATACAAAGATGAATGCATGACATCTTTGTACATATTTTTTTGATTACACACATCAAAATAATATTACCCTTAAAATTTAAGTTATATGCCACCCAACTACTAAAAGAAACACCTAAGGTTACATCCTACATCACTAGCAGCCAAAGCTGAATGTTGATGTTCAAAGGGTGCGGTCTAAGGGAAAATTGGGTACTTTCATTACTAGCAGCCAAAGCTGATGTGATGAAACGATGCCAATTTACACGTTTCTTAAGTTGGTTGACTTAATTGGGCACTTTCATTACTAGCAGCCAAAGCTGATGTAATGAGACGGCGCCAAGGCATAAAGAATTGGGGATGAAACATGCTTACAATTATTTGCAACTGTTGTTGGCAATATATATTGTAAGTCCCATGATTTCTAGGAATTGCAATTGGATATTGGCAATTGGGTGATCCCGTACCTTATTGAGAACTTTCATTGCTAGCAGCCAAAGCTGATGCAAATGGAACGACGTCAATTAGGATCCTAGTTTTCAATGAAAATTAAATGGTTATTTAACCAATGGTTGTTTAATTTTCTTGAAATATTAATTATCGAAAGTACTAACTTTTGAACTTTTTCTGTAGAAATGGCCCAACCCGTCAACACATCATCATCGTTAACTCCTTGTTACAAGATCATGCTTGAAAAGGAAAAACTGACTGGGACTAAGAACTTTAACGATTGGTATCGCAATCTAAGGCTCGTCCTTAGGATAGCCAAGCGTTGGGAATGTCTTAGTGAGCCTCTTCCACAAGCTCCACTTGCTACCTCCCCTACTGAAGTATTGAGGGAGTACAATGAAGCTTATGAAAGGCACAATGATGCTGCCTGTATCATGCTATCGGGGATGGAACCTCAGCTGGTCAAACAGTTTGAGCAATATGGCCTGAAAGACATGATTGAGGAACTGCAACGCATGTTTCAGAAACCTCACATGGCTGAATTGTTTGATGTACTTGATGCAATAGGCAAGTGCAAGCAGGATGCAACAACACCCGTTAGTACCCATGTGCTGGAAATGAAAGGTTATCTTGACCAACTAGATGCACTTGAATGCGGGTATGTGGAGGATGTTAAAATTGGCATGATCAACAAATCTCTCAATGATGATTTATATGGTGAATTCGTGCGCAATTTTAATATGCATTGCAAGGGGAAGACAACTTTTTCTGACTTGCATGCATTACTCATTGATTATGAGAAGGGACTCACTAAGAAAGCTCCTACACCTGCTGTCATGGCTATTAGAGGTGGTAAGGTAGCTAAGCCCGGTAAACCGAAGAACGTGAGCAAGAAAGGAAAGGCGGCTAAAGCTGATAAAGGTAAACAGATTATGGGTTACCAGCAGAAGCCAAAGAAGCTGAATCCTCCTCCAAAGAAGGATTATCCCAAGAAGGATGCTGCTACTTGTCACCACTGTAACACTCCTGGACACTGGAAGCGTGACTGTCCATTGTTGCTAGAGGAGTGTCGCAAAAATAAGAATGCCAAGGCTGGGCAGGGCGCCAGCACATCAGGTATTTTTATGGTTGAATTATTTTCTTTTCCTCGTAAGCAAAATGCCTGGATATATGATACAGGATGTGGTACTCACATTTGTAATACATCGCAGGGGCTTAGAGGAGCGAAGAAGCTGAACTATGGCGAGTGCTACTTGTACGTGGGAAATGGAATACGTGCAGCAGTAGAAGCCATAGGGACTTTTGAGCTAGTTTTTACCATCTGGTTTAATATTAGTTTTGAACAATTGTCACTACGCACCTTCTATTGTTAGAGGTGTCGTTTCAGTTTCTTTGTTATTGGATTTGGGTTTTAAACATACTTTTAATGATAATGGAATTTCTGTTTCTTTAAATTCTGTTTTCTACTTTAATGCTATTCCATTAAATGGTGTGTTTGAGATTGACATGGATAACCATGTATCCAATAGAAATAATTCTATGTATAGCATCGGGAATAAGAGAACCAAGTCTAACTTGGATTCGTCTTATTTATGGCACTGTTGCCTTGCCCATATAGGCAAGAAACGCATGGAAAAGCTGCTAAGTGATGGGCTTTTACCTAATATCAATGATGATTCAGTTGATAAATGCGAATCTTGCATATCGGGCAAGATGACAAAGAAACCTTTCCATAGCAATATGGAAAAGGCTTCTGATCTACTTGGATTAATACACACGGATGTGTGTGGTCCACTTAGACACGTGTCAAGACGCGGTGCTAGCTACTTCTTGACCTTCACGGATGACTATAGTCGTTATGGTTATGTTTATTTACTTAAACATAAACATGAAGTCTTTGAGACATTCAAGGTCTTTAAAAATGAAGTAGAACTTCAACTCGGAAAGAAGATTAAGGCACTTCGATCCGATCGTGGTGGTGAGTATTTGAGCCAAGAGTTCAAAGATTATCTGACTGAGTGTGGCATTGTCCAACAACTCACATCTCCTTATACTCCACAACAAAATGGTGTATCTGAAAGGAGAAATCGTACCTTGTTAGATATGGTACGATCAATGTTTAATCTTACAACTCTTCCATTATCCTTTTGGGATTATGCTCTTGAAACGGCTGTTCACATTTTAAATAGGATTCCAACTAAGAAGGTTGATAAGACTCCATATGAAGTATGGACTGGAAAAGCTCCCAACTTTTCTTACTTAAAGGTCTGGGGTTGTGAGGCGTTTGTTAAACGTGACTCACCTGATAAACTCCAACAAAGATCTGTTAAGTGTATCTTCGTAGGATACCCTAAGGAAACGAATGGTTACTACTTTTACTTCCCACAAGAAAATAAGGTCATCGTAGCTAGGTACGGTGAATTTCTTGAAGATAATCTAATATCTCAAGAATTCAGTGGGAGAGCATATGATCTTGAAAATGATCATGAAGATACGTCACCTTCTGAAAGCACTAACACACTTCCTGTGGAACCGGAAAGTTTAGGTCCTCCACCTGAAGTTGAAGTGGTACCCATCCGTAGATCTTCAAGATCTGCAAAGGCTCCTGAGCGTCTATGTTTGAACATAGATGATGAGGAAACTATACTATCGGATCAAACTGATGAGCCAACTAGCTATAGAGCTGCCATTATTAGTCCTGAAAAGGAAAAATGGCAGACTGCCATGGAAGGGGAAATGCAATCCATGAGAGATAATCAAGTCTGGACTGAAGTAGACCTTCCACCCAATGCTAAGGTAGTTGGGTGTAAGTGGCTATTTAAGAAGAAGACTGACATGGATGGCAACGTACACACCTATAAGGCTCGTTTGGTAGCAAAAGGCTTTACCCAAACATACGGTGTTGACTATGAGGAGACCTTTTCTCCTGTGGCCGACATTAGAGCCATTAGGATTCTTATAGCCATAGCTGCCTACTATGACTATGAGATTTGGCAAATGGATGTCAAAACCGCTTTCCTAAACGGTCACCTAGATGAAGACATCTATATTGCGCAACCTGAGGGGTTTGTGAATCCAGATTTTCCTGAGTGTGTATGCAAACTTCAAAGATCCATTTATGGATTGAAGCAAGCATCCAGGCAATGGAATAAGAAATTCGATGAGGAAATCAAGAAGTTTGGATTTACTCAGAATTTCGATGAGCCATGTGTATACCAAAAAGTTAGTGGGAGTAACACTGTTTTCCTTGTTCTATATGTCGATGACATATTAATCATGGGAAGTGACATACCAAGCCTTAAAGAAGTTAAGGAATATCTTGGTAGTTGTTTTGCCATGAAGGATTTAGGAGAAGCAGCTTACATCCTTGGAATCAAGATCTATCGAGACAGATCTAAACGATTAATCGGTTTAAGTCAAAGTGCTTACATGGATAAAATATTGAAGAGATTCAATATGCAGAATTCCAAGAAAGGATATCTGCCCATGCAAGTGAAACATGAATTGAGCAGTCAAATGTGTGCTTCTACACCTGAAGAGGAAGCATACATGAAGAAAGTTTCATATGCTTCTGCAGTTGGTTCTATCATGTATGCTGTTAGATGCACAAGGCCAGATGTGGCATTTGCTCAAAACATGACCAGTCGATATCAGCAGAATCCAGGGGTAAAACACTGGAAAGCTGTAAAGGACATTCTTAAGTATCTAAGGAATACTAAAGATATGTTTCTTCTTTACGGGGGAAATCCAGACGCAGAACTGAATGTTACAGGTTTCTGCGATGCATCCTTTCAGACTGATAAAGATGATACGAAGTCTCAGACGGGTTATGTTTTTGTCATCAATGGAGGAGCGGTAAACTGGAGCAGTAAGAAGCAGAGTATAACGGCCATGTCTGCTACAGAAGCCGAGTACATTGCTGCATCGGAGGCGGCAAAAGAAGCTGTTTAGATAAGGAAATTCATTAAGGATCTTGGAGTGATGCCTTCTATTGAATTACCTATAAATGTATATTGCGACAACTCTGCTGCAATTACATTCGCCAATGAACCTGGAGTTATGAAAGGCGCCAGACACTTTAAAAGGAAACTTCACTATGTTCGAGAACAAGTGAATGATGGTGAAATAAATGTACTCAAAGTTCACACAGATAACAATCTGGCTGATCCTTTTACGAAGGCATTACCTAAAGAATCGTTTACTCAACATGCTCAGGGCATTGGTCTTCGATTGCCAGATAGTTTCATGTAAATCTGATGAATTAGTATTTCGATAGGGAGATGTAAAACAATTATTATATTAATGGAATAAAGTGCGGATAACGTTTATTATCATTATTAATATTTGTGTCCCATATTTGCATGTTTAAATCCGTGAATAATTAAGTTATTCTAAATAGTCCGTTGTCATTTAATAATATGGGAATATTATTAAACTAAGGCAAATGTGAGGATTGGTAGAATGTACTGTAAGGTTAAGATACCAATATCACATGATATTCATTATTGGATAAATGAATATAGGACTTATCCCAACTGCATGATTATACTTTATGGATCATAGTCATTAAGTATATCATGAATATTTATCCTCTGACTTGAGATACTGGATAATTGCCGAGGATGTAGCTCATTTTCTGTGAGATAGTCTAACGCTATCCGTAAAAAGTAGTTATAAGGGCTATTTTCGAAAATGATGTAAAGTTCGAGGGTTATGCTAGTAGTCAATAAAGAATTTGTTCTTTCAACTTTGTGTTGAAATTTAATACTGCTAGGCCACTCGTAGAATTGACAAGATGTTTGCGTGCGCACGCCCAAAGTCTATCTGGAAGATGTTCAGATGTTTTGGTAATCTTGTTCGATTATGTACAAACAAGAAACTATTGTTAATTATGGAATGACAAAGATCCATATCCAAATTAACGCGGTATTAGTAACAAAAGGATAAGTATGATAATTAAGTCATCACTTGGTTTTTCCAGGAGAACCAAACTCGGATCGAGCTGGGGGCATTGGGATCTGTTAAAGCTAGACTAGCCCATGTCATTACAATATTAATCATTATCCAAGTGGGAGCTGTTAGAGTTTTGTGTATAATGAATTAATATATGTATGTCCGGTTTCGAACCCGAGACTCGGGATTGCACACAATACGTGAGAGTTCCAATGGTTTGAATAGATTAAATATATTTTATATTTATATTTATTCATTTCACTAACAAAGCACTTAACGGTCGTTAATATTTAACGAGGTTGTTTAACGGTCGCTAGATATTAAAGTTAAGGACTAGAATTGAAAAATAAAAGAAAATTCTAGAATCCCTTTTGGTGGGGATATTCGGCCGATCAAGGAGAGACCCAAAAGGATTGGGTTTCCTAATCCTAATTTGAGTTGGAGTAGGAAACAAGTTTGTGCAAGTATAAATACAAATCAATGTGTTTAGGTTTTTGACTTTAGAGAATCCCTAACTTGCTAAACTTCTTCTCTTCTTCTCCTCTCTAGCTTAAGGCCGGTCGACTCTTTTATTCCAACTAGGGAATTCGGCGAGTGCAATTAAGCTACAAGTGTTTGGTTTGTTAGTGATCTTGAACCTAGCTTTCCCATTGGAACGCTACTATCGCGTGTGTACAAGAACGAGTGACAAGCTTATTTTAGCTTGTGATTCTTGGTGTTTTTCCCTTAGTTGGTTCGACATCCTCATAACCCAAATTAGGGTTCTTGTTGTTCTTGATTGATTGCGCGATTAAGGTACGCGTTTATTTAGTTTAATTAATTACATGTTCATTAGATCTTTCCGCTGCGTGTTCTTGATGTAAATATATGTTTATAGTATTTATATGATTCATATATTACAACATATACAGTCATCCCAAATCTTTGTACAATATTATTAAAAAGTCTCGCTACGTAGTAAAAGGCGCTTAACAATTTTGGTAAAAGGTGTGTAAGTAACCTGAAAACCTTTAGACTGATTTATGACTTCTGGAGGCAAAAAAATTCTTGTCATGTTGAACTTATAATACTTAGTTCTATATATTTGACAATTCGATTATGATTCTAGTTTCTAATGAAAAATAGTTAGAATTTGAAAACCCAAAGCATCAAACAAATTTTTTTATGTGTACGTTGCAAATCTTATATATTATCATTTCTAAACGTTAAGTTGTCAAACAAAAATTTAAATATTTGGAAAGGTGGAATAGGTACCGTTATGGTCATTAGAAATGAGCTCCAGCAAGAAACTCTCGCGCATGCATATCAAATCAGAGATTAGACCTCCGTGGGTGGTGACGACACAATTGATAGAGTTCGACATGATTTTTTGTTTTTTGTTTTCTAACAACTCTCACTTTTAATTTGTTTTCCGTCATATAAAACTTAGAACGATACCCTCTATTTACACAAAATATGAGGTGCTTACTTGATGGGAAAATATTAATTAGCTCTAATGACTTCTTCTCGACATGTTATCATCTGGAAGGATTCGAGGACATGCATATGTGCGACCAAACTTTTAGT
This sequence comes from Artemisia tridentata subsp. tridentata, assembly GCA_021014915.2. NCBI lineage: Eukaryota > Viridiplantae > Streptophyta > Magnoliopsida > Asterales > Asteraceae > Artemisia > Artemisia tridentata. Next base: position 9,232,457 of record CP139508.1, read on the forward strand.
AAAGCTTAAAGAATATGTTATTTGGATTAGTGTAATTTAGAATTATGGTAAAGTAATTTGTTAAACAAAATGACATAATCTTTTCAGTGCCGTCCCGTCAATTTTTATGGCCGTGTTTTTAAAAACTATATAAGTCCCATGGTCGCCAAAAATATAAGTAACATGACTCCTTTGTATCACACTTGTGTATACAAAGGAAAAGCTCATCCCATTTTTTAATCTTTAACTTAATGTCTCTTTTATCAATGCATTTCCCTAAGTGGTTGTGAAGATACACTTAGAACAAAATTTGAAATGAAAAGAAAATTTCAACGCACATTTTAAACGAGAGAGAGAAATTTAAGAAGAAATGCATCTCAAATGTGCGATTATGATTTCTTCTCACTATTCTCTTTTTAATTTATTTCTCATTTGATCCGAACTATTTAAAAGAAACTTTGGGAATGTTATTATTTTATTGTTTGGTGTTAATTATTTTTTACTCTTCACCCAAAAGAATGTTCTAGTTATCTAAAATGAATTGAAACTTAGAAAAAAGCCGGACATCTTCTTATATACGCAGTTACACTTTTTCGTTAACTATTGTTATTCTTTCTTTTAAGGTTGTAAAATCCTAAGAACTAAGATCATTTACTAACTAAAAGTTTTCTGCATATCAAGGTTGAATCCTAAGGCTACTTGCAGTAATAAAGGTCAATCTCTCTCATTTTCTCTGTCACGTCATCTTTCTCTCTCCAGCGACCTTCAGGCGATTGGGTGCTCCAGTAAGGCGACCTTCATCCAAAAAAAAATTTCTTTATTATTTTTTTAACATTTTTAACACAAACTTAAATTTCATTAATAATTAAAACGTTACATAATAATTCAAATAAAATTAAAACATTACAATAAAATTCAAACGTTACATAATAGAACGACTAATAGTTTTGATTATGATGATGCCAAATGTCTTCCACCAAATCGGCTTTGAGGCTAATATGAGTTGTTTTGTTGACTATCTCCTTCGTAATTTCCAACGATTCCACATGTGTTCTTATGGGATCATAAGAACGGCGCTGCTCCGCTAGAAAGAAAGTGGAAGATATCGCCCGCCCTTCGTATTGAATTATGATATTATGTAATATGATGCATGTGTACATTATATGTGATAGACGCTCTTTGTCAAACCCTTTAGCCGGATGTTTAATCATTAGCCACTTCTTCTTTAGTACACCGAAAGCATGTTCCACATCTTTTCTTGTTGCTTCGTGCATCATCTTATACAATATTCGTTTGTCATCACCTGTCCCTGGATTTTTAATGGACATCACAATAACAGAGTATTCCGGATATATACCATCAACAAGATAATATCCTCGTTTATAAGGCACGCCGTTAGCATATAATTCCACATCCGGTGCTCTCCCCGTTTCGAGATCATTGAAAATAGGCGATTTACGTAAAACATTTACGTCGTCATTCATCCCGGCGACACCAAAGAACGCATGCCAAATCCATAAATCTTGGGAGGCGATCACTTCCAATAAAATGAAAGGAGTTTGCCCGTGATCACCCCTACAAAATTGAGCTTTTAAAGCATGTGGGCAATACTCCCACGACCAATTTGTACAATCAGTGCTTCCTATCATCCCAGGAAACCCATGCCTTTCGTAGAGATGAGAATATAGTTTGTCAATGTCAGTAACCGTCAACTTTCTCAAATACTCTGCACCATATAACTCCATGATGGCCTCACAAAATTTTTGGAGACACTCGCGAATTATTGACCCACCCATTTGCACAAATTCGTCTAGAGCATCAGGATTGACTCCGTATGCCAATTGATGAAGTACACTTCATCAATGGAGAAATACCAAGTAAGCCCGTACAACTAGGAGTTTGTTGGAAATAAGGTGAATGATCGGTTACCTCTCGAACAATTCGTGTGAATAGTTTTCGGGTCATTCGGAAACGATCATGGAATGCTTGATCGCCGTATCTTGGGTTCTCGCAGAAGTAAGTAGCCACTAAACGATTATGAGCACCCAAACGATCCCTACTAATTTGGTTTCGTGAGACTTTAGGTTGTGACGCTGGAAAAACATCCCAACACTCTTCCGCAAACATCATAAACTCGCTACTAACTTCATTTTCAACATCCGAAGACGAATCCGCAATGAATAACTCATAAGAATTCATGGTTTGAAAGTGTGAAATAAAAAGTGAAATGAGTGTGTTATTTGAGAGAATGTGTATATAGAGAATGTGTGAAAAAAATAGTGAAATGAGTGTGTTTATTATGAAGTTTAAAAGATTTTTGTTTTTTTTTCTTGAATCAAACCGTTTACCAACGGTTGGGATTTTTTTTTTTTTTTTTTTTTTTTTTTTTTTGCAACGTATACTTTTGAGACAAAAAGAACGAAACAAAGCAATATAGATAATAATTCGGTCGATCGGGAACACGACCTCAACCCCTTCTTTTCTTCCAATCGATCGATCGAGTAGATTTCTTGCAACAAGGGCGATTGCATCGATCGACTCAATTGATCGAATCATTTTAACTACTGCAGGTAGCCTAACTACTCATTTTTTTATATTATATTACAAATTCATTTTCATATTTTTTTTAAAGTTGATATCTTTTAAACCGTTATTCGTTAAGCTAAAAAAAAAATTACACATTCGCGATGAACAATTAGTTATCATTCTATAGAGAGGCAATTTTTTATTTTTTGTTGTTTTTTCACCTTTTTCTCTTTTTTTTTTTTTTTTCTTTTTTTTTTATTATTTTTTTGTGTGTGTCCTTTTTCTTCTTTTTTTCGTTGTTGAAACTTGCATGAAAAATCACATATGATTAAAAACTAATTTGAATATTCGAATATCTAAACATGTAATAAAATGAATATAATTTTTTCTACAATATTTTAAAAGTTTTACCCTTTTTTCTTGAAAACTAGACATTCATACCTTTCCAACAAAATATAACACATTATATTTTTAATTTTAGATTGGTATAGTTAATTCGTTTAAGTTGGATAAAAATACATAAAATCACATGTGATTTTTATCAGACGTGATCTTAATCATATATGAATTTTACCAATCACATGTGATTATACAAGTTTCATAAATGAACTGCTATGATTTTCAATTCAAATACGGTGTGTGATATATGGTTTGAAAGCCACTAATGTGTGTTTTCCATCGCCAAAAACGAGGAAAGTTTTTAATAGATACACAAACACTTATGCCAATTTTAGTACAGTTGTTTAGTGTTCAAAAAACACATGTGTCATGTCATTCGAATTTCAGCACCGAAACATAAACGTAAAAAAAGGACAAATGACACATATCAAATATCACAAACTTATCTGTTTTGACTCAAACTTGTTCCCACTTACTTCTATCATTTTTCTTAGCTTAAATATATGTTATTGAGTGTATTTCTCGTACTCTAATCCAAGGTTACACGTTAAATCCATTGTCAGTAAATCCTTATCAAAATCCCATCATTCCCTGACATTTGAATAGTTCCAACAAGTTGTGATGATTTAAAAACCCATATAACCCTAATACGTGTTATATAACGTATATACTTTCACTATCTCACCACCTCTCCTACTTAGCTCGTTTACACAATTACAAGTCCCTCTCAATCATTTAGAAACCACCAAAACGACCAGAAGCGTTTACAACTTCAGTTGGAACTCATTCGACGCATAGGGTATTTTATTAAAACGTATTCGTTGAGTTATAGCGAATTGTGGGATTTTCCGTTCGTTCTAATCCTTCCTTACATGTCCCCTCACCACCCTAGAGGTGTAGTAAGTGTTCAAATATCATTTCAAGTTCATTTCATTTCATTTTTATACATCATGCATGGTATATCAATTGTTTCGAACGTACATATTCAATCTTTAACGTACACATGATGAACTACAAAGAGAGAATAGTTGTAGCAACACTAGTGACAGTTTCGATTCATTTGCAAATTCAGATGGCGAGTTCAGCGGTACCTTTGAAGGTGAGCAAAGTGGCACGGGGTTAACAGAAAGTTTGATGCCAAAAGACGAACTTGGTGATGGGAGTAATTGGCTTGATAGAATTCAAAAGGTAAAGGTAACTACTGTAGTAATTTAAATCGGTAAATAATACCTTGTGTGCTGCTCTACTGACTTGAGTTGCAGCATCACTTACGGCATAAACTGTATTACTGATAAGGCTAGTAGTTCCTTGTGCCATGTGTGATAAGTCAGGCTGGGCTATGTAAAAATAGTTGTTAATTTAAAATCAAAACTGAATGCATAGGATAAGAAGAGTTTCAGGTCCAACCCAACTCGAACCAAAAAAGGTCCGTCATGACTACAGCCCATTTTTGCCACATATAAGAACCCTGGACATTTGGCTAGGTCTAGAAAGCAAAATGATATTTACCTTCATAAAGCTCTTGGCTGGAACTGACAGGAAATCTTTAGTGCCAAGTCCTACACTCCTTGCGAAACCCATGGGATTGCCTATAACTCCAGCAGAACCAAAAACCTGAACCCATATTGCAATTGTTTTACAAGCATTGGTTTAACACATATATCGCCACAGAAAAGCAGATAAGTAAAAATTGAGCTTTATCATTAACAATTAAAAATAAAATGAAGTCAGATTAACTTTTGTCATAACAATTTCTAACTTGTGCCATGGCGGTAGACGTTAAATGAACTCGAATTATTATATTAATGATTTTTTACATTTATGATATCTCCAAAATTATTAAGTTATTTAAAAAATATTTAATTTGTTTTAATTAAACATTTCTAAGCTTGACACACACTAGTACAATCGAGACCACCGGCGACGACTATTTTTCAACGGTGCCGACGTCATGACGTCGGCACCATACCTTATCGACGTCAGGTCGTCGGCACGAATAGTCGACAGAGCCACGTCGGTAACGTTCGCACCGACGAATAACGCCGACGACAGAGCGGGACCCACATGATTTTCGGTCAAATGTTTGTTTTTGCTCGACAATTTGTTACCGACGCCGAGTCGTCGGTAACATAATAAATATTTAATAACTTAATTAGATTAAATAATTAAAGTCAACGAAAGTCAAATATTAACGTAAACCACACCGACGACGATTCGTCGGTACGGTATGAAAAGTCAAACAAAGTCAAGAAATTGCAAATTGTTGCCGACGCCCCTTCGTCGGTACGGTATGAAAAGTCAAACAAAGTCAAGAAATTGCAAATTGTTGCCGACTCCCCTTCGTCGGTACCGTTTGAAATAGTCAACAAAAGTCAAAAAATTGAAAAATTTTGCCGACGTCATATGGTCGGTACGGTTTAAAATGTAAACATTTTCATTATTCTGTCGACGACATTTTGTCGGTATAGTATGCATATATATATTGTAGCGACGACATGGCGTCGGTATGGAAGTTTTATTGCAGCTGCACAGCAGCCTGCGCAGCTGCACTACCCAGATTTTTGCCGCAAAAATGTGCAGCAAAAATCTGCCAATTCCACTTTCCACCTGCTCTTATAAACCACATTCCAATACAAACAACGGCTATAAAGTTTATAACGGCTTAAACGGCTATATATAACCACTAAACACTTAATAGACTTTACAAAACGGCCATAAACTTTACAAAACGGCCATAAACATTATAACACCCTCAAAATACATCATAAAGTTTACAAAATGGGTGTTATAATCGCTAAACCTAGCTACTATATGTACAAATGTGCAATATCCTAAGTGTTCAAAGATAATAAGATTGGGGTCGTCAAAAATATAGTTCCAGAGACAAAACAACACAAAATAATACCTCTACATGTCCAGCCCATCGTCGTCATCCTCGTCATCATCATCCCTCCCGCTCCTAGAGCCACTCGCGCTGCTAGAGCCACTCGCGCCGCCTAAGCCACTCGGGAGAGCGCCTGAGCCGCTCCCTCCCGCGCCGCTCCCTCCCGCGCCGCTCCCACTGCAGCCTCCAGCGTCACCTCGAGAACCAATCTGGGTAAGAAACGAGTCCCAGTCTGGGTTCCTCGAGATATAACGTGTCAAAAGCTCGAGCCTCTTCTCATTTTTCCTGGCTTTCTTCTTCTCTTTTTTCCTCTTTTTCTCAGCTTCAGCCAGACTCTTTTTAAATTCATCAATCTGCCCCGTAGCTTCAGCAAGCTTCCCTTTAAGCTCGGACGTACCTATAAACGAAATAATCAAAATTTAAAAACGGTCATTTCAATACATATATAAGATGCGTCATTTAATATTATCCAACTGTACATACCTGGTGGAGCTGGAGGCGGCATGTCTACCCGTGGCCTCTTCAAGTAGGGAACCACCTTGCCGACGCCGGGTATATGACCACGCTGCTTTCCCCCGATCACCCGAGCAAATATATCCTCCTCCGTGAGGCACGGCTCGTCTGCCGGCATATCAGATCTAGGCTGCCTCAGCCGGACCATCTCTTCCTGTGTAGTTGAAAAAAAATGAGAAAATTAATATATTAGTCGGGTTAATTACTAGATTATATTTCAATAAATCACTAAGTGCGTGTTTGGAAAAAAATAAATAAATAAATAAATAAAAAACGATACTTACAAACCGAGCTCTAGCCTCATCCTGCAACCATGCACCATTCTTGAAGTGGGTGTCAAGATATGTATCGAACATGGACGGATACTGGTGGTCCTGGCTCCTCTCAAACTGTATAAATATATACACATGCATATATATTTTACTTGGTATAAATAATTTTAATTAATATATTATTAAAATTAAATAATCTTATAAAAATAAAATGTGTCTTACATATTCGTGTCGAGATGCCGCAAATGACTTCGAACCGTGGCGGCTGAGAATCGTGTTCTTCTTTCGATTCTCTTTGTTCACAGCCGATCTTTTCTGGGCCGCCTCCGACATGTACAAATCGACATACTTGTTCCACTCAGACATCTCCAAGCTCGGAGGAGGATTTCTTCTTATCTCTTCCACTCTAGCAGCCCCACCCTTTTTTGTAAAATAATGACGTTTCATATCATATTTATTGTCACGGTATCGACCAGCGAAATACGATGTGAGCGCCGAGCGAATGGTATCCCAGTCTGGTCTGCTCCCGTGGCGCTCCAAATCGAACATAAGCTGCAATCAAATATAGTTAAAATTAATATAAAGTTATAAATAAATAAACAAATTTTAATAAATGTACACATTCAAATAATTAAATATAGAGATATAAATAAATAAACAAATTTAAATAAATATGCACATTTAAATAAATAAACACGATAACATAACAATATATATAAAAGGAAAATGAAATAACTGACCCCGAGCTGTGGAAGGAAGTCAGCCGTCTTCTCCGGCTCTATATCGTACCATGAGGCATAGGAGAGCGGCAGCCGCCGAATGAGCTCGCCGACATAATTGCTAAACCATGCCGCGTGCTGGCGCACATGAGTGTAAGTCCCCTTATCACCAATCTCAAACTCAATCGACTGTGGGCCACCATCTCTCACGGCGTTCTTGAGCTTCACATTCTTATTTTCTTCCCGTGGGCGCTGCCGAGATGTTATGGTTATACACGAGATGTTTAACGAACGAGCCGAGATGTTATGGTTTTACACGAGATGATTAACGAACGAGCCGAGATGTTATGGTTATACACGAGATGTTTAACGAACGAGCCGAGATGTTATGGTTTTACACGAGATGATTAACGAACGAGCCGAGATGTTATGGTTATACACGAGATGTTTAACGAACGAGCCGAGATGTTATGGTTTTACACGAGATGATTAACGAACGAGCCGAGATGTTATGGTTTTACACGAGATGTTTAACGAACGAGCCGAGATGTTATGGTTTTACACGAGATGTTTAACGAACGAGCCGAGATGTTATGGTTATACACGAGATGTTTAACGAACGAGCCGAGATGTTATGGTTTTACACGAGATGATTAACGAACGAGCCGAGATGTTATGGTTTTACACGAGATGATTAACGAACGAGCCGAGATGTTATGGTTTTTACACGAGATGTTTAACGAAACGAGCCGAGATGTTATGGTTATACACGAGATGTTTAACGAACGAGCCGAGATGTTATGGTTTTACACGAGATGATTAACGAACGAGCCGAGATGTTATGGTTTTACACGAGATGATTAACGAACGAGCCGAGATGTTATGGTTATACACGAGATGATTAACGAACGAGCCGAGATGTTATGGTTTTACACGAGATGTTTAACGAACGAGCCGAGATGTTATGGTTATACACGAGATGTTTAACGAACGAGCCGAGATGTTATGGTTTTACACGAGATGTTTAACGAACGAGCCGAGATGTTATGGTTTTACACGAGATGATTAACGAACGAGCCGAGATGTTATGGTTATACACGAGATGATTAACGAACGAGCCGAGATGTTATGGTTATACACGAGATGTTTAACGAACGAGCCGAGATGTTATGGTTTTACACGAGATGATTAACGAACGAGCCGAGATGTTATGGTTTTACACGAGATGATTAACGAACGAGCCGAGATGTTATGGTTTTACACGAGATGTTTAACGAACGAGCCGAGATGTTATGGTTATACATGAGATGTTTAACGAACGAGCCGAGATGTTATGGTTTTACACGAGATGATTAACGAACGAGCCGAGATGTTATGGTTTTACACGAGATGATTAACGAACGAGCCGAGATGTTATGGTTATACACGAGATGATTAACGAACGAGCCGAGATGTTATGGTTATACACGAGATGTTTAACGAACGAGCCGAGATGTTATGGTTATACACGAGATGTTTAACGAACGAGCCGAGATGTTATGGTTTTACACGAAATGATTAACGAACGAGCCGAGATGTTATGGTTTTACACGAGATGATTAACGAACGAGCCGAGATGTTATGGTTATACACGAGATGTTTAACGAACGAGCCGAGATGTTATGGTTATACACGAGATGTTTAACGAACGAGCCGAGATGTTATGGTTATACACGAGATGTTTAACGAACGAGCCGAGATGTTATGGTTTTACACGAGATGTTTAACGAACGAGCCGAGATGTTATGGTTATACACGAGATGTTTAACGAACGAGCCGAGATGTTATGGTTATACACGAGATGTTTAACGAACGAGCCGAGATGTTATGGTTATACACGAGATGTTTAACGAACGAGCCGAGATGTTATGGTTTTACACGAGATGTTTAACGAACGAGCCGAGATGTTATGGTTATACACGAGATGTTTAACGAACGAGCCGAGATGTTATGGTTATACACGAGATGTTTAACGAACGAGCCCTTTCGTCGGTACCGTTTGCAATACACGAGATGTTATGGCGCCAAAACATCCCTCCAAAAGATCTATTTTTTTTTTTTTACTATATATAATAGTTAGCAGATCTGCTCTTAACCACACAAACACATTATACACTCTCAAATCCTCACAACCACAAACACACACTGTTATCATGGTGAAGATGGCGGAATTTGAAGCTTTTGCTTGTCCTTGTGGACGAGGAGACGTAATTCTGCGACAATCGCATCGACCTCACTCCCGTGGTAAACAATACTATGCGTGTCCTTTATCCAAGGTTAACAATTACATATTTTTTTGTGTGTTATTTAAATAATTTGGTTAGTCGTTAAAAATTATAGTTTTTACTCTTTAACAGGGTGGGACAAAGGAGTATGGATGCGATTTTTTTTTTATGGAAGGATGAACGACTAGCCAAAATGACCGCTTCTGTTGGAGCTTCAACGCCTCCAACTCATTCCGCAAGACCATCCACAACTCCAACTCGATACACTGCAGGACCTTCAACATCAAGTCCTGGAAATACAGAGTGCTCAAACTACATCAAACTGAATCACCAGATAATGGTACTCAATAAAATGCTAGAAGTGTATATGCATCCAAACAAACACACAACTGATTCAGCTGCCTTACTTCACGACCTTTATAATGACATGGTAGGTGATATGGGAAATCTTCGTATGTAGGTTGTTGTTGTTGCTGTTATTGTTGTTGTTGTTGCTGTTATTGTCGTTGTTGTTGTTTGTTGTGTTATTGTTGTTGTTTAATAAAATGTTGTTGTTGTTGTGAAAACTGATGTCGAACGTGCTTTATATTTTTAATTTGTACGCTTTAATGTTGGAGGCGTTGTGAAAACTTAAGTATCCATCAAGATTCAACCATAAGGGGTCGTTTGGTTTATGATGTCCAAACAGGGCCGTTTGGTTTATGTTGTTTTCTTAACAACAGCCCACAAGAGCCGTTTGGTTTATGCTGTCCAAACAGGGGTGTTTGGGATTGCTTATTTCCTGCACCAAAAGGGTGTTTTGGTTTATGACCTTATTTGAAGAAACAACATCACAATTAACAAACACGAATGCACACATTTTATTTAAAACACGCAAGAGTTCTCAAACGAAAAACTCGACAACCAAACAAAACAACTCAAACTAAACAACTCGACAACCAAACGAAACAACTCAAACTAAACAACTCGACAACCAAACGAAACAGATCAAACGAAACGACCCGTTTATTTTTTTTTTGCGGCTACTTCCCGCTTTGCTGGAACTCGCACCATCTTTTCCTTTCCTTGCTCTCATTTCCTTGATAAGTGCAAACGTAGCTTCGAGATTTGTTACTCTATTTTCCAGATTACCAAATTCGGTGTTGAGGTCCAACGTGCTTTCAGCTTCATCGTCACCTCCAACAGCAGCAGCTTGAGCTTCAGCAGCACGTTGAGCTTCAGCAGCATCTAGCTCTTCCAAATACTCTCTATAGTACGGCTTTCTCCTCAACCATTCCAGAATCTTGTCCCTCTGCCACGGTGCACAGTTCTCATAAGAACCATATTCATCAAAAATTTCCCAGCCCCAATGAAGTATAATTTCATTATACAGGAGCTCGTGTGATAAAGCCTTCGACCATTCTTGTTCCGGCGTTAAACCATCCATTGTTATGTGTGAGAATTTACGTGTTTTGTGATAACTTTATTATATGATATATATATAAGTAAAAAATTGGCGGGGTGGAGGGAAATTTTGGCGGGAAATATCACCGACGACCTGTCGTCGGTATAGTAAAGGCGGGAAAAACCCCGCCTAATTATTCGCTATTATTCACAAGAGGGATAAGTCAAAAAAAATTGGCTTAAATAGGTGCCGACGTCATGTCGTCTGCGTCATTAAACTAAAGGCAAAACAACCCTTAATCATCCGCTAATCCCGCGCTAATCACAATTATTTTTTTGGTTTATACCATGCCGACGACATGACGTCGACATGGTTTTGGCGGTCAAATTCCCGCCCAGGTTTTCACCAAGTCAAACATTAGAATTATGGTACCGACGAAACGTCGTCGACATAATAAGGATATAAAAATTCAACGCAGCCTTGGCTGGGTCAAGCCAATTTTTTGTCTTTTAGCGTATGGTGCCGACGACATTGTGTCGTCGACGTGGTACTCGTCGCCCGTGCTATGTTTTCTTGTAGTGACAAGTTAGAAAAAACCCATAATGTTATGTTTAAGACATCATTTGTGTAAAATTATATTTAATCGTTATTTTTATACTGATGATTATAATCATAAAAGGTGTTGTTAAACATGGAATATGAAATATGTGATGTTAACTTTTGAATTATAAGCTTAAACATAACCCGGAAGGTGGTTCATTATATGTATTTTAGACAAGACTTGATGTAACAGCAGAACAAAAATCCTGTATGTTGGTTCAAGATGCAATTCCCGCCATAAAACAAAAACACACAACAATTCATTTTCAACCAAATCCAAACACCCTCACAAAAACAACACAAATTCACACCCAAATAATCATAAACAACTTGACCCAAAGAAACTACATCATTGTCAAACTACTTCAATCTTACATAACGTTAAATAACCTTAACCAAGCCCATAAAACGTTTAGCCAAATCAAAAACCCAAGTACCACTTCCTGGAACCAAATCATTAGAGGGTATGAGGGTACTGATACGCCCAATGATGCGGTTAAGGTGTTTGATGAAATGCTTGAGAGAGGTGGTGTGGCGGATGAGTATAGTTACTCGTATGTGATTCGCGCGTGTGCGCGTGGGGAGGTGAAGAGATTGGGTGAAAAGTATCATGGGAGGGTTTTGGTTTGTGGGTTTGGTGCGAATTTGTTTGTGCGCACGAGTTTAGTGAATTTTTACGCGAGTTGTGGTGGGGTGGTGGATGCACGAAGAGTGTTTGGGGAGATGGGTGAGAGGAGTTTGGTGACATGGAATACGTTCTTGGCGGGGTATGTTAAGTGTGGGGATATTGATGGGGCGCGGAGAGTTTTTGAGGAGATGTCCAAGAAGAATGTTGTGTCAGGGATGACTTTGGTTTCTCGGTGTGTGCGTAATGGTGAGTGTAAGGAAGCGTTGTGTTTGTTGCGTGAGATGTTGAGGGGCTATATAGAGTTGGATCAGGTTATTTTGGTGGCTGGTTTAACTGCGCGTGCGGAGATCGGTGATTTAAAAATGAGGAAATGGATTCATTGGTATATTGACAGGAGTTGGGATATTAATAATGAAAAACGTACGGTTCGTTTGAATAATGCACTTTTACACACGTATGCTGGTTGTGGTGTTGTTGATGACGCATATGAATTATTCAACCGAATGCCGGTTAGAAGTACAGTGTCATGGACAACCATGATCTCTGGTTTTGGAAAACAAGGTCGTGGTGAAGACGCTCTAAGTGTCTTCCAGTTGATGGAAAGCACAAAAGATAATCCTTCAAAACCCGACGCCATAACATTGTTAGTTGTGTTAGATGCTTGCAGTCATTCTGGTTTTGTTGAACAAGGCCGCCATATATTCCATAGCATGAAAAGTATTTGAGGAATTGAGCACTGGATGCAACAGATAGCACATATGAAGCATTGGTGGATGATTGGGGAACAAGAAGTAGCAGAACCAGTAGGTGGAACAAGAAAAAATTGATTCGACCATGCGTGATCTAAGGTACTTTCAACACCCATATCAGATTGGCACCTACTAACCCTAACCATGATCTCACTCGAAGAAATATTAGGATCAGGAGAATACATGCAAAAATTGACCTTTTTGCGATTTGTCTCATCAAAATCAATCAGCTTGAAATTTGACCGACTTCTCGAGACTGAACCTTTTTCCTTATCAATATTCATCTCGTCTGAAGCTCCGTGAGTGTAACAGATGGACCAGATGAACTGACGGGTTCCTTCAGAAACTTACCATGATATGTGTCCAAGCTCTTTCTCGTGGAAACTAGATTATCATTCAAGGGAAACTTCTTCATACCATCATTATGCAAAAGTTGATCGGAAGACAAAAGGCTAAGGCCGTCTTGTTTGCCTAAATATGCGTCCTGCTCATCCAAATCGTAACAGGATGGCACAATGCAGCCATGTTTTGTAAGTTCATTACTAGAGTTGGCAATGATGAGGGGAAAGCCACAGCAATTGTACAATAAGAACGGAACGAATATGCAGATTTGACGAGCCCCAGAGGACGCATCCATCACCTTTTCCATTGTCACATATAATGGACCTAAACAATAACAAGCAGCCAAACTAATCAGCTTTTGCGAGTGTGTGTGTTCATGTGTGTGCATGTGATGAAATAAAGATCACGCATGCATCACCTTTGGAAGTATCAGCACTAAAGTTTACAGATTCTGATGAAGAAAACTTTGTTCCACTAAATTTAGCAATTTCACTAAACTTCTCTGCGCGGGGGAACTTCAGAACAGATGGTCTAAACCCAGGTATATTGAAAGTCAAAGAAAGATCATGTGACGAATCAATATGATAGAATGAAGTTTCAACCTGCAGATGTTGGAATAAATAGTAGTCATGATAAATTCTATGCACCTCAAAAGAGGACAAAAAAAAACACAATATACTTTTGCTGAACTCATACACAAGTCTGAAATCCCTGGACTTTCATTTTGCGCAATCAAATCCTTCACTTATAACCCTATACCTTGCCCTGGCGGGATTGGGTATTGTTGTTGTTGAAATCCTTCACTTATAAAACTCAACAAAGTTTTTTTTTTTTTGAAGGTCCTTTATGTTCATAAAACTTAAAAATATGTCTTTATTTGCATACTTAATTCCCTAAATATAAAAAGGACATTTTTGTTAAGTTTTACCAGTTAAGAGATTAAATCATATGAAAAGATAAAGTACATAACAAGAACGTGAATGTCTTTTAACAAGCTACCAACCTCTGAAAGCAGCATGCTACGTGTTGCTCCACCATTTTCAATCATCAAAGATACTGTGATAAAGGATTACTCAATGTAACCAGGTGAATGCAACGTTTATTTGAGCGATCCTGGTTCCCTATCTTGTCACCTTTGCAGTTCTCATCTGATTTCATTGAAGCGTTATGAATATAATGAGATGATCCTTTGTTTATCCTACCAATAGATGGCAAACACATGTCATGCACTGGATACACCACATCTAAAAGGCGAATGAACGCAAATATCCGATCTTAATTTCATTATAAAGAATATTAGAGATACTATGAGCTTCACTCCAAAGGTAAGTGCTGCCAAGGGGACGCCATCTTATGCGCCCTGTTTCAGCTAAATGTAGGGGAAGAGGAAACTCATGACCAGGATATACTGGGTCCAGAATCTGAAATTGAGGAACACTGTGAGACAGATATGGCCAAATGACAACTGGACATGAAGGAAAAATATCATTACAGAAAATATTAAAAAATTATAAGCTAGAGATGACGAAATGGGAGAGCGGGCAACAGGTGAAAATTAGGTCACTTCGGAACGGATTAAAAACACCAGGTCGGATCTAGTTGACCCATGAACACTTTTCTTGTCAATTCTTTTATAAATATATAATATTTAATGTGTAAATTACTATGAAATGTTGGATTTTATAAGTCCAAATGCTTCTCTAATTACTAGATATTGCAGACAATTTATTTCTATGTATTATGCAGATTTGTATTCGACCAATAAGGTTGAAATACTAGGATTGATGACCTGTCATTTGACAGTTATTATAGTTAGTTATGGTTGTGGCAGTTACACATGAAAGGGTGTGTCTTTTGGTCTAAAACTGAACCATCATACCTTTTCAATCATGCCTTTTCACAACCTATATATATGTATTTGTATTGACAGTTTAATAACAAGTTAACAGATTTATTTCCCTCCATTATTTCGTGTACAAGTTTGTTATAGTTCTGTATTATAATTTCCTTACTCACTCACATTCAAACACACTGCAACAAAGAATGGTTAAAGCCAATCTCTACACTGCCAACAAATGGGCAAACCCGTACAAGAGATCTGTTGCACCATTCAATATGAAAACCCGTTAGACCCATTGCCCCTTTAGCTAAAAGTATTTTTTGACCTGTTTTGAAAAACACACAAACCAAATCGACACACCAGCAAGCAATTGGGTTGACCCACAACACTACTTGTCCATTTTAGAAATTCGTTGAGAAAATCGAGTAGAAAAGAAGTTTTTAGATGTTTTTTAGTAGTGGTAAAATGGCAGGAAAAGTTTGTTACGGGAGAGAAATTTGGGAAAAGTTTTTAGATGTTCACAAAAGTTTTACTTGTCCATTTTCAACATTATTAATAGTTACTGTGTACAAAAACAATATTATTACAATGTTAACCAATCTTCTATAAAACATTTTGGGAGGTTGCATTCATTCCAATAAAACTTTGAGTGACTTTCAACCTATTCGACCATTTAGCTAATAAGTTATATTTAAACCCTTATAGATAAAAGCATCCTAAATCAATTCATTTATAAGTAAATGGTTGAAATTGCCACTTTCCTAAACGCATTTTCTACACATGGTTACCTTAGGCGATACGCCAAATGGAATATCAAACCGCACTTCAAATGGCACTGATGTTTCATTCAAGAGTATAACCTGAGAAAAAAAAAACTTTTACAAAAATAGAAACCAGTTAAAAGTAGAGCTGAACATGACTAAAGAATTGTCTTTACCGTCGAGTACAGCCGCACTAACTTTGTGTACCGCTGAACTGAAACATCAATTATTACAGGTACTACATAACCATTGCTTGTGTGTAATCTCTTGTTCCCGTCAAATTCTTTAACGCCTTTTGACATATCCCCACCATTATCAACTCCTATATTATTAGCTGAATTTGAAAAATCCACCTCAAAAGAGCTCACACCAACGAGATCAATGGAAACCATCTGCAGAATGATGTTGTGCATCAGCAAGTTTTCTGTCACCTAGATTGTCAGAAGAATGGCTAATCCTGAAGTTGAAGATTTGTTCATCTGGGGTAGTATCGTCAATATACACTGGATATGAAGAACCTGGCTGCACATATTTTCCATGTTTTAATGAAGACATATCGAAACCATCAGCAGTTTTAGAACCGTTGAAGATATAAAAAACCAGCGGCAACGAAGTTAAATTTTCAAGCGTATATGGAGCATATCTGCTGGTAAGTGCATTTTTATTGGTGCCAGTTCCCGTCGATCTTGAGTTTTCAGAAAGACCAGTCAGCTCCATTAGATCTCAAACATCCTTATCCTTAATCATATCAAATGCAACCTTCAAAAAAAAAATGGGGAAAAAAAATAATTAATACAGTAACTAACAATATAAAACTTAAATAACCTTTTCTTTATTCAGATAAAGAAAAATGGTCTCGCAAGAATCAGTTTGCAAAAAGGTGAAATAGATTCTAAAGCAGTTTAGTGATGACGATAATTATAGATACAAAATAGCAAGATAATAGAACACCTCAATTAAGGATTCGGTAACATTAATATTGAGATTCATTGCTGACTCAAGATTTACATTAGTCATGATCGGACTGTTCTGGAGGGCGCTCTTCCCATGCTCTCTTCTTAAGCTTACTTGAAACTTCCAAGGTTCAAGAAAAGGCTTCCACAACACCTGGAGCCATAATGAAAAATAGGTTATAATCCTACATAAACTACACAAGTTGGAATAATATCACTTGCTGCGGGAACAAATATTTTACCTTGTGAATATTATTGTAGTTCACTTGAAGCTAACTTTCAATTGATCCCTCCATTAAATTTTCTGTTACGATACCATGAAATAACAAGCTTCCCATAAGAATTTCATGTAGAGGACCATTGGAGCTCCACAAGTTCCACCGCCCTCTTTTTTATTTGAGTAAACAGATTTATTTGTGCGAACTAAAATATTATGAAATTCGATCAGAAGTTTTTATTGGATACTAATTTATCTAATCCATGAAGGTCAAACATGAAGTCAAACATGAAAGTCAAAGTCAAACGCAAAAAGTCAAATATATGTATAAGTCAAAGTGGCAGTTATTGTCGGTTAGGAAAAATAGTTATTTTAGTTAAACCGTTTAATGAAACGGTATGTTGTTTAGTATGTGTCGTTTGGGATAGTATAAATACTCATGTAAATACATTTGTAAACCTAACGATTGTATATAAAATAAAGGTCTAGTTTGATTGATTATTGTTTCATATTCGATTGTTCAAAAGAGATAGAAGATTAGACAACAGTGGCATCAGAGCTAAAGGTTCGAAACTAGAGATAGAGAACCAACGATTCAGGGAATCGCTCAAGACAAAGAAGAAATTGATTCAGGGAATCAATCAAGAGAGAAAACCGATCAAGTAAAGATCGAAACAGAGAAAGAGAAAAAAAACATACCGGTTAACTGCCGCCGTGTGTTTTGCCGGAGAAGACAAAGGAAGAGAGTAACCGTCATTATCAGAAGAGAAAGAGAGGAAACCATTACCTCTGTGTAATTAAAAGGAGAACCACCACCACCGAATCAGAGATAGAAGGAAATTCAAGGGAAGGAGCCATTTTTCCCTAATTTGTGAAGAAGGAAGAGCGACACTTTCAGAAAGAAAGAAAAAGGGCCTTTATTGGGGATAAAAAAGGATCGGTCTTTTTTTGTTTAGGAAAAGCGGCCCAAAAAAAAAAAAGGGAAGCCAGGTTTTATTACTCCGTATTACTTTTTTTTTAAACACTTGTTTTTTTCTATTAGGAAAATAGATTAAATATTAGAATTTTGCCATTACAATTCGTGTTAGAAAAACGTTAGAATTGTTAGAAAACTATTGTGGTTAGACAGAAAGTTAAGTTCGACTATTGTTAGAAACGTTAGAATTGTTAGAAAATTATTGTGGTTAGTCAGAAAAAGTTAAGTTCGACTATCGTTAGAGTTATATTGGCTTTAGTAGAAACTAAAAGTGAAGATCATTAGGAAAGAGAATATGTCGGGAGATAAAAACGGAAATATTGTTTTCGCCTCTTCATTATCATCATATCAATGTCCAGTTCTAAACAATACGAACTATACATTATGGGCATTAAGAATGAAAAAGATACTATCGTCAAATGGAGTATGGGGTTTAGTAGAAGGAACAAATACATCAAAAGAGATTGATGTAAAAAAGGATAGTTCTGCATCAGCATATCTATTTCAAGGATTACCAGAAGATTTGCAAATGCAAGTTGCGGGATGTGAAACAGCAAAAGAAATTTGGGATTCTTTAAAGGCCAGATTCGTTGGGACAGAAGACGTCCAACAGGCACACTCGCAACAATTGAAATCAGAATTTGAGAGAATCGTGATGAAAGAAGATGAATCAATAGATTCATTTTCAGGGAAGTTGATGAGTATTATTACAAAGGATGCTACATGTGGATTGTCGTTTGATGAACAAACAAAAAGTACGGAAATTACTTAATGCAGTGCCAGATAAATTTGTACCTGTAGTAGCAACCATTGAAATGGTTGTTGATTTTAAGACTGTAAAGTTGGAGGAAATTATCGGGAAACTTAAGACTTATGAAGAAAGGCTTAAGTTTAGAAAAGGAAGTGATGAAGATAACAGTGAGAAGTTATTGTTCACACGTCAAGGGAATGACAGAAATTATGAACGCAACTATGGAAGTTATAGAAGAGGAGGTGGTAATTAGACACGAGGAAGAGGCCAAGGAAGATTCGTAAGAGATAATAGGAATGAAGATAGTTATAATAGAGGGGGGAGAAGCCCTAGAGATCAAAATTATCCAAGAAGAGATCTTAGAGAAATACAATGTTATAATTGTCAAGAGTTTGGACACTTTGCTGCAAATTGTTCAAAACCAGACCGTAGAGAAGAAAAAGCAAACCTTGTGGTTGAAGTTGACGAACCAACGCTATTGATGGTTACTAGTAAGGACGAAAAAGAGATAACATCCTTAAAGGAAGAATCAAGAAAGAAAGGAATTGTCATTGAGAAGGATGAAATTCCAAAAGAAAAGTTAGAAGACATGAGATCAGAGATAGAAACTGACTTGAAGTGTAAATTAGAGTTTTGGAAGTTCGAAATGTTTCAAGAGTTAGAGATGGAGAAACAAGAGTTTGAGAAGAAAATGAGAAATAGAGAAATGGCATTTGAGAAACAAATGCAGAGAGAGTTAGAGAACCTCAAGAAGATGAAAGATTGCACAAGCAAATAGATGAAAGAGTTAAAGACAAAAGGAGAACAGTTTAAGAAAGAGAACCATGAAGTTGTTTCAGATAAAAAACTCCTATGAGAAGAACCAAGAGTTGACAAGGGCGAATGCAAGAAGCATCAAGAGACGCCATCAAGATTTCAGAAGGAAAGCCAGAATGAGAAAGACATCAAGTCAAGCAACAAGAAATTTGAACCAGAAGATCATGATACAAGTACTAAAAGAAACATATTATTGGAGATGAAAGATTATGAAATGATACAAGAGAAGAAAGATGGTGACAAAGGTAACAAAGATGATCGAGATGAAATTGAAGACAAGGAAGAAAGAAGTCAAACCAAGAAGAAAGTTCAAGACATAGTTCGTGTTAAAGATCAAGACAAAGGAAGTGGAAACAAGCCAAAGTTCAAAGATAAAGATGATGGAGCTTGAAGATATCGAAGACATGGATTAATAAATTAGGGGGGACTATTGGATACTAATTTATCTAATCGATGAAGGTCAAACATGAAAGTCAAAGTCAAACACAAAAAGTCAAATATATGTATAAGTCAAAGTGGCAGTTATTGTCGGTTAGGAAAAACAGTTATTTTAGTTAAACCGTTTAATGAAATGGTATGTTGTTTAGTATGTGTCGTTTGGGATAGTATTGTTAGACCCGTTTCCCGGGAAGTGGGACCCCACCCTAGACGAAATGGATCGGGTCTAAATGTGGTTGGTTAAGGGCAAATGGTTATGGAGTTAACTGTTAAGTGTTAATCTGTTATGGCCAAGATGCGGCGCATCTAGGAAGTACATGCGGCGTATGGTAGAATGGAAAGTAGAACCGACTTGTTATAGTCCATGCGCCGTATTGGAGAAGGAGATACGGCGTATATAAGGGGTAGCATGGATACGGCGCATCTATGCAGATACATGCGGCGCATCGACATTAAATAAGCAGAAATGACAGAATTGCCCTTGTAGCTAGAATCTTCCCCATTTATCTATAAGTTTCCACACTCTCCTGTAAAAGAGAGTGTGTTTCTGTGGGTGTCGAACCAAGGAGAAAAGGAGGGAAAGGTAGAGCTAGGGATGGCTTTTAATGAAGAGGATAAAGAACCTATGTTGATAACCCTTCTTAGCTTTGATTAGCAAGTAAGTAATCCCTCTCAAGTTAGTGATTTAAGTGGGAAATCATCATATGATGTGGGTATGATCATATGATGATTTGGTTAGCAAAATGATTATGTTTTGATGGGTTTGATAACCCTTGTTATGTGATTTATTGTTATGATGTTAGGTTTTTATTATTTATGAAGGAAGATGATGATGATGATGGAAGCTTGTGTTATTGATGATGTTCTTGATGATATATAGCTTGGATTGAGGTAAGTAAAATGATAGTAACATGTGATATATGGATGTCTAACATATGTGTTATGTATGTTGTATGGCAAAGTGGTATAGATTATGGGACATGATTATGTGATGCTATGAATGTGGTTTATGTGATGATTTGATGCTATGTTATAGGATGTTATGTGCTAGATGAGTTATGGGTTGTAAGCCCGTCAAGTAAGTGTTTATGTATATGATGCATCATGTGGATTGAAGTATGATTATATGTTATTATTGTTTTACTTACTAAGCGTTATCGCTTACGGTTTAGTTGTCTAACCGTTTTGTAGGTCCTTGTGTTTATGGAAGACGTGGAATAAGGAGTATGGTTCATGTATGCGGAAGGGTAGGATTTGGTAAGGAATTAGTGCTAGGTAGATACCGAGCTCTCGTGTATAAGTTTGTACCCCCGTGAGTCAAGTAATGCTTTGAAATGGGTAAACAAGTGTTAGATTCTATGTCAAGTGTTTTGTAATGAATTGGAAGTCATTTGGTATGTTAAAGTATGTTTTATGTGTTTATGGGTTAAGTTAAGGGGGTGTTTGGCTAATGTGTAAAATGTACCCATTTTGGAGTCAAACGGGTCAATTGCCGTGTATTATAGTTGGATATGGTTTTGAATGTAAAGGGAGTGTTTTGATACAAGTTATAGTGTTGTAAAAGGTGTCAAAGTGGATTGTGTAGTGTGTTGAGTATATGCAGGTCTTCCTGCTGATGTTCTGTCTAAATTGGTCGATGCAGCGTATCTAGCATATTGGATGCGGCGTATCAGAAGTTTAAGGTGATGCGGCGTATCTAATATATCAGATGAGGCGTATCAGAGGTTTAAGGTGATGCGGCGTATCATATCCGGTTGATACGGCGCATTGGTCTCTCAGTGTTGATACGGCGTATCCCTCAAAAGGGATACGGCGTATCGTTGGTCACAGAAGGTCGTTTGGTTGTGTTATTAAAATTGTGTGAAGTGTTTAGAAAGAGTTGTCGAGTATATGATCTTGCAAGTATTTTAAAGAGTTAAATATTATATGTTCTGGTATTTGAATGAAGAATTTGGATGAGTCCGTTAAAGTCAAACATTTCCGCGTCAAAAGTCAAAGTTTTTGGTTAAAGCGGGCACGGGGTGTAACAAATTGGTATCAGAGCCAGGTTTAAGTGAATTAGGTTTCCACTTAGGGTTGCCTAGTCTTAAACCACTCGTAGAAGCCCTGGACGTAAGTGTTAGATTGCGCGGAAATTATTTGCTATGTGTTAGACGGAATATGTTTTATGATAGTTGAGCCTTTTGATAATTAGTGATGTATGCTTGTGTTAGTGTTGTTGTGTTTGAGATACAAGTCCATGGGGACTTGAGATGTTAGATCATTAGTTGGCCGAGCACTTCGGTTGGTGCCGGTGTTGGTATTGCGATTATGTGAGGTAAGTCCGTGGTGACTTGAGATGTTAGATCATTAGATAGCCGTGCACCTCGGTTGGTGCCGGTAATTTTTATTGTGATCATGAAAATGTATAGTAGAGCCATGGTGATGGCATGCGAGTAGAAATGCTAAGAGGTATTAGAGACGGGTTAGTAAGTGAACTAAGGTTTATGATGCCTTAGCTATAAGATGGGCTATTGCTTGTGGTTAGTTAGAAGGTCGATACTTAGACATTGCTTGGTTATGCAATGTGATATATGAGCCATAGACTTTATGTTTTGATTTATGTTATGAATGTTTTAACACTTGCCGGATAAGTGTTAAGTCTATTGTGTGATTGCTTATGTGATGATAAGTTTATGGTAGGTTATTGAATGTCTAAGATTTATATGAAGTGCTTGAGAGCACGTTTGTATTGAAGGGTATGAGTTGAGATAGATGCCTTAGAATGTGTGTGTTATGTGTTGACCTAGTTGTGGCTGGTAAAGCTAAAAAGAAAACATTGATATGTGATTAGAGTTAAGAAGCATGCTAATAATTTGAAAAAGTATAAATGCTTAAAAAGATTGAGATAAGTAAGAAGTGAATAGTAAAGTATGTTTATAGCTTGAATGCTTAACAGACGCATTGAGTTAATTGTGATTTTTGTTTTGCAATGAATGAATAGATGCTTGAAGCATGATTTATTATATGCTAAATAAAATGAGAAAGTTAAAGAGTATAGCTAAGACATGATGAGATCATGTGCATGTAAAACATGAAAACTAAAAGGTGTTAATAATAAATGAATAGAAGTGACGAATAAAATATAGATTGCGTTAGAAGTCATAGGTGACTTGAAGTGCGCTAGAAAGAGTTGTGAAACATGAATGTGATCATGTTAATATATTTGAATATGTAAGATGAAATTAAAGAAAGTGTTACAGAATAAACCTATGAAAGGTTTGTATGCATACAAGTTGAATAAACTAAATAAAGTGACAGTATGAAGTGAGAATATGGTCAACAAGGGTTGACGGGTAATAGTAAGAGTGTGTTGTAAGAACACGTAGAATTGTGTAAGTTGTAATGAATAAGCATTACATATAAATTGTCTAAATAAAAATGGCACATAGTTAGTGTATGAGTCAACTTGGGGTTGACGGGTGAAAGATAAGTGGCATTGTGAAAATGCGATGATAATAAATGTGCAAGTGTTATATAGAAACTTGCCTAGATGGTAGTAAATGTGATAGTGAGTGTTTAAATTGCGTAAGGCAATGAAAATTGAATAGATGATAGTGTGTGCCTAATTATAAAAGTGCATGAAAGATAAAATGAGTAGTGATGCGCGTGATGTGTCGTTGCGGTTTAGCAGTTTTAATGCCTACTCAAGTTTTAAATTTATATTTAGCCGACTTATCAATAACACACACACTTAACGAGCAGTGTACCCGGTCAGTATGAATATAATGGTAAGTAGAGTGTCGATCACTAAGAGTGGAACGTATTATCTAGTTATTCTAATCAGTATTTTAATATATTAAGTTAGCTATACAACCTATTCTAACGCAAGGGGGGTTCAGCCTGAGAGACTGGCACGATTTGGTTGTAATTAAATAATAAACTAAACCAATAGGCACGAATCAGCAAGTAGCACACACGTACACAGATAAATACTCGAGACAATAAGAGGGCTGTCCTTATGATAAGTAGTTTGTCACTTGTTTTATTGCTAGTGTTATATGAAGTGTATAGTTCGATGCAACGCACCGAGATTAAGTCCTTTCTCGTTAGTTCTAATCTTATCGGCGAGTAAACCCTTAATGATTACTTATGACTATCCCGTTTATCTTTCTCCTACTTTTCTACAGACCATAGAATGCATAGGCGATCTAATAAACAGGCGAGGGCAGAGGCATGGCGACCCGATCAACGCTCAGCTAGACACAGAGGTTATCAATGCACTAATAAAAGTCACCAATGACATCAACATATAAACTTTAATTAATGAGAAAGCAGTTTTAAGGGAGTGCAATCTTTCCGTTGTCACATTACACAAGCCACCAATCTTGATGAATTAAAGTTTACTAACACAATAAAACAAAACTACTTAATGAATTAAACACATGCAGCACCTTCTTACAGCTCTTGTATCTTTGATTTGGGTGTGTCTTGTGCTGCTGCCTTGACTGAATTCGTCCTAGGTTTCTGGTCTTCGGTCTTCGTATATAATATGTGTCACCAAATTCGTCTGGTCTTGGGGTATTTATAGTTTATGTCTGAGGGTAAGATGCGGCGCATCTAGTAAGTAGATGCGGCGCATTTACTTAACTTCGCGTGGGGTCCAAGATTATAATATTCAGGAATATTCGTACACCGCCAGAAGATGCGGCGTATCTTTATCTTTGGATGCGGCGCATGTCCTCTTGTATCTTGGATCGTATCTGGTGAGATCTTGATAGCGATGCGGCGCATGTCATAAGTGAGATGCGGCGCATCTGGAGCAGATTAGTCTTGATCTTGTACATTTCAGTAGACTCTTAACTTCTTGCATGTTTTGCCCCATAATTAGTCCAAAATCGCCAAGTTTCACCAAATGCTTGTTTTCAACTGAGAATTACAAAAGTAAACGATTAAGTATCAATCCTCATACATAATATAATAAAACAAGTCAAATTAATAGGATAAATGATAGTAATAAAATGTACTTATTTGAGTTCATCAAATATCCCCCCACTTGAACTTTACTTGTCCCCAAGTAAACCTTAGAATTAATCTTATGAAAATGTATCCTAAAAGATATTAGGATTTATTTTTATATTTAAGCATGTATTCGTTTTTGTCATAATCACACAACTAAACACTTAACGAATTAGAAGTAGAATAAAAATATTTCGATAAAAGCAAATCTAATCGTTTAACTGTCCAGTCGTGACGAATATTCTATCATAAGCTTGGCAAGTATACACATCTCCCCCACTAAAGCCAAGGAATAACAAGTCTAAAGCGGTAAAAAGGGTTTTTAGGCTTAAGGGTTAATTATTCTTAATCTCTATCGATCTCAAATTCCAGAAAAGGCGACAAAATCACAAATACATGATCGAATCCACGAACACGATACTTGCAATTGCTCAAATCCTTAACTCGAATAGGCTAAAGATAGGTCCAAACTTCACCAATAATAATATATCAAAAAGGGCGACAAAATCATAAATACATAGCCGAATCCACGACTACGATACTTAAGATTGCTCAAATCCCTAATCTCAATAAATAAAAGGTTTGGTTGGATAAAGAATAATACAGGGCATGGATAATATTTGGGATATAAATTGGTGTAAAATAAAAATAATTAAACAAAACAAATAAATTAAAATCCTAAGTGTGGTTAATCACTATCCCAACCATCCCATGAATAAGACTCATATCATTGAACAACTCACGCTTTAATCACTTGAAACACACGCTTTAGGTAGACACGAATTATACTCAACAAGATCTTAATCAAAGAATAAACCTTAGTTGACGTTCTCATAACTGCCAACTCCCATTCAATCCATAGATATAATATACAACAACAAGTAGTGGTGATATCGACCACTTACATAACTTTACATCGTTGGTTAAAACAAACATCCAACTTTCTTCTTTTTTCTTTTTCTTTTCTCTTTTTTTTTTTTTTTTTTTTTTTTTTTTTTTTTTTTTTTTTTTGACAAACATAAACATAGATGTGTAAAATTTCACCACATCACCAAAACAATAATTCTGGATAATTTTTCCATACTTTTCATGACTTCAGAAATAACGGTAATAGTGAAAGTAGTAAACACACAAAAAATAAACTCAAAGATATACAATATTTACTTTCACTCCAATTGCATTGTGCAATTTCCCGACCTAACCATAGATAATGAATTACGCACGCGAACACAGGTAATGTAAGGAAACACACTTTGCCTATAGCAATTAACCAACCACGGATTTTAATCTACAGGGTAGGCTAAGGTTTAAGGTGTAACGAAACATTTTAACAAAGGTGTAAGAAACGAAAGGAATGGCTCTGAGTGTTTTTCTAGGGGTATCTTACTCTAAAAGTGAGAGTAACAAAAAGGGTTATACGGGGGTTAACTAACCAGTGTAGTTAGCTAATAACACATAACATATAAAGGCTATTTGGGTGTAATCCTAGAAATTTTACCAATTTAGACAAGTCATTCCAATTATATAAAATAATACTTATTATGATGGTCTCGAATAGTATACAAGCCAAGTTCTAAAGTTTACAAGTCACCGGCACACTCATAGATTTGTGAATTTTGAAAAATCACAATTTTTGAAAATAACGTCATGTGTGTGCAGCTATGCAACTTAGACTTTAAACAAAAACATGCTAAAAAATTTTAAATTTTGATATATTAAGCACATTTTAAGCATATTTTGAAAAGTTTAGGACAAGTAAGTGTTAAGTGTTCTAATTCTCCAATCCCCCCACTTAAGTTAAACAACGTCCTCGTTGTTTGTATCAAAGGTTTAAAACTGGAAAATAAAAGAATTAGAACAGAAAAACTCCCCTCAGATTTGCTCGGTATGATCCTCCATTAGTATTAGAGCAAAA
The DNA here is from genome assembly GCA_021014915.2 of Artemisia tridentata subsp. tridentata. Lineage (NCBI taxonomy): Eukaryota > Viridiplantae > Streptophyta > Magnoliopsida > Asterales > Asteraceae > Artemisia > Artemisia tridentata. Next base: position 9,259,381 of record CP139508.1, read on the forward strand.
ATCATCTTTCTTGTGGATCAGAACGATTAAGCTTCATAAACAATATATCCACAGGAAATGCAGGAATCTATAATACCACCAAGGCTTCAAAACACACCTAAGGTAAGAAAGGTTCAAACTTGCATAATACATTAGTAGTTAGGAAAAAATAAAACATAAAAATTAAAAATGAAAATCATCAGGTCAGTCGATGCGCCGTATCTTATGGAAGAAGATACGCCGTATCGAGCCTGGAATAAATACGGATCAGAATAAAAGATGCGCCGCATCCTTAACTAGGGATGCGCCGCATTAAAATAAACTGATAAAAAGTTTTAAAGTCTGAAAATAAAAATTGCAGAAAAATAAAATAAGATATGATCATTGCAGGAGATGCGTCGCATCTCAGAATTGAGATGCGCCATATCCTCTGCGGCCTGACTGACTCGACACATAAACAGAAAATTAAAAGATAAATCCGGGTTGTCTCCCGGTAAGCACTTGTCTTTATTCCAGAGTCTTCAAGTTAGACTCACGTTCAGCTCTTTAGTATCGATCATTTATTCCTACATTGCCACGTAGGATCCATTTAGCAACTAATTCGTCACGTATATATTCAGGTCCCAAATTCAAAACTCCTTTATAGAATCCTTCCATCATTTGATATGGGTACTCAATCCCTCTCTTCATGTCATCATTACTAATAAAAAGGAATGGAGATAATTTGTAGCAGACCCTATTAGTAGCATGTTTAAACCCAGGGTGAGTTCGGGGCATCATATAAGTGATAATGTCGCTTCCACATTGAAAGGTGATCTTTCCTTCAAATCGTTTTGCATTAATAGTGATCTCCCTACAAAATGGTTTTCCAACAATCACGTCACCCATATTGCTGTCACGATAGGCATTCATGTCTTCAACAACGGCGAACTCAGTTACAATAGTAAAGCGTCCTACGAAGATCGGGACATTAATGAAGGCTCCAACTACATTCTTTCCCTTATGCTCCACTTTATTTCTCATAATAGAATTGTAAAAGCTTCTTGACATGACATTGATTGGTAAAATAGGAAAGAAATTGGCGTCAATACACTTGTACCCAATCATGCATGGGAATTGCAAATTGTAAGCACAATTGGCGTGGATCCTTCTACCGTAATCCCAAGAACCATCATATCCCTCAAATTCATCGTAATTCCTAGTATTAATAACGTTGACTTTTGGACTATCCACAATTTCTCCTTCTTCTAACTCAGATTCCGCATCGTCCATGAATAGGTCATTGGATTCCAATGGTCCATCAAGGTCATTAAGTTCAATGTAGTCCCCGTCGTAACGTTCGGGTGATTTATCATGCACTAATATATCATTCATAAAGTTGGCTTCGAAGCCGAAGTCAATCAGTTCTCCGAATCCTTCCATTTTCCTTCTGAAATGATCACAAAAGCATCAGTAGGATCTGTTCGCTAGAAGAAAAAAATTAATGAATATAGAAACGGATATAAGAATACAAATAGCTGATATCTGCAGACGATGCGCCGTATCCAAAAAGTTGGATACGCCGTATCTTATAATCGTTAAAATTAAATCAGACTTTTATTCAGAAAATAGATACGCCGCTTAGAAATTATGAATGCGCCGTATCAATTTTAATTATCAAAAATCGATATTTATTAAAAATTAAATGCGTCGTATTAACAAAAGTTAATGCGCCGTATTTTCGTTACGTTTCAAAATATAAGATTTTTGATTCAGAAGATACGCCGTATCGATAGAGATCGATGCGCCGTATCTGTTTAATTAATCGAAAACTATTTTTAATTAAAATAATAGATACGCCGTATCTGCTAAAGCAGATGCGTCGTATGGCGTTAACGTTTAGAAAAAAAATTTCCTTAAAAAACAGATACGCCGTATCTTGGGGAAAAGATGCGTCGTATCGCTTTATCGCTTAGAAAAAATTTCTTATTAAAAACAGATACGCCGTATCTTGGGGAAAGATGCGTCATATCGAATTAATTAAACGCGTTGTATTTTATAAAAATTGAACGCAATACGCCGTATCTGAGAAATCAGATGCGCCGTATCGTTCGATTTAGCTCAGTACAACGATAGCAGAAAACAAAAAATACGAAAAAATTAAAACAAATAAAAACACATGAAAATAAAAACAAAATAAAAGCAAACAAATAACACACAAAAACAGAAAATATGCAAAATAGTACAATGAATGCAAATTAATCTAATACACAACAAAATTAGCGGTTAGATTAAAAATTAAAAACCTAATTAAAATACTAATCAAATTAACAGATAATAACAATTCACTCCCCGGCAACGGCGCCAAAAACTTGATGCGCGTGATGTGTCGTTGCGGTTTAGCAGTTTTAATGCCTACTCAAGTTTTAAATTTATATTTAGCCGACTTATCAATAACACACACACTTAACGAGCAGTGTACCCGGTCAGTATGAATATAATGGTAAGTAGAGTGTCGATCACTAAGAGTGGAACGTATTATCTAGTTATTCTAATCAGTATTTTAATATATTAAGTTAGCTATACAACCTATTCTAACGCAAGGGGGGTTCAGCCTGAGAGACTGGCACGATTTGGTTGCAATTAAATAATAAACTAAACCAATAGGCACGAATCAGCAAGTAGCACACACGTACACAGATAAATACTCGAGACAATAAGAGGGCTGTCCTTATGATAATTAGTTTGTCACTTGTTTTATTGCTAGTGTTATATGAAGTGTATAGTTCGATGCAACGCACCGAGATTAAGTCCTTTCTCGTTGGTTCTAATCTTATCGGCGAGTAAACCCTTAATGATTACTTATGACTATCCCGTTTATCTTTCTCCTACTTTTCTACAGACCATAGAATGCATAGGCGATCTAATAAACAGGCGAGGGCAGAGGCATGGCGACCCGATCAACGCTCAGCTAGACACAGAGGTTATCAATGCACTAATAAAAGTCACCAATGACATCAACATATAAACTTTAATTAATGAGAAAGCAGTTTTAAGGGAGTGCAATCTTTCCGTTGTCACATTACACAAGCCACCAATCTTGATGAATTAAAGTTTACTAACACAATAAAACAAAACTACTTAATGAATTAAACACATGCAGCACCTTCTTACAGCTCTTGTATCTTTGATTTGGGTGTGTCTTGTGCTGCTGCCTTGACTGAATTCGTCCTAGGTTTCTGGTCTTCGGTCTTCGTATATAATATGTGTCACCAAATTCGTCTGGTCTTGGGGTATTTATAGTTTATGTCTGAGGGTAAGATGCGGCGCATCTAGTAAGTAGATGCGGCGCATTTACTTAACTTCGCGTGGGGTCCAAGATTATAATATTCAGGAATATTCGTACACCGCCAGAAGATGCGGCGTATCTTTATCTTTGGATGCGGCGCATGTCCTCTTGTATCTTGGATCGTATCTGGTGAGATCTTGATAGCGATGCGGCGCATGTCATAAGTGAGATGCGGCGCATCTGGAGCAGATTAGTCTTGATCTTGTACATTTCAGTAGACTCTTAACTTCTTGCATGTTTTGCCCCATAATTAGTCCAAAATCGCCAAGTTTCACCAAATGCTTGTTTTCAACTGAGAATTACAAAAGTAAACGATTAAGTATCAATCCTCATACATAATATAATAAAACAAGTCAAATTAATAGGATAAATGATAGTAATAATATGTACTTATTTGAGTTCATCAAGTAGATATGATAAGACAGATATAGCTTGGATCCAATGCTCTAGTTTTGGCATCCTTTGGGATGGCCTAGCTTGCTTTTTAATGGCATGATTGTTAGCTTGCCTTCACCGGCATGGTTTGCCTATATCCTTGGCATGATGTTAAGGTGTCTTTAGAGCACGATGTTAAGGTGTCTTTATGGCACGAGGTTAAGTTGCCTTCTATGGCATGATGTTAGCTTGCCTTATGGCATGTTTGTAACCTTGCCTTTGTGGCATGGCTGTAAGCTTGCCTTTACGGCATGGATGTAAGCTTGCCTTTGTGGCATGGATGTAAGCTTGCCTTTATGGCATGATGTTAAGCTTGCCTTATGGCATGGATGAAAGTTAGTGAGATTGGATCCAAGGCTAGAAAAGATGGAAAGTAGATAAGTACGAGTGTTAGGTCGGAAGCGTATAAGTAGGATGGTTTATGGTTTCTTGATATAAATGGATTGGGACGCCTTTTCATTTGAATGAAGAAATTGTAAATCACCGAACCATGAATTTGTATTTCTTGATTTACATAGATCGGGACGCCTTTTTATGTGAATGAAGAATTACAAAAGAGTGGGCTTATGTGTAGCCGATGTGACATGAGTACGGATAGCGATACGAGAAAGTAAAAACTAAAATAAGTTAGACGTCATAAGAAAAGATAAATACGAATAAAACTTATAGTGGCATTAAAGTAATGTGTGAAACCTTAAGTTAGACGTCTAAATTGAATTATGTTTTAATTTGATAAGTTAAATTGTGAGCATTTCCAGAAATTTGATAAGAAAGTATGCTTAAGTGTTGTGTGTGTTAGATTTTTGACGGTGCCGTTTGTATGGTACCTTGTGTATTTTGAGATAAGTTGCCGGTTTTTAGTATAGATGCGTATTTGGTATTATGTGGAATGTGAGATTTGCCGGATATATGATATTAGGTCATGATCAGTGCATTGTTGAATGTCGTGCTATAGTGTGGAAGTGTGACTCATATAGAGTCACAGTAGTAGATTTTCCCGGATGACAAGTAGTTGTTTCGGGAAATCTTAGAAAAGTTTATGATGAGAAGTGTGATTTTAGCGGATTATGAGTTGTGTTTATGTCTAGTAAGAGTAGAATTTGCAAGATCATGTAGATCGTTGCAAGGAATTGGCCTAGAAAGCACGAGAATAAGGACTTGTATATGTTGTGAAGTTAGTTTTGGATAGTTTTGGACGAGAGATTTCGGGGACGAAATCTAAATAAGGGGGGTAGAATTGTTAGACCCGTTTCCCGGGTAGTGGGACCCCACCCTAGACGAAATGGACCGGGTCTAAATGTGGTTGGTTAAGGGCAAATGGTTATGGAGTTAACTGTTAAGTGTTAATCTGTTATGGCCAAGATGCGGCGCATCTAGGAAGTACATGCGGCGTATGGTAGAATAGAAAGTAGAACCGACTTGTTATAGTCCATGCGCCGTATTGGAGAAGGAGATACGGCGTATATAAGGGGTAGCATGGATGCGGCGCATCTATGCAGATAGATGCGGCGCATCGACATTAAATAAGCAGAAATGACAGAATTGCCCTTGTAGCTAGAATCTTCCCCATTTATCTATAAGTTTCCACACTCTCCTGTAAAAGAGAGTGTGTTTCTGTGGGTGTCGAACCAAGGAGAAAAGGAGGGAAAGGTAGAGCTAGGGATGGCTTTTAATGAAGAGGATAAAGAACCTATGTTGATGACCCTTCTTAGCTTTGATTAGCAAGTAAGTAATCCCTCTCAAGTTAGTGATTTAAGTGGGAAATCATCATATGATGTGGGTATGATCATATGATGATTTGGTTAGCAAAATGATTATGTTTTGATGGGTTTGATAACCCTTGTTATGTGATTTATTGTTATGATGTTAGGTTTTTATTATTTATGAAGGAAGATGATGATGATGATGGAAGCTTGTGTTATTGATGATGTTCTTGATGATATATAGCTTGGATTGAGGTAAGTAAAATGATAGTAACATGTGATATATGGATGTCTAACATATGTGTTATGTATGTTGTATGGCAAAGTGGTATAGATTATGGGATATGATTATGTGATGCTATGAATGTGGTTTATGTGATGATTTGATGCTATGTTATAGGATGTTATGTGCTAGATGAGTTATGGGTTGTAAGCCCGTCAAGTAAGTGTTTATGTATATGATGCATCATGTGGATTGAAGTATGATTATATGTTATTATTGTTTTACTTACTAAGCGTTATCGCTTACGGTTTAGTTGTCTAACCGTTTTGTAGGTCCTTGTGTTTATGGAAGACGTGGAATAAGGAGTATGGTTCATGTATGCGGAAGGGTAGGATTTGGTAAGGAATTAGAGCTAGGTAGATACCGAGCTCTCGTGTATAAGTTTGTACCCCGTGAGTCAAGTAATGCTTTGAAATGGGTAAACAAGTGTTAGATTCTATGTCAAGTGTTTTGTAATGAATTGGAAGTCATTTGGTATGTTAAAGTATGTTTTATGTGTTTATGGGTTAAGTTAAGGGGGTGTTTGGCTAATGTGTAAAATGTACCCATTTTGGAGTCAAACGGGTCAATTGCCGTGTATTATAGTTGGATATGGTTTTGAATGTAAAGGGAGTGTTTTGATACAAGTTATAGTGTTGTAAAAGGTGTCAAAGTGGATTGTGTAGTGTGTTGAGTATATGCAGGTCTTCCTGCTGATGTTCTGTCTAAATTGGTCGATGCGGCGTATCTAGCATATTAGATGCGGCGTATCAAAAGTTTAAGGTGATGCGGCGTATCTAATATATCAGATGCGGCGTATCAGAGGTTTAAGGTGATGCGGCGTATCATATCCGGTTGATACGGCGCATTGGTCTCTCAGTGTTGATACGGCGTATCGTTGGTCATAGAAGGTCGTTTGGTTGTGTTATTAAAATTGTGTGAAGTGTTTAGAAAGAGTTGTCGAGTATATGATCTTGCAAGTATTTTAAAGAGTTAAATATTATATGTTCTGGTATTTGAATGAAGAATTTGGATGAGTCCGTTAAAGTCAAACATTTCCGCGTCAAAAGTCAAAGTTTTTGGTTAAAGCGGGCACGGGGTGTAACAAGTATAAATACTCATGTAAATACATTTGTAAACCTAACGATTGTATATAAAATAAAAGTCTAGTTTGATTGATTATTGTTTCATATTCGATTGTTCTAATGAGATAGAAGATTAGACAACAGTTTTAATATATATAAACGTGGCAAATTTGACCCAGTTATAGATGAATAGCTCGATACAAGTAATATATGAACTCTAACATGTCAAAACGGTTGAAATTCGCCAAAGTGTATTTTTAGATCATAAAACCTGATACACTAATCATTTACCCACATTGATTGTTACCCACAAAAAGAGAGTCATTAGAAGAAAAAAAATCTAAAACCGTCTTGTGTCTAGCTTAAATAAAACATTTGTCAATCAAACATCTGGAAACGTACCTTTTGATCGGTCAAAAGAATGGAAAGCTTTTGTAGGTAAAATCTGAAATTTATACTGAACACTGGAGCTTGAGGAGACTCTGACTTCTCAGGAAAGATAAATTGCATAGTTCGCAAGAAGTAAAAGATATCATGTCAAAGCCAAATATCTAAATTATCACAGTTAACATCTGCCTTCAAATCCATGTGCTCCATTTCATCATTACCCACATCAGCTTGAATATCAACCTGCAACAATTGAAAAAGGGGCCAGGAATGGACATTCTTGTCCTGACATATTTCAGCTGTTCCCGTTGTTTTCCCAATATTAGACTTCAGATTTACTTTTTGACCATTAATATTCATCTCGGTGCACCTACTTTGTAAACAAATAAAGAGAAAACTATAGTCATCCGATGAATTTGGCTCTCCAATTTGTGGTGTGCCCCAAAATATCTTAATGCTTGTCCAGAAACTTGCACAGGAACACAAACTTTTAGGCCTATATGATCCGACTTCACAAATAGCGAAAATGGATGCTCCATTGTGTCTTGTGACGAAACATAGCTTGACATGATGATAGATGGAGACACGTTTCTGGACTACCAACTGGATCTAAAGCTGATTTTTTTTGGTTCATTATTTGGAAGTTGTGTGCAGGAATTAATATGGTCAATAAGTTTACTCCAGTCTGACAAAAATAACCATATGTTAAGACAAGGAATGGTAAAATGAAGCTGGTTATTGCCCTCATCTGACAATAAGGCACTCAAGTGAAGCACCCATACATTTTGGCTAGAAGAAGTGCATTCTACTAAGACAACTGAGCTAAATGGTGACGATAGTGTTAATGAAGTGAATGACATATCCAGACGAACAAGTTAGTCATCTTTTAAAGATACGGCACACGTGAACTGTGGAAAACTAGAAGGGGGTTAATAGTTTTTACCGTTTTAAAATTTATTCGCTTTGTATACTTAATGTGATTTCAAAGTAAAACAAATAATCAAGCAATATATAAAACAAGTAAGGAAAGGAATGATCAAACCACACAGCACGGATATTTATAGTGGTTCGGCTACAAGGACTCTCTTCCTTGCCCTACTCCACTCCTCGAGCCTCTAACTCGAGAGTTTTTCTTCACTAAGAAACAAGCTCCCTTCTAGGAGGAGAAAACCTTTACACGTCGCTTACTCTTTATCCGGTACTAAGCTAAACACCGAGTTCTTTACAAGGGTACAACCACTCCCGTTGGTTCTTTAACAAGGGTACAACCACTCCCGACACTCTTTGTGTTTTAAGGACTAAAACACTAACCAAGCTCTACTGAATGAATGGTATAAACAATGATGTGTCAACACTAACAAATCACACAGTGACTATACTAAAGGTTTACAACTCTGTGTTGAACCTTGATGCTTGATCTCTTTTGCTACAAAAGGAAAGATCACTAAGAATGAATAAATGATATGGGTTAGTGATGTACAAATGAATGAGTATATATTTTAAGCTATATGAGTGATAATGTGCTTGAATGATCAGCTTGCTATTTATAGGCAAAGCTGATCAACAGGGCACGGATCTGGCGGAACCAAACTAAGGGATCCGCCAGTTATATGGTTTGGTTCCGCCGGGACATGCCAGCTAAGATTTCAACAAATCTTTCCATATCTTGTCATATCTACCAAAGTCAACTCCTTTGCTTCAAGATCTCTACAAGATATCTTACAAATCCTCAAGATATCCTAAAGATATCAAAATAAGGTATGCCATGATGTCATGTTAAATTTCTATTTTAAGAAATAAAATTAAACATGTAAAAGTATATATGTATGCAATGTAATTCCTAGTTTAAAAGACTTGTTACTATAAATGTAAAAGACTTTAACTTATATCTATGCTTTGCTTAAAGATAAATCTTATAATTGTCATAGCAAAATAAAGCAAAGATCGTAAAATATAAATAATGTTTTTAGGACGATATTTGTATTAACAATCTCCCCTTTTTTGTTGATGACAAAACATAAAGTTTATTTTTAAGCAATGGAATAAGTAAAGTGAAAGTCTTTTAAAAATATAGATTAAGTTAGTTTTATGCAAGTTTTCAAAAATATTTTAAGCATAAAAATATGTATTGTGATGTTCACAGTGATGTGTGAACTTAATCCTATCTCCCCCTTTTTGTCGAAACAAAAAGAAGATATGCGTAGCGGAATGTGGTTATGACTCCCCCTAAATTGGAGTACCGAAAATGATTCAATGATTTTGAGAACTTTAAAGCTCCCCCTTGGATTATACTCCCCCTAAATGGAGGTCCTAGTTCATGATGAAATGATCCTACAAAACAAAAGATTAGTATATGAAATTCTCCCCTCGATCAATACTCCCCGTTGCTAGGGTACCAACGTATTTGATTTAAGGATGAGAAATGCTACAAAACAAATGTTAGTTGTATATAAATCAATCCAACGAAGTAGCATAATGCATATGTATAGGTCAACCAAGCATGATAGTTCAGCCCATTTGACTTTAAAAGGTCAAAAATATGTGTCTGATAAAAAAAATGCACCTAAGTATAAGTGGTCAAATCATTATGAGAATTCAAACCAATCATACAATAATGTTAGTAAATCAAACAAACCAAGATATTATGCCAAATAGTGATCACCCACAAGCATAAAAATATAACATCCATTCATTGAAAATTTGTTTGTGACATAAGTCACAAAACATGATGTTACAATATGAAAAGAAAACAACCTAAACAAATCCTAAAAGTTCCTATAAAAGAAAACTAGGAAGAAACTAAGAGCTCCTATTGAGAAGGATGAGAAAGCGCATTAAGGCGCTCAAGAATGTGGTTCAAAATGAACATCATTTCGTTTTAGAGCTCATGGACCAAGATGTTGGTCCTTTGAGTCAAATGAGCGGTCTTCTCACACATGGAGCAACCATGCCTTGGAAAGTCAGGAGGAAGGGTGGGCTCATTTTTTTTTATTGTGGTGGTGGTTTTTGGTTGTTTGGTGGTGGTGGTGGTTGGTTGTTTGGTGGAGTTGTGATGGAGGCAAGCAATATGGATTGAAGATCCATGGCTTCACTAAGGTGAGAATCCACCATATTGGAGAATGCATAGAGGCGGTTTAGCTCCTCGTTGATCTCGCTTTGGATGTTGGGTTGGTTAATCCACATTTCCTCATCTATAGCATTGAGGGTGGATCTTGGTGAAAGTTGGTGAGTTTGTGGTTGTGGATCACGGTATAGAGGACCGTGGATATCCCGATAAATGGGATGAAAGAGCATAGGTTCTTGACCTTCAAAGGTCATGGGCGGAGGATTGGTTGACCTTGGTGGAAGGTCTTCCAAATCATCCAAGTATGGATGAGGTGATGTAGGTGGAGTTCTATATAACTCCATTGGTTGTAGTTTGGGTGAGATTGGAGGTGATGGTGATCTAGCAGGTTGTGATGGAGCAGGTGGTGGTGTGGTGGCTACTAGAGTGATTGTTGGTGGTGGAGTATGGATGACTACATTTGATGGTGTTAGAGTGGAGAGGGTGAGAAAATTTTCATTAGCTATGGGTGAGGAGATGTTGAGAGGTGATGACTCCTCTGATGAAGATGCTAAGTTCACAAAGCAACATTGTCTGAAACTTATGCGAGTAGTTCTACGTGGTGGTCTTTCGGTGGAAGAGTTGTTAGATTTTGTCATGGTTAAGATGAGAAAGTTTGCTAACAAGTACAGAGATGATACTGAGAGTTGATGGTGAAGGTGTGAGTTTTGATCAACTAAAGTTTCCAATTTATAGGCATGAAGGATTATAGAAATTGGTGTTTGGATTTGATGTTCATCCATAGAAGGATTGAGGTTCCTAATGATTTGGAACAAAAAATTGTGCTAGTCACATCATCTAAGTCAACCCATAGAGATGAAGTTGAGTGAAAGGTTGAAGATATGCAGTAAATGCAAGGCTTGAGTGGGAAATCTGTTGATGTGATGTTCCTACGGATTTCAAGGAACCAATTTGAGGGTTTCTTGCTTGTTAAAGAAAGGTAACTCACATGAAAATTTTGAATATTCAAATTTTGGTGGGAAACGGATTTCTTATGATTCTAAGTGTTCCTAAATCATCCTAATATCCCTAATGATCAGTAGAATAATCCTAAGAACTAGAATCAATAATCTAAGGATCAGGATTAGTCGGGAATTTTGAAAAAGCTACTGTTGGAGTTGGCGGATCCAACCGATAACAAAGGCGGAACCAAAATTTTCGTTCCGCGGAATCCACAGGGTGAGGACAGGCAGTGCCAAAGAATACAACAAGCGGAACCCAAATTTTGGTTCCGCCATATCCGCCATATAGAAGTCCTAATTCTTAACAGAGAACATGTCAAATTTTTTTTTATCCGTTCAAATTCTGAAAATTGTCCTCAAACATATGTAACTACTAATATGTGATAGAAAAATACTAAAAACACAGGTTCTAACACATGTTTACACATAGATTAATCCGATGATAATAACTTACCATAACAGGAGGTTGAGCCAAACGGTGGCTTAAACACGAAAAATTGATAACAACGAGTTTTATCATCCTGCAATGTTATGTTAGTTCACATAAAAAGTCAAATACTAACATAATATCCAAAGAAATACATAAGTTCATCACATTATTGTTTGAAAAAGTCTAATACCAAACACTCCTTAAATCTCACTTCTTGTTGAGCTTCATGATCCAACGGCCCAAGTTCTTTACCATTCCTTTTGTTTTTCGAAACTCCTCTGATTCGTTTGCGATAGGAGGAAGTTGGCTCATGTATTTGGGAGGAGAAATCCTAGAATTTGGTAAACCATCCTCTTCACTAACGGATGATGATGATGATGATGATGAGGTAGGAGGATTAGCACGCTTTTCTCTTGCTACGGCTACCCTATGATCACTAAGAGGAACAAAGGCGTGTTCAATTTCGGTGTAGTCGGGAAGAAAGCCACTAGAGTTTCGAGGAATAGGTGCAAAAGCTCTATAAAGACGGGTCAAAAGCATCCCGTAAGGCATTGCGGTGGTACCTAAAATAGGAATATCGGTAGTTCTTTTGGCGATATAATAGGCGAGGTTGAATGGTTGGTGGTTTGACACACAATACATCATGTAGCAAAGGCATGCGTTGCCATGGTCTCTATTTCCTATGGTGCTTATGACATTAGCCCTCAAAACTTGTTCTAGCTTCTTAAATTGGGGCCTAAGTTCATTTAGCTCCATGGAAAATGGATCTCGATCTACTTGACGACCTCGACTTAACCTAGTTTGGTTGTTCCTAGGCACAAAGAGATGCTCCCGAATGGTTTATTTCGGAGTTAGTGGTGTGTCATATGGTGCCAATCGATCAAGGTTGGATTCTAGAATGGACAATGACCATTTGTCCGAATAGAAGCAAGTTCCTTGATTCGGAACTCCTAAGACTTCTCCAAATTGATCTAAAGGAATGTTGAATTGGTTTTTGTTGACTTTGAAGTGGATGTTCATGTAACCAAAGTCATTTGAACTAAGACCTACACTAGCATATAATTCAAGTATGAATCTAGGAATTATGGGTTCATCGATATCTAGAAGACAATCGAATTGGATTGCGGCTAGTTGTTCTCGGAGAATGGTTCCTTCATAGAATGAGGGGTCAACGGTTCTACCCTCGTGAACATAGCGTTTTTCTAAGGCTTTAAAGATTTTGACTTGATCTTTGTGTGAGACCCTTGGTTTTGTGGTGTTTGTGTAGGTATTTGGTGGTTTCTTTGTGATCATAAAAATTCGCGGGAAGCATGATTATCCTGGACATGAAAAATATAGTTTAGTTGAAATTATCGAAAATACGTATACATATTTCTAGTGTGTACCTATATGGGGACAATGTGGAGGTGCGGTTATCTCGACTCCTTTTGATGCATGAAAATTTCGTTTATGCAAGTTTTATGATAAAACGAGAGATAACCCAAACGCTCCTACTTCAATGTAGCTTCGTTTGAATGTACCCGAAAATACATATTAGTTATGTATTCCCTTTAGCATTCAAGAGACATTATGCAAGTGATGTTTAAAACATAACGTTTTGTATTTGTATGAACAATGTGCTAAAAACCATTTTTCCTAGTCGTGAGAAGATTTTTGTAAAAATTTCTCATGGGGTTTTTTGATGAATCATTATAATGTCCTACAAGATGCAATTCCTAACTAAGGAGAACATGATTTGTTATGCAATTCAGTAAGTGTTCTTCATGTTTTTACTAAAATTATGCATAAACCCCAAGTTTTGATTTTGTGCATGAAATAGAAATCCTAGACGCAAATCAGGAATATAGATATGATAAGGATACTTACAGAGATGATTATAGCACAAATTGGTTGTGGAAGATGACCTAAATTGTGAATTTGATATGATAAGGGTCGAATTCCAGTAGCTTGTATGTTTTTAGGAAGTGTGATGAATAGTATAGGGTGTTTATTTAATATACAGAAAGTTGGCTCAGCAAGCCGCGGATCTGGCGTCAAGAGTTTGTTGAAAATAAGAAGAATAATCGGTTACCTCTCGAACAATTTCTGTGAAAAGTTCTCGGCTCATTCGGAATCGCCGACGGAATGTTCTTTCGTCGAACTGCGGGTTTTCGGAGAAGTATGCCGCCACTAAACGACTATGAGCACCCTCATGATCACTGCGTATGTACCTTCGTGGAACTTTTGCCTGTGATGCCTGGTAAGCGTTCCAACAATACTTCCCGAACTCAAGAAACTCACTCACAACTTCCTCATCGTTGAAAGACGAAGAACCGAATAATTGCTCGTAAGACGTAGAATAATTGCTCATCGTCGGAAGTTGAATTTGAAGTGTGTTTGAAATTGTGTGTTTAGATGTGTGTTTAATGTGGGTATTTATAAGGTTGAAATAGTTTTTTTTTTTTTTTTTTTTTTTTTTTTTTTTTTTTTTTTTTTTTTTTTTTTTTTTTTTTTGGTTATTTTTAGTTGGAATTGGATGAATATGCAAGATTTGGAATCGGTCAATGTATCGATCGATATTGAATTTTAAGGCCAAGCGATCGACCCTCACATCCCAAGCGACCCAATGTTGAATCGGTCGCTTTGTGATTTGGCTGGGGATCGACCGATAGTTTACGAGGGAGTGTGCCCAGCCTTACATGCCATCATGTTTTTGTTTCTCGTCTTTGTATCTCTGCCTTTAGTATCACACATTTGAATAAAAAAAATTATCTTGATTACCAAAAACATAAACTTGAAATTAGTATAATATTGGTTGCAAATATATTCACACGGTATTCGTATAATTTCCGTTTCATAGTTAGTTTTTTTTTTTTTTCTCGCCTGATGTTTAAACACACAAATAACTAAAAAAAAATTAGTATCAGCTTTTTTGCTGATAGTGTTACATAAAAAAAATAAAAGAATTAAGACTAAATTACGCCGTTCGTCCCTGTGGTTTAGGGTGAATTTCACTCTCAGTCCCTATTTTTTTTCTTGCTTTTTTGGTCCCTGTGGTTTTTCAATTGCACACCGGTGGTCCTTATTGTTAACTGGCGTTATCTTTTCCATTAGCATGTGGCAACGTTAGTCCATTAACCAAACAAGCGTTTGCAACGTTAGTCCTTTTACTAACGGCCATTTTAATTTTTTTTTCCAATAATATATTTTTTTTCAAAATTTTTTTTTCCGAAAAATAAAAAATAAAGAAAAATAATTTCGAAAAAAAATATTTTTCTAAAAAAATTATTTCAAGAAAAAATAGTTATAAAAAAAAATTCTAATTTTTTTTTTTCGAAAAAAATTTCAAAATTTTTTTTTCTGAAAAATCTTTTTTCGAATATAAACTTATTTTCTAAAAAAAAATTTCAAAAAAAAAAAATTCCGAAATTTTTTTCAGAAAAAATTAAAAAAATTTCCAAAAAATTTCAAAAAATGTAAGCAAATTTTTTGTTGTTGATATTTTCAACACAATAAATGTAAGCAAATTTCGAGAGATCGAATCGAATCCTTAGATCACGACATTTTCATGAACTCGCTCAATGAAATGAAGGTTATAACCTGCAACAAAGAAATACAAACACACAATTTCGGTATCATTTTCTTAATGAAAAAGTCAATGTCGATTCATTACAAGAGACTCGCTCAAAAATGCCTACACAAAATGCATATAGAACTTGAAATTTTGTTCGAAAACATTTTTCAGAAAAAAAAAATTTTTTTGAAATTTTTTTCGAAATTATTTTTTGAAATTTTTCAATTTTTTTTTTTTTTTTTTTAATTTTTTTGAAATTTTTTTCAGAAATTCTTTTTTTTTTTTTTTTTAAATTTTTCGAAATTTTTTATGATATTTTTTCGAAAATTTTTTTTTGAAAAGTTTTTTTAAATCTTTCAGAAAAAAATTTATGTTCGTTTAGAAATTTTTTGAAATTTTTTTGAAAATTTTTTTATAAATTTATTTTTTAAATTTTCGAAATTTTTTTTGGAATTTTTTTGAAATTTTTCTGAATAAATTTTCAGAATTTTTTTTTTTTGAAATTTATTTTTCAGAAAAAAAAAATTTTTGAAATTTTTTTCGAAAAAAAAGTTATAATTTTTTTATAAATTTTTTTCTTGAAATAACTTTTTTAGAAAAATATTTTTTTTCGAATGTATTTTTCTTTCTTTTTTATTTTTCAGAAAAAAAAAATTTTGGAAAAAAAAATATTTTCGGAAACAAAAATAAAACGGCCGTTAGTAAAAGGACTAACGTTGCAAACGCTTGTTTGGTTAATGGACTAACGTTGCCACATGCTAACGGAAAACATAACGCCTGTTAACGATAAGGACCACCGGTGTGCAATTGAAAAACCACATGGACCAAAAGAGCAAGAAAAAAAATAAGGACTGAAAGTGAAATTCACCCTAAACCACATGGACGAACTGTGTAATTTACTCAAGAATTAATGTATGATACCTACTTATTACCCAAAGAATAATGTTTGCCTACCTATTACCCAAAGAATAATGTTTGACTACTTATTACCCAAAGAATATTGTTTACCAACTTATTACCTAAAGAAACCACATGGACGAACTGTGTAATTTACTCAAGAATTAATGTATGATACCTACTTATTACCCAAAGAATAATGTTTGCCTACCTATTACCCAAAGAATATTGTTTACCAACTTATTACCTAAAGAATATTGTTTCCCCAAAGAATATTGTTTACCAACTTATTACCCAAAGAATATTGTTTCCCCAAAGATGCATCACCACCGTGCTACACAAAGACAAGCTGAAAAACAACAAAAAGTAAAAGGATAATAAGATTAATGAGAAGCAAAATATGAAAAAAGAAAAAGAATAAGATTTAGAAGCCATTAGGCTATGCACAGTGGTGACAACCAGCTCTCACATCAGTTTTCTCTGTCCGGTGATCAAACATGACCAAGTTGCCACTGTGGTGACCGATTTTTTTTTTTTTTTTTTTTTTTTTTTTTTTTTTTTTTTCTGATTCAAATATTTTAAACAACAAATTTAAAATTTATTAAAAATAAAAACATTACAATACTAAATTAAAAACTTAAACATTACAGTACTTATTAAAAACTTAAACTAGTAATCTAAGTTATAGCGTGCCTTGATTGCTGCATTAATCTGCAAAAGTTCATTTCATTGTCGTTCGGGTAAATTTGGGTCGATTGCTGAATTGTAGAAAATCAAATCTTGCTCCCATTTTGTGATGTCCATGATTTCCACTTGCTTTCGTTGTATTTCAATTTTCTCTATTTTCATCGCTAGTTCTTATTCCTTGAAACTAACGTACGACTCTTCAATGTCCTTATTTTCCCCCGGTATTGACGGATTGAACTTGAAAAAGGTCTTGGCTAGCGAATTTGTCCATAATGATGGTGGATCATGATAGGAGTTGGATAATTTCTTCCTGGCTGCCTCACGACCTTGTGGTCGTGATTTTCTAGTCTCTTCTTCATCATCAGAATCATCCACGTATTGGAAATTCAAGGGACCTTGTGTTAACCCTGAGGTAGTTGTAGAACCCTTTGTTTTCTTCCGACTATTCGATCTGAAAGCAGGCACCTCCTTCTTCCAAGCATCATGATGCCTCAAAATTTTCCAACAATCCTTCAAATTAAAATCATGACCGTAAATCACACGGTATTCTCTAAGAGCTTTTCTTTATCGTCTGCATCATTCTCACCACTTCCATGATTATCCTTGATATTATCCATAATAGCACAAAAATTCCCAACCCTACTACGAATCATACTCTTCCTTTTGGTCGTGATCGAGTCGTACGTTCTTTGTGAACCAGTTTCATTTTCAAAGTACGCTATCACCTCCTCCCAAAAGCGGTGCCTGTTTATAGCGTTTCCTCTCTCGGAATTTTCCAAAATATAAATCCAAGCTCTACAAAGCGCGATCTATTCCGCATTTGTCCATGGTTCGTTTTTTTTGGCCGGTTCGGGCTTTTTGCCTTTAACCTTCGCCTTTGTAGCACGTCGCGAAGGCATCTTTGGTTTGATGGGTGACGTCTCTTCGACATCGTTATCATCTTCAACAGGCATGGAACCATGGTACGAACCGTGACCCGATCCTTGCCCCATCGAAGCATCTTGACTTGGATAGTTTTGGGTCGAGTATTCTTGAGTCGGATATTCTGCCATATAATCCTACAAATCCATTTCAAGATTAGCACTACGAAGTGGGGAATAATCTTGATACGGTTGGGAAGAATGCAAGAAATCCATGTTAGGACAATACGACGACCCGCTGGGTTCTTGGTGATAATCCATATTAGGACGAGATGGATTGACGAATGGACGACTAACGTAAAACGAGTTTTGATTTTGATTCGATTGTGGTAGTCGTGATGTATATTCAAAAGCGGGTGCACGGAAGCGAATACCCCGATTTTTTGGTGGTGTTATGCTGGTTAATTCGAAGTTGTTTTCCGGCGATAAATTCAAATTCGATGCATTTTTGGGAAGTGTGATAAATAGTACAGGGTGTTTATTTAATATACAGAAAGTTGGCTCAGCAAGCCGCGGATCTGGCGTCAAGAATTTGTTGAAAATAAGGAGAATAATCAGTTACCTCTCGAATAATTTCTGTGAAAAGTTCTCGGCTCATTCGGAATCGCCGACGAAATGTTCTTTCGTCGAACTACGGGTTTTCGGAGAAGTATGCCGCCACTAAACGATTATGAGCACCCTCATGATCCCTGCGTACGTACCTTCGTGGAACTTTTGCCTGTGATGCCTGGTAAGAGTTCCAACAATACTTCCCGAACTCAAGAAACTCACTCACAACTTCCTCATCGGCGAAAGACGAAGAACCGAATAATTGCTCATAAGGCGTAGAATAATTGCTCATCGTCGGAAGTTGAATTTGAAGTGTGTTTGAAATTGTGTGTTTAGATGTGTGTTTAATGTGGGTATTTATAAGGTTGAAAAAGTTGTTTTTTTTTTTTTTTTTTTTTTTTTTTTTTTTTTTTTTTTTTTTTTTTTTTTCATGCAACGGTTATTTTTAGTTGGAATTGGATGAATATGCAAGATTTAGAATTGGTCAATGTATCGATCGATATTGAATTTTAAGGCCAAGCGACCGACCCTCACATCCCAAGCGACCAAATGTTGAATCGGTCGCTTTGTGATTTGGCTGGGGATCGACCGATAGTTTACGAGGGAGTGTGCCCAGCCTTACATGCCAACATCTTTTTGTTTCTCGTCTTTGTATCTCTGCCTTTAATATCACACATTTGAATAAAAAAAATTATCTTGATCGACCGATAGTTAGTAATTTTTTTTTCTCGCCTTATGTTTAAACACACAAATAACTAAAAAAAAAATTAGTATCAACTTTTTTGCTGATAGTGTTACATAAAAAAAATAAAAGAATTAAGACTAAATTACACCGTTCGTCCCTGTGGTTTAGGATGAATTTCACTCTCAGTCCCTATTTTTTTCTTGCTTTTTTGGTCCCTGTGGTTGTTCAATTGCACACCGGTGATCCTTATCGCTAACTGGCGTTATCTTTTTCGTTAGCATGTGGCAACGTTAGTCCATTAACAAAACAAGCGTGTGCAACGTTAGTCCTTTTACTAACGGCAATTTTTTTTTCCGAAAATATTTATTTCCAAATTTTTTTTTCTGAAAAATAAAAAAGAAAGAAAAAGAATTTCGAAAAAAAAATATTTTTCGAAAAAAATTATTTCAAGAAAAAAATTTATAAAAAAAAATTCTAATTTTCATTTTCGAAAAAAATTTCAAATTTTTTTTTTCTGAAAAATCTTTTTTCGAATATAAACTATTTTTTCTAAAAAATAAATTTCAAAAAAAAATTTATGAAAATGTTATCAGAAAAATTTCAAAATATTTCAAAAAAATTTCAAAAAATGTAAGCAAATTTTTTGTTGTTGATATTTTCAACATAATAAATGTAAGCAAATTTTGAGAGATCAAATCGAATCCTTAGATCATGACATTTTCATGAACTCACTTAATGAAATGAATGTTATAACCCGCAACAAACAAATACAAACACACAATTTCGGTATCATTTTCTTAATGAAAAAGTCAATGTCGATTCATCACAAGAGACTCGCTCAAAAATGCCTACACAAAATACGTATGGAACTTGAAATTTTTTTCGAAAAAATTTTTCAGAAAATTTTTTTTTGATGTTTTTTTCGATTTTTTTTTAATTTTTCTTCGAAATTTTTTTGAAATTTTTTTTTGAAAATTTTCAGAAAAGAAAATTATATTCGTTTAGAAATTTTTTGAAAATTTTCATAAATTTTTTTTTTTTGAAATTTTTTTGAAAATTTTTTAGAAAATTTTTTTTTTTTGAAATTTTTTCGAAAAGTTTTTTTGAAATCATTCAGAAAAAAATTTATGTTTGTTTAGAAATTTTTTGAAATTTTTCAGAAAAATTTTTTTATGAAATTTTTTTGAAAAAATTTTCAGAATTTTTTTTGAAATTTTTCTGAAAAATTTTTCAGAATTTTTTTTTTGATATTTATTTTTCAGAAAAAAAGTTTATATTCGAAAAATAAGATTTTTCAGAAAAAAAATTTTTGAATTTTTTTCGAATAAAAAATTGAATTTTTTTATAAATTTTTTTCTTGAAATAATTTTTTTAGATCTTTTTTATTTTTCAGAAAAAAAAATTTGGATAAAAAATATTTTCGGAAAAAAAAATAAAACGACTGTTAGTAAAAGGACTAACGTTGCAAACGCTTGTTTGGTTAATGGACTAACGTTGCCACATGCTAACGAAAAAGATAACGCCAGTTAACGATAAGGACCATCGATGTGCAATTGAAAAACCACAGGTACCAAAAGAACACGAAAAAACAAATATGGACTGAGATTGAAATTCACTTTAAACCACATGGACGAACAGTGTAATTTACTCAAGAATTAATGTATGATACCTACTTATTACCCAAAGAATAATGTTTGCCTACTTATTAGCCAAAGAATATTGTTTACGTACTTATTACCCAAAGAATATTGTTTTCCCAAAATACACAAAGACAAGCTGAAAAACAACAAAAAGTAAATGACGTCTACTAATTATAGGTCTATATAAATATAGGATTCAATACTCATTTCACCTACCTAATTCTTTTCCACTTCTCACAACATATCTTTTATCTTTTAGAATTAAATAGACACTTAAGTTTCATACCAAACCACATTCCTGAACTTACTTACCCATTGACTACTAAACCATCTCAACCTTCCATGGGCTACTACGATGACAAGCTGAAGTGTAGGTCTCTTCTTTCTCGAGGAGATGAGCTATGTAGATCGAGGGAAATTCCTATGCCTTCTACTGTTATTCAGGAGGTTAAAGGGATTTATAAAGAATGCAAAAGTTTGTTAATAACGAACGAATTTGGAGATACACCTCTGATTCACGCATCACGTCTTGGCTTTGACAACATGGTGTGGGGGTTTATTCAATATGCAAAACAAACCAACACAAATCTTGATACCGACGAAACTGGGGAACTTCAGGAGTTCTTGGGCTACAAAAACTGGCATGGTCAAACCGCCTTGGACGTGGCGATTGAGGAAGAATATTTTGAAGTGGTAGAGGCCTTCGCGACCGCGTTGGAGGGTCTATCTTGGCAGCAGTTGACCGATAGAAATGATGATGGAAAGACTCTATTGTCTCTCTTGAGTAACCATGAATTTGACGAAATTATATTTAAGGCCATGAAGGCAGCAGGAAAAGGAAAGGTCGATTCATCATTAACATCAATATCGATATCAGTTGACGAAGATAACCACCAAGGTAACCTTAGAAACTTTCATTTCATAATTAAAACAAGCCTGGAAAATAGATATAGGCTATATATATACTTGCTTCTTATAGGACCGGTGATTAGGTGAGCGTTAATGGTTCTCCCGCTTATTTATTGGAGCGAGGATATAGTGCTTTTGATTGATATATTCAATATTCGCTAGCTAGTTTAAGAGCACGTACATAAGACCATTCCCAAAGGTTAATGCATCACTTGCGTTAAAGGGCATTTGGGTGCGTTAAAATCGAGTTAAAGCTGTGTTACTTGTTGGGAGGTACCTTCGTTAACGTAGCGTTAAGGGTGGTTTCTTTGTAAAAAAAAAAAAAAAAAAAAAAAAAAAAAAAAAAAAAAATTCACTTTTGCCCCTTAAAGGTGTGTTAAAGCTGAGTTAAAGGTGAGTGTGTTAAAGCTGACGTACCAGTGTGTTAAAGTTTAAAGCTGAGTTATTGTTGAGAGTGCCCTAACCATCCTAGATGGAATCAACTCGATTAATTGACAATCTCAACTTAAAAAGTTTAAACAATGAATTGTTTCAACTTCATATATTCTGCTATGAAATGTGGCATCAATAGATTATACAGGCCTAAAGGGAAACCATTTATTTCTTTTACACTACATTCTTAAATGAGTGGGTGTATGGACACCTTTTAATAAATTATATACGCCCATATGGTTAGAATTTGATATAAGGGATACGTACATTGTTTTTAAAATTTTAAAAACACCAAAAAAATGAAAAGAGAAAAATTAAAGGAAAAGAAAGTAAAGCAGATAAGGATCGACCTAGCTAGGAGGAAGAAGAATAAGAAGAAGAATTTGTAGATATATGGTAAATAGTGGGAACTAAATTTGTTGTAAAGAAGAAGATATGTTAGAAACAAAGCTGGACGATATTTACGTGAATTGGAATTAGACAACTAGTTTGCATTTAGTGCAAGGACCTATTGTGTAATACTCTTATAGTTGTCAATGTAGGCATATAAATACCCTTCAAGTTGTCACTTGAAGGGTGTGGCTGTGTGAAACTTTAAACACAGAAATAAGATCAAAAGTTTTATCTCCCACCTTCTCTCTACTCTCTCACTAAAATAAACATGGATCGATCCTACTTTCATCAACCTCGACTACCCGAAGGTGTTAAAAACGTGATTCTTGGTCTTTACAATTGGTATCAGGAGCTAACCGGGGGCGAATCGTGGTGTATGTGAGGTAAAAAATGTGATTCGGGTGTGTTTTTATTTTTTGTGTTCGTTTTTTTTGGTTCCAGAAACACCCACTGCTGCGTTTTTTTTATCTTCAAAAACGTGGTTGTTTGTGTTTTTGTTGAAATCGTACACATGTTGGAGATCAAAGGTTGTGTTTGTTTTGTGATATATCGACTTGGACTGTGAAAGGTCACTAGTTTTTTCACTCAAAACTTGGTTTGGAAGAATAAATCTTGTATTTGTTCTTAGCTACTTTGATCCAAAATCACAAAAAATCTTGTATAAGATTTGTTTGTGAATATAATAATTGAAATAATTATTGGTTTATGGAAAAAGTTGGTCAAAGTTGGCTAGTGGGTGAAAGTTGTCAGTGGAATGCGTGGGATTGTAAGAAAAAAGGTCAAAAAGTGGGTAAAAAAGTGCAGAATATCGCATTTGGCCTCTTCAGCGCGTTTATCGCATTTGGCAGATTACTCAGCGATTTGTCGCAATTGGGAATTTCTATCGCAATTGCATCAAAAAGGTGTATCGCAATTGGCTCTGTCAAAATTATCGCAATTCACAACTGGCCTTTATCGCGATTCAAATTCAGATACTTATCGCAATTGTCAATCCTGATAGCTATCGCAGTTGGGGTTTGATAAAGTTATCGCATTTGGGCCTAGACAGATTTATCGCATTTCAACACGTCAGACTTGTCCGATATCTTTTCTCAATTGCGATATCGGACAAAGAAGGCAATTCAGATATCGGACAAGACAACCTTATCGCATTTGCAAAAAAAAAAAAAAAAAAAAAAAAAAAAAAAAAAAAAAAATTGTAAAACTTTAATTTAATTTTTACAGGAGACTTAACGGACAATTTTTTGGCGGGAAAATCCGAGTAAAATTTAATTTTTACAGGAGACTTAACGGACAATTTTTACGCGAGATTCAAATTCTGGTTCAACAGTGAAAATTTTGGCCCCAAATTCAAATTTTTTGGCCAAAATTCGAATTTTTCGGGGAATTTTTGGCGTAAAAATTGTAAAACTCAAATTTTCCCAGCATCATTAGAATGTCATTTTATGGCATATTTCACACCAAAATCACAAATAATATTTTTGGCCTACACCTTCAACATCACCGCGTATAGCCGAAAAGATCCGGAACAAGAATCGCAATCAAATGACAATGGCTAAATTATCAACTGTGACTAGAAGGATGATTCATTATTACTTACTTGAAGTTGAAGTGGACTATCATGGGTGAGTGTACTTAGTATCTTGAAGATATCGGGGTTGGTTGGATGCATGATTCTTCGAGATCCTTGTTTGAGCATTTATAGAATAGTGATTAAGTCTTGGGTTATCTAGTTTTCATAGGTCAAGGGGAGGATGGACGAAGACCTAGTTAACTATCACTTAAAGGAGATACGTTGTAGTACTCAGTGTCACACAAAGATGTGGATAATTCAAGAGAGGTTCATATACAGATAAGGAAGGATGGATGGGTATATGAAACGACCTATGCTTTAAGGATTTACATATAGGTTCTTAGTCACACGATCGTGCAAGTTTAAGTCACAAGTCTGGGTTATTTTACTTCAGTCTCAAGTTCGTCATAGTGGGTTTATCCATCAGCAGTCACTACAAAAAGCCGTTGATTTGATACAAGAGGTTTGAGAAGAGATTGATCCTAAGAGAATCGTAGAGAGAATAGTTATCGACATCCACTCATGGGGTATTGATTTGTATGTTGCTTCTAGTTGATATGTCTATGTACACATATGTAGGATGAGTCCGAAAGATCGTCATCATCCTGGAGGGAGAAATGTATGAAATGTGTACATCGGGGCTGTTTATGATGAACTGGAAGCATTCTAAGTGATCTGAAGATGTCGATATGATGCTCCCCAAAGAAACCTGTGAAGAAGTTACAAGTCATCAGTCTATAATCCATTTTCCGCTGTGCAAGAGACTGAAGACAATTTGGCAAGATTTCGTAGAAACTTCTTCTACAAGCTTCAAGGCTATATCAAACGGGTTGTCATTTTGGGAGGGAGCATGTAAAAGAAAATGCCTCACTAATTGGGAGGGAGTAATAACCCAATTAGGTCATTACAGTGATTCTGCAAGTAAGTCAAGCAAGCTGAGAAAGATACGAGAAGATCAAGAGCTTCGAAGACATCCTCAAAAGGAGACTGCTCTACTTCAGCATGGCTTTTATCATTGTTATGTACTTGTTAGGAATCATTGTAACCAATTCACGTATATCTCCAGCTGGAGGGAGATTGTTAGAAACAAAGCTGGACGATATTTACGTGAATTGGAATTAGACAACTAGTTTGCATTTAGTGCAAGGACCTATTGTGTAATACTCTTATAGTTGTCAATGTAGGCATATAAATACCCTTCAAGTTGTCACTTGAAGGGTGTGGCTGTGTGAAACTTTAAACACAGAAATAAGATCAAAAGTTTTATCTCCACCTTCTCTCTACTCTCTCACTAAAATAAACATGGATCGATCCTACTTTCATCAACCTCGACCACCCGAAGGTGTTAAAAACGTGATTCTTGGTCTTTACAAGATATAAGTAACTTTAGGTTATGTGGCTCTTAACTTTGACAAGGAAGACATGAGGATGCATATATTTAAAGTAAGGGGGACCTTCTCTTGTGCTTAAATCCAGGGATATTCTTCACTTCCATTTTTTTTTTCTTCTTTTAATTTCTTTCTAATTTTATCTTTGTGGAATACAAGATTGTCCACCTGCCATGCATGCATGTGCATGCTTTCCCATAACATATACATACATACATATCGATCTTGCATTTTTTTGACTAACTCAAATATTTGTGAAATAACACCTAGCTAGCTACTAGTACCTACAATATAATTAATGCATGGCCTATATATCTGGCCACAACAACTCGTTTGACAAAATTATTAAGAAAATAGACTAAAAATACGAACAGCAATATATGCATGTATCGAATACTTGCTAATTAATCTACTAGCTAGCTAAGTATATAGTATATACGGTTAAAATATTTAAAGCATCTAAATTTTTAAAAAGAAGACCCCTCGGAATAAATGCTTTCTTATTTCACAATCAAAAAAATATTCGCATTCAATTCTTCTTCTTCTTCATTAAAAAAAAAAAAAAAAAAAAAGCCTCCTATGTATGGTTGGTTGTTTTATTATGTTACATCTTCTTATTAGCACAAGCTAGTTATAACTTATAATTATCTATACTGCTAGTTCATCCCGTTAGTTTTAGTTTTCTAATCCATGTCTTAATTACTACTTTCGCTAAGGACTGTGTAGTAGTATCATTAATAACTATGTTTTTTTTTTGAAGTAGCATCATTAATAACTATGTTAATCACTCGTAGTACTTAGATCTACTCGGCATTAATTAGCTAACATCACCAAAAGCATGTGCGCCAAAAAGAAGAAAAAAAAATTAAAGGTAAGTTTTAACTTTTAGTGTGTTTGTTTCATTAACATGTTTTAGGTCTGAATCTAACTAACACATCGAGGTGGCTAGAAAGTCTAAATCTGAATGAAATAATGTTATTTGTTTTTTATAGTTGTCCGAATTACTTTAAGTGTTCGTTTCTACAATTTATTTAAGTAACTTATATAAATATAAAACAAGATTTTTTATCATAAATATAACATAGTTAATAAACCATCAAATATATTATATTAACACGAGTCTTCAATCTCTTATCGAGTAAGAGTCAGTAAGACAAGTCTCTCACCTCTTACTGAGTAAGATGTTATATGTCTAAATAGGTCTGACTCAAAAGAAAAAAACAAATAAGCAAAATGTCTGACCACCTCTTATTGGTAATAAACAAAATAAGATTAAAAAAAAAAAAAAAAAAAAAAAACCCTTAGTTGATGAGTATCATTAGTTAATTAAGTAATTGTAGGTCTGTGTTATATATTTTAATTGAACTAAACGAGTTGCTTAGCTTTACAGTATTATTTTAAGCTAGCCAAGATTGGTACATCCAACATCTCCTCGAATAGTCATCAATGAAGGATACAAAATACTTTGCTCCTCTCAGGGATAGAACCGGTGCCTGCCGTACATCAGAGTGAACCAATTCTAGAACAGAGACACTTCTAGAATTTGATGTCTTGAATTTTAGGCGATGCTGCTTGCTGATAACACAATGCTCACAGAAAGGTAAAGAAACCTTTGTGAGGCCAAGAATTAACTTCCTTACAACAAGAATCTTCATTCCTTGTTCCGACATATGTCCAAGCTTCTGATGCCATGTTATTGCAACTCTATGACATGGACTATGTGAAGCAACAGATGCTTCCGCCTCCTCAATTATCTCTCCCTTAAGTTGGTATAAGTTCGTAGCCACCTTTTCACCTTTCATAACTACAAGCGCGCCTTTTATAACTATCATGATCTTGTTTTGCATTTCAACCTTACAACCAAGATCATCCAATTGTCCTAGAGACAATAGATTCTTTTTCAGGCCCTCCATGTGTCGCACATCCTGAATAGTACGAACTGTACCATCACGCACCTTCATCATGATATTTTCAATTTCAATGATCCTTAGTTCATGATCATTGCAACTGTACACAGATCCGCCTCCAGAGATAGGTATATATTGATGAACCATTCTCTTTTTGCGGTCATATGAAAAGTAGATTCAGTATCGAACAACCATACATCTGCAAATCTTTTTCTGCCATCATTTGCAACCGCTGCTTCACAACACAGAGCGTTACCATCTTCTGAAGTGCTAGCGAAATTTCCCTGAGGATTAGAGGTATTTAAACACCGAAAATCTTTCTTAAAGTGACCCGGCTTGCCACATTTTTGTAGCATTTAAAATTCTTCTTCCTTCCTGTTTTAGATTTACCATGATTGTGACTCCCACTGGAGCCAGGTTCCATTGACCTCCCTCTTGTCACCACCTAAGCCTCCACTTGTCTTGAACTGGTTTGCCTGTCCTCCCTATTGTTGCGCCTATTTTCTTCTTCCAGAATGGCGGCTGCAACATCATCGAAGACTAGATAGTCCAGAAGAACATTACTGGTTAAGTTGATGAAAAGCTGGTCATATGAGTCAGGTAAACTTTGAAGTAGAATTTCAGCACGTTCTTGTGGCTCAATTTTACAACTCAAAGACGTGAGCTGAGAAAATAGAGTATTCAAGTTATTAACGTGCTCAGTCACTGAAGTAGATTCCGTCATGCGAAGAGCATAAAGTTTTCTCTTAAGAAATATTTTATTGTGGAGCGATCTTGCCTCGTACAATCGAGCAAGATGATCCCGAATCTCCTTTGCACTTTTCTTATCCTCTATGCTTGACAAAACTCCATCTGCTAATGCCAGATGAAGATCTGCAATAGCATTTCCGTCCATCTCGTCCTATTTACTGTCATCCGTGACCTCGGCTGGCCTTTCGTCAATGGCCGCTAAACATTTATCCTTTCTAAGGATAGCCTTCATCTTTAATTTTCACAACGAGAAATTATTCCCATTGAATTTTTTGATTTCAAATTTTGCCGCCATTGCTACAATAACAATCTATTTTTTGACAAAACTATTATTTAATAATAGTACTGAACACTTTTTGAATGAGTATAATCTTACTTATCTTTTGGTGTGGAGGGTCCACTTATTAGTGGCAACCACAGAGCATACGATAAATAATTATACACACACCCAACCTTAGCTCTTGATACCACTTGTTGAGAAAAGTGACACCGGACTGAAGCAAACCCACAACTAAAATAAGAAAATATAATAAAAGATGACACACGGATATAACATGGAAAACCTCAAATAGGGTAAAAACCACGGGCAAGGAAAGATACGTTTCACTATGATGAAAACTAGGAGTTACACCTTCTCTCTAGGTACAAACACATCTATTTATAGTGTTTGTAAAACTACTCTTTCCATGTGAACACAACAAATTAAAAGGCAGGTGCGTGTTGTTTCATTTGGTTCATGCGTCATTTACACCATAGTTATTATACTTTAACATTAAGTCGTATTTGCTGGGTGGAATTAGTTTCGTTCTTTTTTTTTTTTTTTTTTTTTTTTTTTTTTTTTTTTTTTTAGAAAGAGTTTGAAAATACCTGTATAACAACCACGAGCAATAGCTATTTTTACAAAAAAATGCAAATAAGAAGCCATTGGCACCAAAGATGTAGAACTGAGGACCGCGGTACACAAAGATTTATATAGTGGTTCGGGAAATTATGTGTTATTTCATGAATTTGACGAAATTATATTTGAGGCCATGAAGGCAGCAGGAAAAGGAAAGGTCGATTCATCATTAACATCAATATCAATATCAGTTGACGAAGATAACCACCAAGGTAATGACGCCGTCGTGGACTGTTTAGTTGGTAATGACGCCGTCAGCTTCTGAACTCTCTCAAATTATATGAGCCGTCACTTGTAAAATTTCATCAAATCTTCTCATCCAAATGTAAGTGGCGGCGTCACTTGTAGAATGTGACGCCGTCTGAAGCCCTTTTCCAGACTTTTTCATGACTTGGTCGTTTTCTTCACTTTCTTGTCCAAATTAGCCCAAAACATGCTGGTTTTCATCTTTTGCGTCCCAAGTACCTAAAATGGGAAAAGAAACGATTTAGGGCAATAATTGATCAAATACATACGATTTTAGGGCTTAAATGATCCCTTAAAAAGGTATGTTTTAAATCTTTATCAGTGTGGTGAGGGTATTTAAGAGAGTCGAGTCAGGGCGTCCATCTTATAATATTGTTTATTATAATGAAGTTTTTGTGGAGTTGATTTGAGAAGCCAATTAAATCGGTGAATCATTGTACGTTGTCTTTTCGTTTTCTTGATTGTTTAGCTATTCGTTGTATGATCCCTTATACGTGGGTGTATGATCCCAACAAGTGGTATCCAAGAGAGGTTCGAGGAGAAGGAATCATACAATTCGAAGTAGGCCGATAGGAAAAGAACTAAGAGCTTGTGTTTGATTCGTCATATTCAGCGCAGTGGTGGTAGAATTGACGGTGTGCGTTCATTACCATTGAATTTATGTGAGATTTTATAGAATGTTCAAAATCCATAATCCACAATCTCACCGGAGTGATAGGTCATTGAAAAACTGGTTGAGAGTTATAGATTGTCCAAATTCTTTCAGAATGTTGTGTTGGTGTATTTCTTTCGAGGCAAGTTTGGTGTTTACCATAATGATGATGATCGAGATTGTAACGGTTGTAGAAGAGCTATGGTGTAATGAGGTTGTGATGTAGATGATTTGTCTTTCAACAATGACGCTGGCTCGGTGGACCAATTGGTTGGTGTCTTGTGCCGAAAGTAGCCTTTTTTCCAATCAAGCAGTGTGTCTCATTTGTGAGAATGGCGGTACAATTGCATTGGATCATGTGGATTATTGATGAAAATGAGACATCAAAGATGAAGTTTAAGGAATTTGAATTAAGGGAGGATTTGTAGAAGATTATTCTAATTTCTTAAAGTAGAGTCGTTCAATTTAGTAAATTATCTACATTAAGGCCACGGATCAACTTGGGCTCTGAACAACAGTTTGGGCCAATAAAGTAAGTGGCCTTGGAGCATCAATTGTTTCATGTCCATATTGAATATACACATACCTAACGTGCGGATAGGCTAAAGTAATTGGGTTGACCCAATGAGGTTGTTGTGAACCGATCAAACCAAGTAAATTGGGATGTAGATGAATTCCCAAACGGACATAAAGCAATAGCAAAGTTAAAACAGAACTTCGTTGTAGGTGTTGATGTTGGACATGTCATTCTTGTATGTTAAAGAAGAGTAATAGATCGATTATATTTGTTTTTGGTAGTTAAGGTTGGCAGTCGTTTTTAGTCGACGTTGGTTGCAAAAAGAAAAAAAAAATGAAAAATAAAGGTTTTGTTTGATTTGATTGGACGAAAGAATAAATGAGATTGAACATGTTTGACTGGTAATTTCCTCGATAATTATTGATTAAACAATCAGACCAATTACATCAATGATCAAATTGTATTCGTTGAAGTGAAATAATACGGTTGATTACGGCAGCGAAGAGAAACGAACAAAATTAGGGTTTTGGATGTGATACCGAGTTGAATAATAATTTTCTTGCATTTCATGAATTATCAAATACAATATATAATCTTCTAGAAACAAATAAACATGGGCTTAGCCCATAAAACATAAAAAAATGATTAGGAGGGCTAAACTCATACATAATTTTTGTGCTTAAAAATATGTGTCATTAGCTCACTAGTTTATGATGAAGTGGGTCCTCAGTTACAACCAATGAAAGAGTGACACCTAGGGGTGAGCTTTTGGAACGAGGACCCGACCCGACCCGACCCCCCGATCGATTCGACCCAAACGAACCAAACTCGGTTTTGTATCGGGTTGCACTTTTCCGGACATGTCGGGTCGGGTCGGTTCGAAACCCGACAAAACCGACCGACCCGCAGATCGAAACCGACCCAAGTAAGTTTCGGTTCGGTCTCGGGTTGGGTTTTGGGGGAATTTCTGTTTGGGGTTTCATCGGGTCGGGTCGGGTTTGACCCGATGCTCACCCCTAGCGACACCCAAGTTTAGACATAAAATTAAGCATAAGTTTAGGCCTCCCAATCATTTCTCTAAATTATAACATCTAACTAATAATAATATTCTAACAAATTACAACATTCGATTAAGAAACAAAATAAAAATACGATTTATATAAGGTACGATGAACTTAAATCTTTTCATTGTCTCTGTAGGAGGTTTCTTTCAAACCTTAGAATACTATTAAAAAAAAGTTTAATATCTATTGACATGACTATTTTTTGTGTTATATTTTATGTAAGGACACTACATGATAGGGGTAATTGTTAAAAAAACGTACGCAACTATACGTGAAAATCGGTTTTACGTAGCGAACTAAAAAATTTCCCAAATTTTGATCTAAACTCATGAAAACCCCTCTAAAAACGCATTAATTGACCGGGTCAACCGGTTTTCGCCACGTCAGCAGGTTTTTTATTTTTATTTATTTTTATTTTTTTTTCACAAGTACCCTACCCCCACAAATTACATAAATGGTTCCTCTAGTTAAAATAAGTTGCGTCCAACGTCCAAATCATTTTTTTTTTCGAAATTAATTTTTTAAGAAAAAAATAATTTTTTATCAAAGTTAATATTTTAAAAAAAAATTAAATTTCTATTTCCGAATTTTATTTTAAAATTTTTTTTCCCGAAAATTTTATTTTTAGAAAAATTATTTTATTTTTCGGAAAATAATTTTTTTTGGAAATTAATTTTTCTAAAAAAAATTATTTTTTCTAAAATTTATTTTTCTAAAAAAATAAAAATTTTCAAAATAAATAATTTTTATAAAAAAAAGATTTTCGGAAAAAGATTTTTTTTAGAAAAATAAAATAATTTCGGAAAAAAAATAATTTTTGTAAAAAAATTATTTTCCGAAAATTTTTTTTTATGAAAAAATTAATTTTTTTAGAAAAAAAATTTAAGAAATTTTTTTTTTAGAAATTTATTTTCCAAAAAAAATAATTTTTCGAAAAAAAATGATTTTCGGAAAAAAATATAATTTTTCTAAAATAAATTTCGGTTAATAAAAAAAAATTTTGTAAAAAAAAGATTTTGGACGTTGGACGCAATTTAGCGTAACGACATGGACTATTTATGTAACTTAGTGTTAGGACGGTGGCTGCAATTTTCCAAAGAAGAAGGGGAAAATGGTCATTATAACATAAAAAAAACCTTTGACCTGCTGCGCAGGTCAAAAGATGCGTTTTTAAAGGGGTTTTCATGAGTTTAGATCAAAATTTGGGAAATTTTTAGTTCGCTATGTAAAATCGGTTTTCACGTATAGTTGCGTACGTTTTTTAACAATTACCCCCTACATGATAATAATCACAATGTTTAAAACGTTTTATTAAGAGATTAGGAGAACAATTGGTGATTGACTTAGTACGATTGGGCTATTAACTAATAGGGTTTCTAGTGATATCAACATATATAATTACGAATATTCGAGGTCTGGTGCGGGGACCCGAGGAGTATTACCAAACCCGCCTCCATCCTGCTTTTCAGTTTCAGATATTCCCCCTCCCATCCTCATCCTCGGTCAACTTGGGGATCTCTCAGTCAAACCGAGGTCAGGTATCGATTCTCCGTCGGGTATGAACTGTTTTGTCATCTTTAAATAAGGGTGATGCGATTTGTTTGTAAATTTTTTAGGGATAGTCAGGCTCTAATACCGTAATTTGTGATTATCCCCTCATGATCTCATTAACAAAGATAACAATATATAGCTTTGCATAACTTGAATACGAAGCAAATATTAAAGGGCTAAGGCCTTAATAATAATAAACAATGCTAATTGCTAAGATACATGGATGATTTATGTAATTTACTTTAAGTTTTTTAATGTATTACTGTATGTTTTTCTTATGGTTTATTAAAGAAAATGGATCTTTTGGGTTCTTAGTGCAAACATTGTTATATATGTGTCATCCAACTTACAAAACTATCCATAGATTTGGAATAACGTGTATTTGTTAACAGAATCAATAGTCTACACGGAACACACGATGCATCCAAACACGCACCCATTGTCATCACAGTATGAACAGTCGACAACATTGAACAAACTTGATAATGGTCAACTTGAATTGGCTCCAAACGGGAATACGATTATTCATCTTCTATCTGAGTTTGGAAAAGCAGACGATTTAAAACAATTCTTGAAAAACACCCATCTCTAGTATACCGTCGGAATCATCAAAAGGAGACACCACTTTTTGTGGCTTCAAGGGAGGGGCACCTAGACATTCTTGAACTCTTGATTAACTGTGTCAAAGAAAAAACTGACCTCGAAGAACTGGTCACAAGAAGCATGGATAACTACACTGCTTTGCATATTGCAATAGAAAATCATCATGCTCCAATAGTCTTTTTGTTGGTTAATGGACTCCCTGAACTTGCAAATCGTATAAATGTCTTCAATGAAAGTCCGCTTTACTTAGCTGCACAAAGAGGATATCATCATATTTTGAGGCTAATATTGGATGAAAGCAAAGAAAAATCTTTCGAGGGACCGAATGGAAAAACTGCACTGCATGCAGCAGTCATGTCACAAGAATCAGGTAAACTATATTAACTTTTCTTCTTTTTTTCTTTGTAATTTGCTAACCGTTTATGGTTAAGTTATTACGACATGCGATAAAAAATAATTTTTTATGCTTTGAAAATAAACCTTATAACACCGCTTTATTTCCAATCCTTAAATGGTCCGATATTTATTTTCACCCCATGGGTCAATTTATGTGTTACTCCGCAATAAACAATGTTTACTTCACCATAAAGAAAGTGTCAGTAAAATAGACCGGATTTTTGTGACACATATCAAGTGTCAGATTATGTTCTACCTTCTAGTCAATTTATACCTCTAATAGCATTTTATATTTTTCATCTTTTGTATAAAAGGAAATCACAAAATTGAATCACCATCACACTATTATGATAAAAGTCATTATCACTCAAAAGTTCGTATAACCAATTAAGATTTACACGTTTTGATGCTAACAATTCTAGTCTAGCTACAAATGAAAATGGATTGCCAATTAATCTTGGTCTTTCATTAATCGCCACCAAGTATCTGTCAATCATTCCTGTAACGGAAAAATTAATTAATCCGATCCTAACAAGAGTTATTCTTCCTGGAAAAGAAATTGATACAACTGAAGTTGCTTTAAGCTAAAAACATTAGTCAAGTGATATGTTAGTTATAAGGAACTTTTCAAAGCCATGAACTTACCATAAATACCTTTCTATATCCACGATTGATATTTCTCTTTTGGCACAGCTTCAATTCATATATGAATATGATTTAGCTTAAAAAGATGGTCATATTTTACAGAAGTGTTTCCAATTATATATTTTATAGAAACTAGTTTAACTATCTATTTGATTATTTAACAAACTATCTATAAAAAATTTGGTCCAAGTACATTAATTGACTTCTTAAAAGGTCGCCATGAACTTTCTTGTACAATTTCATAAGTTTTATATCATATTCGATATCACTTACTGATGATGACCAACTTCTCTTTTATATGTGTAGGCGTATCTTATTGGCAGTCTGGCTTAGAGTGTGTAAAATCCTTGTTACGGGAGAAGATTGATCTACTGTACATCCGTGATAAGACTGGGTGGGCGCCATTCCATTATGCTATTTATCATGATATACATTCCGCAACAGTAAAAACACTATTAGAGGCAGATCCCAACATTGGATCCTTAAATATTAAGGATCCGAAAGGAAGAAATATACTTCATGTTGCCGTTGAAAATAAAAGAATGGATACAATCAAAAAACTGTTTGGAGATAAACAGTTTAGAACTCTGGCTAATCAAAAAGATAGCAACGGGAACACTCCTCTTCATTTATTTATGGCTTCTGACATTGAAATAGATTTTATGAGAATGGATCGTGGGGTCAACATTTATGCCGTCAACAACGAAAATTTGACAACTTTGGATGTGGCATCTTCATATGAAAAAAGCCATATATTGATTAAGGTACAAATACGTATTCTTCTTAGATTACTATTAATATATATGTTGGTGGTATGAGATTTATAAAACATATTTTCGATGAAAAATTTATAAAACACTCAAAGAAAACGGATGTCACTCAAACGCTTCTTTCGATAAATTTTGGAGACTAACAACTACATAATTTGGTAGACAAAAAGGTAATATTACAAATGAAAGTAATACTCTATAAACTTAAACATAAACGTAAACTTCTCCTTTTCTAAAACTCGAAACTTTTCATTTTTTTCCAACTTATGAGCATCTCATCTTGTAAAACATTCCAACTCTTTTAAAGCTCAAACCAATCCAAATTTCCACACTTTAAACCATTCCATTCTTAAAAAAAAAAAAAAAAAAAAAAAAAAAAAAAAAAAAAAAAAAAAAAAATTAGTTTACATTCTCCCCCTAGTGTGTTTTTGCTAAACTCTCAATTTTTGCTAATCTTCTTTTGGAAATGCCTACTAGTTAATCATTTGTTCCACAAAATTCAAGTTTTATGTAAGCTAAAATAAACCGGGTTCTTTGCAATTGCTATTGCTGACATGTAGTCGCAAGAAATTGTTGTAGGCTTCAATTGTTTTTGTTATGTTTAGTCTTTATCATTAGCTTATTGCAGGCAGTGGAAACGGGTGTATGGAGAAATCTACAAACCGGTAGTCCATCCCGTGTATTGAAAAGTAATGACTCGAAAAATGCAAGTGAAATAATAGGACAAATAATGTCCAAGTTTGGAGACAGTCTTGTTGTAGTGACCGCTCTCATTGCAACAGCAACATTTGCAGCTGCTTTTACAGTACCAGGTGGTTTCGACGGTAACGAAGGCTCCAAACAAGGAATGCCTATTCTACTAAGGAAAACAACTTACAAAGCATTTGTTGTTTCAAATGCTGTAGCCTTCTCTTGTTCGTGTTGTGTTTTATTTGCATATATGAGGCTTCAAATCTACCTTTTCATGTATAATGACGCTAACGTCATGGAACAAAAAGAAAAAATTTCATCCAGCATGGAAGATATGATTGGGCTTCAGTATATACTAACGGGAATTGCGATGGTAGCAATGGCATCTGCATTCATTACAGGAACTTATGTTATTCTGGCGCCTTCCCTTGCTTTTGCAATTTCATTATGCGCCACCTGTGTATGCATTATTGTCCCTTTGTCTTTTCTCCCCACGAGGTATTTTCGATGTTTTAACGAATTATTTGTGATACTTTTAAAATTTGTTGAATGATATATATCATTTATTCTTGGCGTATCAAGAAGCTAGATATTGTACTTTATTTAAACATGTAAAATAAGACAGACCGGTGGCGTACCGTAACTTCTTTTATATGTATGTGTGACTTTTAATGAATATATATCTTTTTGTTTAGCATGATCCATTCATCGCCCTTGATAATATTTTCTTTATAATTTTATTTTTATTTCTATTGCTGCACGTTAATGTAGTTTTTGTCATCTTCTTCTCTAATTCAACGAAGGGCGGAGCTAGTAAATTAATTTTTTAATAATATTGGCCATTAGCCCCCTTATTTCTATTAAAATTCCAATAACTTAACAATCAGATACAACATCAAAAATAAATTTTACTTGTCAAGTTGTCATTTTCTAATTTAGCTTAGTTTCTAATATTGTGGTGTTAATTAAGATGAATCATGAGTTAAGAAATATAGATTCATTTTTGGAGCAGTATTTATTGTTATAATTTTTACGTTAAGTTCGGCCTCCCTTAACTTCAAATCGTGACTCCGCCCCTGAATCCAACCTTTGCCGCCACTAAGCTCCAAACCTTATGGGTGTGCATTGAATTTGATGAATTGATCGACTTGGTGTCGTTTGGATGGTTAACGAAGTTAGAAAACCTCGTCGCGTTGTCGAGTCGTACCAGTAAAGCAAGTTGGTTAAAATGTAGTATCAATTGGTTTTCAAAACTATAGTAACTGTTTAACGTTCCGAACATTTGCTAAAAGTAGACGACAAGTTGGAAGAGATTGTTTTTTTTTTTTACTCACAGGACTTGAGTCCCAAATGAAAATACACAAAACCCAAAAATACTTCTGTTATTGTTGCTTTTTTGTATTTTTTTTTTCTTTTGAGGAGAGGATTTTTTTTTGCTTTTATGAGTGGGTATTGATATATTGAGGGTACTTATAAATGATAAAATATAGAAAAATATATTAGAAGAGTGAGAAGATGCTGCAATGGTAAAAAAAAGGTGAAGAAAAAAGTTTTCAAAAAAGAAAAAGCTAATGTGGTGAGGGAAAAACTCTTGGCACACCAGTAATTAAAAAGAGTTGTAGGGGTCGCATTGATTTAATGCCATGTTGCATTGCAAGATTCGAGAAATGAAAATTCCCATTACTTTGACCAAAACCAATTAGCGGGAATTTTTACCCCTATTCATCCATCAAATCCTAGTGTCTAGTCCTCTTATATATTGGCGTGGTCTATCCTAACCCCCCCCCCCCCCCCAAAACAATAAAGGGCACTCCTGGTGTCCTTGTGTACCTTTTTCTTTTTCCTTTTCTTTTTTTTTTTGTACCTTTTGTCTTTTTTTCCTTTTTTTTGGTACTTTTTTTTTTTTTTTTTTTTTATTTTTATTTTTTAATGTATATATATTTTTTAAAGTATGTATTTGTTTTATTTTTATTTTGTGTAATGTTTATTTTAGTGTTTTTTTGTTATATTATTTGTATTCGTCTAATGTGTTTCTATTTAATTAAACAACAACAATAACACGTTAAAATTAACACATTAAACAACTACAAAAACAACTATTATTATTCAATTAAACAACAACATTAACACATTATTTAAAAACAACAACACCTACTACATGTGAAGATTATTTATGTCATCTAAAAGCTCATGGAGCATTGCACCCGACTGACATGCGTGATCCTCAGGATTCCTTGCCAATTCCAGTGATGCCTCGAGCGTCTTTATTCTTGTCATCAACATCTTGTTTTGAGACACTAACATCTTGTTTCTTGTTTCAAGCTTGTCAATCTTATTAACTTGCTTGTCAATTTTATTATCTTTAGCTACGCAGTTTGAGCACTGCGTTGAAGAAGAAGCTTGACTAAAGTACTTGTTTTGAAACTCATCATTTCACATAAAGTACCCGCACCCAAAGTCATCTGTTCCTGGCTGTTATATGTTAAGAAAATAATAAGAAATATATTATTAACAAACAAATAATTTACATTACTAAGCAAACGTATGATAATTTACCACTGAAAAAGGACATGCATAATACGGTTGACCATAACTAGTGTCTCTACGGGATGTCCTCTCTATAATCAATCATCTCCGACAGCGACACAAGAAATGATTATTTTGTTCCACCTGGCCAAAGAATTAATTTAAATAATACAAACAGTTATTTACAACATAAATCAGTGATGTGTTGTTAATTTAAATAATACAAACAGTTATTTACTTGATAACAAGATCCATAAAGTAAACTCATGTGGCGGGATCAGTCCTATATTCAAATATTTTGAATATCATGTGAAATTGGCATGACATCGCATCAATATACTTTTGGAGTATATTATATCAATACTCAGATTTAACTTAATTTAATGATATTCCCATATCATTAACTGGCAACGGACAGTTTAGAATATATAAATATATTCAAGGATATAAACATGCAAATATATGATATATTATTAAGAAAATGATAAACAAACATAACCATTATTTTATTTCATTAAAATAATAACTGTTCAATAACATCCCATTATTCAAACACTAAAATAGATCAACACATGATAATTCTAATTAATGAATTATGCCTCAAGTCATGTCAAACATACTTGTTGACAAGGCATAAATCAACTAATTTGATCTATGGGAATTTTCAGAATACTTATTTCAAGAATTAAATTAATGAAGTTCTTGTATGTGTGCATTCAATTATATTGATAATGCCACATAATATTTCATAAAATGCGTGACATCCTCAACCACGAATTTATGACAAGCAAACTATCAAACCTTTTATAGTTTAAAGTATTATAATTCTTTAATGTATAATGCAACTATGCTTACAGTTAAGCATAACTAGTACACATGGCCATTAACAAGGATGAAATCCTACCATGACTAGTATTGAGTGTCATCTCAATTTTATCAGCATCATTGTATGCAAACAACAATATGCTCTTTAAAATCCTGTAAACTTTAATATCCATTGTGTAATGTTTGATACCTTCAAATCTTTCAAGATTTGTCGGCTACATCAATTACGCAACAATTGCCATATGGTTCATATTTAGAATTCAGGGAGCTATTCTAGGATGAGGATATTAATTCTAAATCTAACCATATCCATTACACTTAGTTATCTAATAACCTTTCAATTATATATTAATGTTGTCAAATCATC
The DNA here is from genome assembly GCA_021014915.2 of Artemisia tridentata subsp. tridentata. Taxonomy (NCBI): domain Eukaryota; kingdom Viridiplantae; phylum Streptophyta; class Magnoliopsida; order Asterales; family Asteraceae; genus Artemisia; species Artemisia tridentata. The sequence goes on from CP139508.1 coordinate 9,299,088, forward strand.
TTTCATCAAGCATGATACAACATACAACATGATGTACATGACAAATCCTTGTGTCAAACTTAGATTTATTCATGTCATATCTTTTCAAAGATATGTATCTATCTAGACTTTCTAATAGTATAATCATGTTTATTTGAATCAATTATTTTACCGCTTATGTTTATCACAATAAACATATATTTTAAGGTTGTATGTTTATTTTTTAAATTTCCATAATGAAGTTTCATTCCAAACTAAGACTTAACATTTAATGTTAATGGAATGCTACTTCCTATATGTTATACAACATACATAAAATAAGAAAATAAATTTAACACTTGATGAACTCAAATAAGTACATTTTATTATCATCATTTATCCTATTTATTTGACTTGTTTTATTATATTATCTATGAGAATCGATACATTAATGTTTACTTTAGTAATTCTCAGGTAAAAACAAGCATTATGTGAAACTTGGCGATTTTGGGATTAATTATGGAGCAAAACAAGCAAGATGTCAAAAGCCTACTAAAATCCAGAAGATCAAGCTCGTTCTACTCCAGATACGCCGCAACATACTTCTAACATACGGCGTATCACTATCAAGTTTTCACAAGATACAATCCAAGTACATGCGCCGCATACAAAGTCAAGATACGCCGCATCTGAAGACGGTGTACGAATATTCCTGAATATATTAATCTTGGACCCCACGCGAAGTTAAGTCAATGCGCCGCATCTAACAATTCTATGCGCCGCATCAATCCCTCTGACAGAAACTATAAATACCCCAAGGCCAGACGAATTTTGGGACACGAAGCTTAACTCAGAGGCCGAAGACAGAAGAACCCTAGAGCCGAATTCAGACGACCAAGCAGCACAAGACACACCTAAACGAAGATACAAGAACTGTAAGAAGGTCCTGCATGTATTCAATTCATTAAGTAGTTTTGTTTTATTGTATTAGTACACTTTAATTCATCAGGATTGATGGGCTTGTGTCATGTGACTACGGAAAATCATGCACTCCCCTTAATATTGCTTTCCCATTAATTAAAGTTTATATGTTGATGTCTTTGGTGACTTTTATTAGTGCATTGATAACCTCTGTGTCTAGCTGAGCATTGCTTGGGTCGCTATGCCCCTTTCCTCGCCTATTTAAGAGACGCTTAATAAATAGGATAGACATAAGTAATCATTAAGGGTTTACTCGCCGATAAGATTAGAGCCAACGAGAAATGTTTAATTACATACACTTCATATAAAACTAGCAATAAAACAAGTGACAAGTTACTTAATTATCAGGGCAGGTCTTCTTATTGTCTCAAGTATCTATCTGTGTACGTGTGTGCTAATCGCTGATTCGTGCTCATTAGTTTAGTTTACTATTTAATCATAACCAAACCGTGCCAGTCTCTCAGGCTGAACCCCCTTGCGTTAGATTAGGTTGTATAGCTAACTTAGGATATTAAAATACTGATTAGAATAACTAGATAATACGTTCCACTCTTAGTGATCGACACTCTACTTACCATTATATTCATATTGACCGGGTACACTGCTCGTTAAGTGTGTGTGTTATTGATAAGTCGGCTAAATATAAATTTAAAACTTGAGTAGGCATTAATACTGCTAAACCGCAACGACACATCACGCCGCATCAAGTTTTTGGCGCCGTTGCCGGGGATATAAAAGAATTAGAACAAAAAACACGCTCCATCAAGTTTTTGGCGCCGCTGCCGGGGAGTGAATTGTTATTATCTGTTAATTTGATTAGTATTTTAATTAGGTTTTTCTTTTTAATTTTTAGATTCTAACCACTAAATCTGTTATATATTAGATAGATTGCATTCATTGTATAGTTTGCATATTTTCTGTTTTTGTGTGTTTATTTTCTGTAATTTTTGTTTCTTTTTGTTTGTTTTTATTTTTGTTTTTCTTTTCGGTATTTTTTTTTGCATTCTGATATCGTTGTACTGTGCTGATACAAACGATACGGCGCATCTGTTTTAACAGATACGGCGTATTGCGTTTAATTTTTATAAAATACAACGCGTTTAATAAATTCGAGTACGACGCATCTTTCCCCAAGATACGGCGTATTCTGTTTTTAATAAGAAATTTTTCTAAACCCTAACGCCATACGACGCATCTGTTTTAACAGATACGGCGTATTTTGTATTTAAATTAAAAATAGTTTTTCGAATTATTAAACAAAAGCGACGCATCGATCTTTATCGATACGGCGCATCTACTGAATCAAAAATCTTGTATTTTGAAACGTAACGAAAATACGGCGCATTAGCTTTTGTTAATACGACGCATTTAATTCAATAAATATAGTTGATTTTTGATATTCACTTTGATCGTTCCACTACTCTCGTGCACAAGTTGGTTTATTTTCAGGATAAATGATGGCTTAAGCATCGCTATGGAAGATTACATTCTGAACCTAACCAAGAGATGCTAGCTGGAGTGATCAACCTTCGATGAATGGAAGGCTATAATAAGACGACAAGAGTAGAACTTAGTACTGGTAACATTGAGCATTTTAAATTCTTAAAATAGAATTCCAGGTATCCTCTACAATAATTCGCCTAGCCTAAAGGAGAGTTCTCTGAAACCTCTCCCGAATATAATCTCAATTTTGTTATCCATATAATGCATCTGGTTTAAATTGTAATCTTAATTTTGTAAGCTTAAAACGATATTTGCTCCTAACCTTGGAGTAAATCATTATCCACTAAACAATAAAGATTATTATCATTAATAGAACGTATATTGATGCGTGGTTTTGCAACCTTACAACAGGTTTTACCTCTCGAGGGATCTCAAGAGGCTTACAACCCCACCAGGCAGTGTACCTGACCGATGTAGTATAGTGTAGTGGTAAGTACGGGGGATTGATCGTTCTCCACAGAGAATAGTGTTCGTTAGGTATGAAAGACTACTCTAATTAGGTCTAAGGGTTGAGGAAAATTCTTTTTATGTTTTTATATTTTTTATGAAAGCAAGTAAAATCTCGGGTTTGAAGGAGTGGGCGGAATTAGTTGCTAGTCAACTAACCCAAATAACTACAAGTGCAAATAAAATAAATAACTGAAAATAAAAAGTTGGTGGAAACTTATGTGTAGAGAAATGTGTTTACTTAGATTTCCTTACTCCCTAACTATCTTTTACCGGTTGATTAGTGTGTATTAGTTGCGTGGAAGACGGGTGTATTCCTTAATACCATTCGTGGGGTGGCGTACGTACTTCCCCAACTCTACAAGCTCCTACTTCACTCCTATGTCGAGCCGGCTAGGAAGCTCCTAACATGGGATCACTAGAATTCGCTTGTGCATTAAATACAACCATAAAAACCTTTAGTACGCATTTGGTTCATGTTTCTTAAGACGTTCAAGCAAGTTACCGAATAGGAAGTTAGCCAGTTTTCTTAAGCCTAACATAGATAAACAATCATCCAATACAACTAATAACACACTAATAACCAATAATCAATAGCTAGGTTTCATTAGATCTAAGCAAACACAAGATAAATCTAGCCTAACATATTAACCAAAAGACAAGAACAAGATAGAATCAAACAACACATAGACATATTGAATGATTAATTGATAACTTATCTTTCAATGTAACATGGAAGATCTCAAGGCAAAAAGCCTTGAAAAAGATGCTAAAATCGTCTTAGGGTTTTCTCCCAAAAATTCCACACTAAGTTCCACACAAATGACAAAGAATTGCAAAACTATATATAGATTTTTACATCTGACGGCGTCACGTTATGGAGTGTGACGCCGTCACCTCGCCGCTTCTAGGGTTCCTGGATGACCTTCTTGACGCCGTCCCTCTTTAGCTCTCCAAAATCCGTTCTGGCTTATCTAGGCTTGACGCCGTCAGACCTTGAATGTGACGCCGTCCCTCTTTGAATTAAGCCGTGACGCCCTTGATCAGGTTAAAGCGTGACGCCATCAGAATTCACATGCAATTTTCACTGGCTTATCATGAGTAAATTTCACATCCACCTTTTCTTGCCAAGCCATGACGCCGTCCAGGGTTAAATCTGACGCCGTCAAAGGTAACTTTCAGCCGATTTTTGAGACTTTGTCGTTTTCTTCACTTTTATGCTCCAAAAACGTCCAAAATGTCTCCTTTTCCAGATTTCTCCTCAAAAGTACCTAAAATGACAAAAAGAACGATTTAGGGCAATATTTGATCAAATAAATACGATTTAGGGCTTAAATGACCCCTTAAAAGCGGTACACTTTTCGCTTCATCAAATACCCTTACACTTGAGATTTGCTTGTCCTCAAGCAAATGCGCTTTTATTCTAATCAAAATACAAGTTAGGGGTCATTTAATGCTAACATAAAAGTAATTACAACAAATATTCGTTCCACTTCAATCATAATAAGCACGGAGATTACAAACTAGCACCTCACAAGTAGTGTTTAGATACTCACATCTCTCAAGTGTCATCAAAATAAATCTCATAAATGAAAACGGATAATATCTCTCACTACCTGTCATAGCAAATAGATTACCATAGGCTTGAGAAAGGATCAAAAACCTCCTCCACTAGGCGTAAACACCTAAGATAAACTATCAAAGAGGGCTTTTACATGGGTTATAACGTTAGGTGTAGGGATATGATAAACACGGATTTGTTGGATAAGGGATATTTTACTGGTGGCGAGTTAAAGATCTTGATTAATTACATGTACTATACAATGTTGCTAAGCCAAGACTAGACTCAATTTTAAACTAATTAAAGAAAATAACAAAAACATAAAATAAACATAAAATGAAACGGGATGATAGTCCTTATGTTTTTTCTCTTTTTCTTTTTCTCATTTTTTTGTATTTTTCTTGATTTTTTCGATTTTTTTTTTATTTTATTTATTTTTTTTTTTTACTACACTTTTGCCCTACCATCCAAAATAATACATCATAGGGGCATTGCATTCCCCTTACACTTGAACTTTTACATAACTTTACAAATAACTATTCTAATGACTCGAATTAAGAAAATTGAAAAACTTGGAGTACTTTTAAAACATTTAGCACATATGGGGGTAATAAATGATGTTCTTCCCCATTACTCCACTACACTAGTACTTTACCCATGAGTCCCAATCGTCCCAAAACAATATGTACAAGGATATGACTCGACTTAGCAACCATGTAATCAACTAGATAATTAACTTGTGTTTAAAACAAATGTTGTAACAATAATGCACTAAAAATGAGTGCATACAAGGTAGGCTAAGGCGATTTGGGTGTACATTTTAGTGGGGTGTAACAAATTCTTCCTTTAAGTAAAATGCTTAAAGGTCGAAACGAAAAGATAGGCTCTGAGGGGTGTACTAGGGGTATCGTGTACTAAAAATGAGTACAACGCAAAGGGTGTGGGAGAATTACTTGACCAATGTAGCCAAAGTAATTATAACAAAAACACAGGTGTAAAACAATGGGTTAATCCTAATGCCTCTTATCATGTAGTAAATCTAACTACACGAATGTAGTCTCACTTGTGGCCTCGGAATGGTCCTAACGCAAGTTCTAGAATCTAAGTGCTACCGGTACACACATCATAGCAAAATGCTTTTCCTACCAATTCTAGGGGCGAACCTCACATATTTGGGGGTGGAAAATTTTTTAGTGGTACGGTTTTTGTGCTAGTTATATAACTCCTATCCATGAGACGCTCATTAAGATCAAAGTTTCACTCCTATATGTTGTAAAAAAATTTAAATTTGGCACTAAAATTGCCCTAACAGGTATTTATCTCAGTTTTATTACACATCAACTATTAAACAAAAAAAAATCAAGCGTAATAGCATTCTCTAATCGTAATTTTACCCCCCCTTACACTTAAGATGAACATTGTCCCCAATGTTCAAATAACAAGATGTAAAAGTATAAAGTAAAAGAATGAAATCAAATACTCCCCTGATTCGCTCGGTGGATAATGAAGTTACACGGTTAGATCTTCCTCCAAGGTAATGTTGAAGCTCCGTGACTAATGCATCGCCATAAGCTTGATCCAACAAACATTTCCTTGTCCAAAATAACCTGTTTAGCCTGAGAAAACAAACACGAAAACCTGCATAACAACGGCGGGATAAATCTATATATAAGGATATAATGCTTGTGGAATGATAATTTTGCAGATTCCTGGAGATTATAAGTTGGAGATTTAATAAAAACTTTTTATGAAGACAAAACTTTCAAAAATTTCTGAAAATTAAATCTGACGCCGTCAGGTTATAAACCCTGACGCCGTCAGAAATGACCTGACAAAAATTCTCATTTTAAGTTTTCGGAAAATTTCTGGAAAAACCTTTACCTTACTTCCTGGAAATCCTGCAAAACATCACTATGACTCGTGATGCGTGGGTTTTGCAACCTAACAACAGGTTTTACCTCTCGAGGGATCTCAAGAGGCTTACAACCCCACCAGGCAGTGTACTTGACCGATGTAGTATAGTGTAGTGGTAAGTACGGGGGATTGATCGTTCTCCACAGGGAATAGTGTTCGTTAGGTGTGAAAGACTACTCTAATTAGGTCTAAGGGTTGAGGAAGATTCTTTTTTTATGTTTTTATATTTTTATGAAAGCAAGTAAAATATCGGGTTTGAAGGAGTGGGCGGAATTAGTTGCTATTCAACTAACCCAAAATTACTACGGATGCAAATAAAATAAAATAACAAAAATGAAAATGTGGTGAGAAACTTATGTGTAGAGAAATGTGTTTACTTAGATTTCCTTACTCCCTAACTATCTTTTACCGGTTAATTAATGTGTATTAGTCGCGTGGATGACGGGTGTATTCCTTAATACCATTCGTGGGGTGGCGTACTTACTTCCCCAACTCTACAAGCTCCTACTTCACTCCTATGTCGAGCCGGCTAGGAAGCTCCTAACATGGGATCACTAGAATTCGCTTGTGCATTAAATACAACCATAAAAACCTTTAGTACGCATTTGGTTCATGTTTCTTAAGACGTTCAAGCAAGTTACCGAATAGGAAGTTAGCCAGTTTTCTTAAGCCTAACATAGATAAACAATCATCCAATACAACTAATAACACACTAATAACCAATAATCAATAGCTAGGTTTCATTAGATCTAAGCAAACACAAGATAAATTTAGCCTAACATGTTAAACAAAAGACAAGAATAAGATAGAATCAAACAACACATAGACATATTGAATGATTAATTGATAACTTATCTTTCAATGTAACATGGAAGATCTCAAGGCAAAAAGCCTTGAAAAAGAAGCTAAAATCGTCCTAGGGTTTTCTCCCAAAATTCCACACACTAAGCTCTCCTTTAATGACAAAAAATTAGAAAACTATATATAGATTTTTACATCTGACGGCGTCACCTTATGGAGAGTGACGCCGTCACCTCGCCGCTTCTAGGGTTCCCGGATGACCTTCTTGAAGCCGTCCCTCTTTAGCTCTTCAAAAATCCTTTCTGGCTTATCAAGGCTTGACGCCGTCTAACCTTGAACGTGACGCCGTCCCCTTGTGATTTAAGCCGTGACGCCCTTGATCAAGTTAAAGCGTGACGCCGTCAGAATTCACATGCTATTTTCACTGGCTTATCATGAGTAAATTTCACGTCCACCTTTTCTTGCCAAGGCATGACGCCGTCTAGAGTAAATCTTGACGCCGTCAAAGGTAACTTTTAGCCGATTTTGAGACTTTGTCGTTTTCTTCACTTTTATGCTCCAAAAACGTCCAAAATGCCTCCTTTTCCAGATTTCTCCTCAAAAGTACCTAAAATGACAAAAGGAACGATTTAGGGCGATATTTGATCAAATAAATACGATTTAGGGCTTAAATGACCCCTTAAAAGCGGTACACTTTTCGCTTCATCAAAGACCCTTACACTTGAGATTTGCTTGTCCTCAAGCAAATGCGCTTTTATTCTAATCAAAATACAAGTTAGGGGTCATTTAATGCAAACATAAAAGTAATTACAACAAATAATCGTTCCACTTCAATCATAATAAGCACGGAGATTATAAACTAGCACCTCACAAGTAGTGTTTAGATACTCACATCTCTCAAGTGTCATCAAAATAAATCTCATAAATGAAAACGGATAATATCTCTCACTACCTGTCATAGCAAATAGATTACCATAGGCTTGGGAAGGGATCGAAAACCTCCTCCACTAGGCGTAAGCACCAAAGATAAACTATCAAAGAGGGCTTTTAAATGGGTTATAACGTTAGGTGTAGGGAAAAGGAAAACACGGTTTTGTTGGATAAGGGATATTTTACTGGTGGCGAGTTAAAGATCTTGATCAATTACATGTACTATACAATGTTGCTAAGCCAAGACTAGACTCAATCTTAAGCTAGAAACGAAATAACAAAATAACAAAAACATAAAACAAACATAAAATGAAACGGGATGGTAGTCCGTATGTTTTTTTCTATTTTTCTTTTTTTTTTCTCATTTTTTTTTGTATTTTTCTTGATTTTTTTTTTTTTTTTTTTTTTTTTTTTTTTTTTTTTTTTTTGCATACACTTTTGCCCTACCATCCAAAATAATACATCATAGGGGCATTGCATTCCCCTTACACTTGAACTTTTACATAACTTTACAAATAACTAATCTAATGACTCGAATTAAGATAATTGAAAAACTTGGAGTACTTTTAAAACATTTAGCACATATGGGGGTAATAAATGATGTTCTTCCCCGTTACTCCATTACACTAGTACTTTACCCATGAGTCCCAATCGTCCCAAAACAATATGTACAAGGATATGACTCGACTTAGCAACCATGTAATCAACTAGATAATTAACTTGGGTTTAAACAAATGTTGTAACAATAATGCACTAAAAATGAGTGCATACAAGGTAGGCTAAGGCGATTTGGGTGTACATTTTAGTGGGGTGTAACAAATTCTTCCTTTAAGTAAAATGCTTAAAGGTTGAAACGAAAAGATAGGCTCTGAGGGGTGTACTAGGGGTATCGTGTACTAAAAATGAGTACAACGCAAAGGGTGTGGGAGAATTACTTGACCAATGTAGCCAAAGTAATTATAACAAAAACACAGGTGTAAAACAATGGGTTAATCCTAATGCCTCTTATCACGTAGTAAATCTAACTACACGAATGTAGTCTCACTTGTGGCCTCGGAATGGTCCTAACGCAAGTTCTAGAATCTAAGTGCTACCGGTACACACATCATAGCAAAATGCTTTTCCTACCAATTCTAGGGGCGAACCTCACATATTTGGGGGTGGAAAATTTTTTAGTGGTACGGTTTTTGTGCTAGTCATATAACTTCCTATCCGTGAGACGCTCATTAAGATCAAAGTTTCACTCCTATATGTTGTAAAAAATTTTAAATTTGGCACTAAAATTACCCTAACAGGTATTTATCTCAGTTTTATTACACATCTACTATTAAACAAACAAAAATCAAGCGCAATGGCATTCTCAAAAATCGTACTTTTACCCCCCCTTACACTTAAGATGAACATTGTCCCCAATGTTCAAATAACAAGATGTAAAAGAAAAAAGTAAAAGAATGAAATCAAATACTCCCCTGATTCGCTCGGTGGATAGTGAAATTACACGGTTAAATCTTCTTCCAAAGTAATGTTGAAGCTCCATGACTAATGCATCGCCATAAGCTTGATCCAAGACATTTCCTTGTCCAAAATAACCTGTTAAACCTGAGAAAACAACACGAAAACCTGCATAACATCGGCGGGATAAATCTATATATAAGGATATAATGCTTGTGGAATGATAATTTTGCAGATTCCTGGAGATTATAAGTTGGAGATTTTAATAAAAACTTTTTAAAAACAAAACTTTCAAAAATTTCTGGAAATTAAATCTGACGCCGTCAGGTTATAAACCCTGACGCCGTCAGAAATGACCTGACAAAAATTTTTGATGCGTGGTTTTGTAACCTTACAACAGGTTTTACCTCTCGAGGGATCTCAAGAGGCTTACAACCCCACCAGGCAGTGTACCTGACCGATGTAGTATAGTGTAGTGCTAAGTACGGGGGATTGATCGTTCTCCACAGGGAATAGTGTTCGTTAGGTGTGAAAGACTACTCTAATTAGGTCTAAGGGTTGAGGAAGATTCTTTTTATGTTTTTATAGTTTTTATGAAAGCAAGTAAAATCTCGGGTTTTGAAGGAGTGGGCGGAATTAGTTGCTAGTCAACTAACCCAAATAACTACAAATGCAAATAAAGTAAATAACTGAAAATAAAATGTGGGTGAGAAACTTATGTGTAGAGAAATGTGTTTACTTAGATTTCCTTACTCCCTAACTATCTTTTACCGGTTAATTAGTGTGTATTAGTCGCGTGGATGACGGGTGTATTCCTTAATACCATTCGTGGGGTGGCGTACTTACTTCCCCAACTCTACAAGCTCCTACTTCACTCCTATGTCGAGCCGGCTAGGAAGCTCCTAACATGGGATCACTAGAATTCGCTTGTGCATTAAATACAACCATAAAAACCTTTAGTACGCATTTGGTTCATGTTTCTTAAGACGTTCAAGCAAGTTACCGAATAGGAAGTTAGCCAGTTTTCTTAAGCCTAACATAGATAAACAATCATCCAATACAACTAACAACACACTAACAACCAATAATCAATAGCTAGGTTTCATTAGATCTAAGCAAACACAAGATAAATTTAGCCTAACATGTTAATCAAAAGACAAGAATAAGATAAAATCAAACAACACATAGACATATTGAATGATTAATTGATAACTTATCTTCAATGTAACATGGAAGATCTCAAGGCAAAAAGCCTTGAAAAAGAAGCTAAAATCGTCCTAGGGTTTTCTCCCAAAATTCCACACACTAAGCTCTCTCTTAATGACAAAAAATTAAAAAACTATATATAGATTTTTGGATCTGACGGCGTCACCTTATGGATTGTGACGCCGTCACCTCGCCGCATTTAGGGTTCCCGGATGACCATCTTGACGCCGTCCCTCTTTAGCTCTTCAAAAATCCATTCTGGCTTATCAAGGCTTGACGCCGTCGAACCTTGAACGTGACGCCGTCCCCTTATGATTTAAGCCGTGACGCCCTTGATCAAGTTAAAGCGTGACGCCGTCAGAATTTACATGCTATTTTCACTGGCTCATCATGAGTAAATTTCACGTCCACTTTTTCTTGCCAAAGCATGACGCCGTCCAGAGTAAATCTTGACGCCGTCAAAGGTAACTTTCAGCCGATTTTTGAGACTTTGCCGTTTTCTTCACTTTTATGCTCCAAAAACGTCCAAAATGCCTCCTTTTCCAGATTTCTCCTCAAAAGTACCTAAAATGACAAAAGAAACGATTTAGGGCAATATTTGATCAAATAAATACGATTTAGGGCTTAAATGACCCCTTAAAAGCGGTACACTTTTCGCTTCATCAAATACCCTTACACTTGAGATTTGCTTGTCCTCAAGCAAATGCGCTTTTATTCTAATCAAAATACAAGTTAGGGGTCATTTAATGCAAACATAAAAGTAATTACAACAATATTCGTTCCACTTCAATCATAATAAGCACGGAGATTACAAACTAGCACCTCACAAGTAGTGTTTAGATACTCACATCTCTCAAGTGTCATCAAAATAAATCTCATACATGAAAACGGATAATATCTCTCACTACCTGTCATAGCAAATAGATTACCATAGGCTTGGGAAAGGATCGAAAACCTCCTCCACTAGGCGTAAGCACCTAAGATAAACTATCAAAGAGGGCTTTTAAATGGGTTATAACGTTAGGTGTAGGGAAAAGGAAAACACGGTTTTGTTGGATAAGGGATATTTTACTGGTGGCGAGTTAAAGATCTTGATCAAGTACATGTACTATACAATGTTGCTAAGCCAAGACTAGACTCGATCTTAAGCTAGAAACGAAATAACAAAATAACAAAAACATAAAATAAACATAAAATAAAACGGGGTGGTAGTCCGTATGTTTTTTCTATTTTTCATTTTCTCATTTTTTTTGTGTTTTTCTTGATTTTTAATTTTTTTTTTTTTTTTTTTTTTTTTTTTTTTTTTTTTTTTTTTTGCATACACTTTTGCCCTACCATCCAAAATAATACATCATAGGGGCATTGCATTCCCCTTACACTTGAACTTTTACATAACTTTACAAATAACTAATCTAATGACTCGAATTAAGATAATTGAAAAACTTGGAGTACTTTTAAAACATTTAGCACATATGGGGGTAATAAATGATGTTCTTCCCCGTTACTCCATTACACTAGTACTTTACCCATGAGTCCCAATCGTCCCAAAACAATATGTACAAGGATATGACTCGACTTAGCAACCATGTAATCAACTAGATAATTAACTTGGGTTTAAACATATGTTGTAACAATAATGCACTAAAGATGAGTGCATACAAGGTAGGCTAAGGCGATTTGGGTGTACATTTAAGTGGGGTGTAACAAATTCTTCCTTTAAGTAAAATGCTTAAAGGTCGAAACGAAAAGATAGGCTCTGAGGGGTGTACTAGGGGTATCGTGTACTAAAAATGAGTACAACGCAAAGGGTGTGGGAGAATTACTTGACCAATGTAGCCAAAGTAATTATAACAAAAACACAGGTGTAAAACAATGGGTTAATCCTAATGCCTCTTATCATGTAGTAAATCTAACTACACGAATGTAGTCTCACTTGTGGCCTCGGAATGGTCCTAACACAAGTTCTAGAATCTAAGTGCTACCGGTACACACATCATAGCATGAATGCTTTTCCTACCAATTCTAGGGGCGAACCTCACATATTTGGGGGTGGAAAATTTTTTAGTGGTACGGTTTTGTGCTAGTCATATAACTCCTATCCGTGAGACGCTCATTAAGATCAAAGTTTCACTCCTAAATGTTGTAAAAAATTTTAAATTTGACACTAAAATTACCCTAACAGGTGTTTATTTCAGTTTTATTACACATCTACTATTAAACAAACAAAAATCAAGCGTAATAGCATTCTCTAAAATCGTACTTTTACCCCCCCTTACACTTAAGATGAACATTGTCCCCAATGTTCAAATAACAAGATGTAAAAGCAAAAAGTAAAAGAATGAAATCAAATACTCCCCTGATTCGCTCGGTGGATAATGAAATTACACGGTTAAATCTTCCTCCAAGGTAATGTTGAAGCTCCTTGACTAATGCATCGCCCTAAGCTTGATTCAAAACATTTCCTTGTCCAAAATAACCTGTTAAACCTGAGAAAACAAACACGAAAACCTGCATAACATCGGCGGGATAAAATCTATATATAAGGATATAATGCTTGTGGAATGATAATTTTGCAGATTCCTGGAGATTATAAGTTGGAGATTTTAATAAAAAACTTTTTATGAAAACAAAACTTTCAAAAAATTTCTGAAAATTAAATCTGACGCCGTCAGGTTATAAACCCTGACGCCGTCAGAAATGACCTGACAAAAATTCTCATTTTAAGTTTCCGGAAAATTTCTGGAAAAACCTTTACCTTACTTCCTGGAAATCCTGCAAAACCTCATTATGACTCGATACAAGCATTTGACTCAAACAAATACGAATATGTATGTTAATTTATTATTATTATGATTCATGTTCATTTGTGTTCTAATAAACCGATTTAGATTTCCCTTACACTTATCTTTTGTAAAATACCTTTATATGTAGTTAAGACGAAGTTAAAAACAACATAAAGCATTTTCACAATTTACTTTTGAACATGAATCAATAATGATAAAAATTAAACACACATACGGAAACAAATAAAAACAAACAAACAAATAAGTAAACACACAAAGCAAATAAAACAAATAAAGCTTGGGTTGCCTCCCAAGAAGCGCTTTTCTTTATTAACGAGTCTTGTAGCTAGACTCAAAGTCACGCTACCCTATGTAAGTAAGCTCGTCATCGAGGACGTCTTTAGGGTTAAGCTTGGATTGAAGTTTCCTATTGGTCCGCTTAGTACGATATATCTTTTCAAACTTCTCTCCATCCGGGTCATACAATGTCATCTTAATATGCCATGACCCATCTCCATCTTTGGGTGGTTTATCCCAATTCCACTTATGATCATCTTCCTCACAAATCCACTTATTCATTCCTAGGTTAATTGGCAAAACTCCTAGGAAATCAATCATCTTTCTAAAAACTAGAGAATCTTCAAATGGATCCAATTCGGTGTCCCTAGCCAAGAGTTGCTCTACCGTATGCGTTCGGTTAACAAATTCCTCTTCTAGGTAAAATGGGCGTTGGGGTCCTATGAAGTCTCTATCAATCCAAGGTCCATATCTAGATGGTCTCCTATTTAATTCTAACCAATGGGGTGTTGGTTCCTCACTAGTATCATAGGCATGTTTCTTAACATCATAGACTGACCAAGTATCTCCTTCTCCTACCGCTATCTTAGATTCCTTACAATCAATCATAGCACTAGCGGTCGCCAAAAATCCTCTACCTATCAACAAGGGGCATGTAGGGTCGCTAACCATATCAAGGACGTGGAAATCGGCTAAAATGGTTAGTTTTCCAATGTGCACTAACACGTCCTTAACTACTCCAACCGGGTAAGCAACACTACCATCCGCTAAGCCTATTATCACCTCGGTTTCTTCAAGTTTTCCAAGTTTTAGAGAGGTGTAGAGAGGTAACGGAAGTAGGTTAAGGCTTGATCCAAGATCGGCTAATGTGTCATAAGCCTCCGAATTACCGATCTTGCAAGGTAGAACAAATAAGCCCGGATCATCTAACTTCTTAGGTAGCTTGTTTTGAACAAAGGCGGTCCCTTTTTCGCCTAACTTGAGCTTCTTCTCATCCAACTCATCAACAACCGGACTTTCAAGGTGGAGCTCCTTGAATTCTTCGTCAAGGTTTTGAGTGGGAGGTGTTTCAACTATGTTGTTGACCAATTTGGATGTCATAACTTCTTGGTCATTTGGAACGACTTGGGTTTGTTTGAAACACGTGCTCATGGAATTGACCGAATAGTATTGTGGACAAGAACTAGGGGACGAAACCGATGAAATAGCGTTGACGTTTAGTTTCGGGTTCTTGACCGTGTTGCTAGGGAGTGCTCCCATTTCTCGGTCATTGAGGGCTTTCAACAATGTGTCAATCTTGTTGGTCATCTCACTTTGTTTTTGTTTGAAATCGGCTTCAAACTTGGCTAAACGAGCTTCTTGAGATGCCATAAATTGAGACATCAATCCTTCAAAGTTATTGGTACTACCATTGCCGGAAGGATTGTTGTTGAAAGTACGGTTCGAGTTGGAACCGCTTGATTGGAAACGATTAGGTGGGTTGGAAGAATTGGTTTGTTGTGTGTTTTGGTTTTGTTTCCACCTAAGGTTCGGGTGATTTTTCCATGAGGGGTTGTATGAATCACCGTAATGGTTTGGCTCGGGTTTAAAAGTGTACCACTTGTCTCCCGCTCCGTCGGTACGCGAGGATGCGTAGTCCACAAAAGCTTGTTCGGGGAGTTCCATGCAATCACGAGTGTCGTGGGGACCACTACATAATTCACATGAAGAAGTGATTTTGTTCACTTGGCTTGAAGGTTTAGGAGCCTCGTAGGATTTCATGAGAAACTTGACTTGGTCTTCAAGTTCTATGATCCTACGGTCGGAAGTGCTTGAATTGTTCGAAGGCAAAGATATTGCCTTGACCGTTTTATTCAGATCACGGGGATCACTCCAACTTTCGTTGTCATAAAGAGCAAGATCCTCTAGGAGAGCCCATGATTGTTCCGCACTTAGATCACGTAGCTTACCACCGGCCGATTGGTCAATGGTTTGCCTTGTGGAGAGATTGATATGGTCATAGAAGATTTGGACTTGGAGCCAAAGTTCTATGCCATGGTGAGGGACTTTTTGGAGTAAGTCCTTGAATCGAGTCCATGCCTCGTAGAGAGTTTCGCCTTGACGTTGTTGGAACATCAAGATATCATTCCTTAGCTTGGTAGTTCTTCCCGGTGGGAAAAACTGAGCAAGGAAACGAGTAGTGAGATCATCCCAAGAGGTAATGGATCCTGCGGGTTGACGTTCTA
This sequence comes from Artemisia tridentata subsp. tridentata, assembly GCA_021014915.2. Lineage (NCBI taxonomy): Eukaryota > Viridiplantae > Streptophyta > Magnoliopsida > Asterales > Asteraceae > Artemisia > Artemisia tridentata. The sequence continues at coordinate 9,315,146 of CP139508.1, forward strand.
GCCACTGACTAGCTTGGTCCCGCAAAGAGAATTGGAAGAGACGCAATCGGGTCGTCTCTCGAGTGGCAACATCAAGGTCTATAGAATCAACGATTTTAAGAAAGTCCTTGAGATGTTGATTAGGATCTTCAGAACGAAGTCCATGGAATGCGCATCCACTTTGCACCAACCGGATGGTGTCGGATCGCAAGGGTGTGATATTGGCTCCTTGAGTGAGCTCAATGGTGTTTCGATAGCCATGGTGGCTAGGACGGGAATATTCTCCTAAAGTACGGGCTCTAGGAGGTGGTGGTGGTTGTTGTGGTGGTGGGTTGTTGTGGTTAAGGATATTACCATCTTCCATGATGTCGGATGGTATGGTTACGAACAAAGACACGAAGAAAATAGATAGACTAAAAAAATCCTAGAAAAATAAAATAAAAATCTCACTAGAAAGGAATCTAGTGAGTAGACCTAATAGAAATAAAAATTCAACCTAAACAATAACTATTCCCCGGCAGCGGCGCCAAAAACTTGATGCGTGGTTTTGTAACCTTACAACAGGTTTTACCTCTCGAGGGATCTCAAGAGGCTTACAACCCCACCAGGCAGTGTACCTGACCGATGTAGTATAGTGTAGTGGTAAGTACGGGGGATTGATCGTTCTCCACAGGGAATAGTGTTCGTTAGGTGTGAAAGACTACTCTAATTAGGTCTAAGGGTTGAGGAAGATTCTTTTTATGTTTTTATAGTTTTTATGAAAGCAAGTAAAATCTCGGGTTTTGAAGGAGTGGGCGGAATTAGTTGCTAGTCAACTAACCCAAATAACTACAAATGCAAATAAAGTAAATAACTGAAAATAAAATGTGGGTGAGAAACTTATGTGTAGAGAAATGTGTTTACTTAGATTTCCTTACTCCCTAACTATCTTTTACCGGTTAATTAGTGTGTATTAGTCGCGTGGATGACGGGTGTATTCCTTAATACCATTCGTGGGGTGGCGTACTTACTTCCCCAACTCTACAAGCTCCTACTTCACTCCTATGTCGAGCCGGCTAGGAAGCTCCTAACATGGGATCACTAGAATTCGCTTGTGCATTAAATACAACCATAAAAACCTTTAGTACGCATTTGGTTCATGTTTCTTAAGACGTTCAAGCAAGTTACCGAATAGGAAGTTAGCCAGTTTTCTTAAGCCTAACATAGATAAACAATCATCCAATACAACTAACAACGCACTAACAACCAATAATCAATAGCTAGGTTTCATTAGATCTAAGCAAACACAAGATAAATTTAGCCTAACATGTTAATCAAAAGACAAGAATAAGATAAAATCAAACAACACATAGACATATTGAATGATTAATTGATAACTTATCTTCAATGTAACATGGAAGATCTCAAGGCAAAAAGCCTTGAAAAAGAAGCTAAAATCGTCCTAGGGTTTTCTCCCAAAATTCCACACACTAAGCTCTCTCTTAATGACAAAAAATTAGAAAACTATATATAGATTTTTGGATCTGACGGCGTCACCTTATGGATTGTGACGCCGTCACCTCGCCGCTTTTAGGGTTCCCGGATGACCATCTTGACGCCGTCCCTCTTTAGCTCTTCAAAAATCCATTCTGGCTTATCAAGGCTTGACGCCGTCGAACCTTGAACGTGACGCCGTCCTCTTATGATTTAAGCCGTGACGCCCTTGATCAAGTTAAAGCGTGACGCCGTCAGAATTTACATGCTATTTTCACTGGCTCATCATGAGTAAATTTCACGTCCACTTTTTCTTGCCAAAGCATGACGCCGTCCAGAGTAAATCTTGACGCCGTCAAAGGTAACTTTCAGCCGATTTTTGAGACTTTGCCGTTTTCTTCACTTTTATGCTCCAAAAACGTCCAAAATGCCTCCTTTTCCAGATTTCTCCTCAAAAGTACCTAAAATGACAAAAGAAACGATTTAGGGCAATATTTGATCAAATAAATACGATTTAGGGCTTAAATGACCCCTTAAAAGCGGTACACTTTTCGCTTCATCAATTTTCATTTTAAGTTTCCGGAAAATTTCTGGAAAAACCTTTACCTTACTTCCTGGAAATCCTGCAAAACATCATTATGACTCGATACAAGCATTTGACTCAAACAAATACGAATATGTATGCTAATTTATTATTATTACGATTCATGTTAATTTGTGTTCTAATAAACCGATTTAGATTTCCCTTACACTTATCTTTTGCAAAATACCTTTATATGTAGTTAAGACGAAGTTAAAAACAAAATAAAGCATTTTCACAAATTAGTTTTGAACATGAATCAATAATAATAAAAATTAAACACACATACGGAAGCAAATAAAAACAAACAAACAAATAAATAAACACACAAAGCAAATAAAACAAATAAAATAAAGCTTGGGTTGCCTCCCAAGAAGCGCTTTTCTTTATTAACGAGTCTTGTAGCTAGACTCAAAGTCACGTACATTACGTGACTCCATCATCGGTCACGGTTCCTAGGCCATTCTCCTTCCCGGTTTTATATTCCGGTCCTAATTTCAAACAATCCTTGTAGAAACCGAATATCCTTTCCATAACATAATCTACTCCTTTATTTCTATCCTCATCATTCCTATAGTAGACCGCTTGTTTGAGCTCCTTCTCAACATTTGACAAGTGTTGGAATTGTTCTATCTTATATGGCATTTGGTAGCTTACTTCATCGGTCTCATCCTTAAATCTAACTATCCTTAAGGAAGGTTCATAAGTCATTCTAGAGACCTCAACAAATGGTTTTCCAAAAACCACTTGAGTTAAGGATGCATCGACTATTGGGCGGATATCTTCTACAATTACAAAGTCGGTAACATAGGTGAAGTTTCCTACATAAACCGGTAATCCCTTAACTCTTCCCGTGAAGTTACTCATCCAACCCTTGTCAGGGAACATCCTATACCCAAGTTGATTCTTCATTATCAAGTTGTAGTGGGCTCTAGTCATGATGTTTATGGGTGATCTAAGGTCGATGTAGGCTTTCCACACATGAAAATGTCCGATGTTGCATGGTATGTTGAGATTAGAAGGGTCGCCTATTTCTATGATTGGTCTACCTAGGAAGTATGGTGTCTCGGGGTCATCGAATAAGTTTGTATGATATGCGCGCTCTTCCTTAGTGGGTAGCCTATTGAAGTAGTCCTCATCATTATCTACTTCCTCTACTTCATTTTTCTTAACTTCCTTATCAACCTCGACTTTCTTAACCTCATCCTTAGGTTCCGTTTCTATCCTACCCTCATTCTTGTCACTTTCTTCCATGCTCCTATCGATTGGTTTCATAGTGACAACGTTGACGAAGTGGACATGTTTGGATGAAGAAGGGTCTTTGACTTGGGGTCCGCTATTTGTGTTCCTAGCGTCCTTATGTGGAGGTGATAGCATTTGGTTATTGAGGGCTTTCAACAAGTTGTCAATTTTATTGGTCATCTCAGTTTGTTGCTGATTGAATTCGGATTCGAATCTAGCTATCCGAGCTTCTTGAGATGCCATAAATTGAGACATCAATCCTTCAAAGTTATTGGTACTACCATTGCCGGAAGGATTGTTGTTGAAAGTACGGTTCGAGTTGGAACCGCTTGATTGGAAACGATTAGGTGGGTTGGAAGAATTGGTTTGTTGCGTATTTTGGTTTTGTTTCCACCTAAGGTTCGGGTGATTTTTCCATGAGGGGTTGTATGAATCACCATAAGGGTTTGGCTCGGGTTTGAAAGTGTACCACTTGTCTCCCGCTCCGTCGGTACGCGAGGATGCGTAGTCCACAAAAGCTTGTTCGGGGAGTTCCATGCAATCACGAGTGTCATGGGGACCACTACATAATTCACATGAAGAAGTGATTTTGTTCACTTGGCTTGAAGGTTTAGGAGCCTCGTAGGATTTCATGAGAAACTGGACTTGGTCTTCAAGTTCTATGATCCTACGGTCAGAAGTGCTTGAATTGTTCGAAGGCAAAGATATTGCCTTGACCGTTTTATTCAAATCACGGGGATCACTCCAACTTTCATTGTCATAAAGAGCAAGATCCTCTAGGAGAGCCCATGATTGTTCCGCACTTAGATCACGTAGCTTGCCACCGGCCGATTGGTCAATGGTTTGCCTCGTGGAGAGATTGATATGGTCATAGAAGATTTGGACTTGGAGCCAAAGTTCTATGCCATGGTGGGGGACTTTTTGGAGTAAGTCCTTGAATCGAGTCCATGCCTCGTAGAGAGTTTCGCCTTGACGTTGTTGGAACATCAAGATATCATTCCCTAGCTTGGTAGTTCTCCCTGGTGGGAAAAACTGAGCAAGGAAACGAGTGGTGAGATCATCCCAAGAGGTGATGGATCCTGCGGGTTGACGTTCTAGCCATTGACTAGCTTGGCCCCGCAAAGAGAATTGGAAGAGACGCAATCGGGTCGTCTCTCGAGTGGCAACATCAAGGTCTATAGAATCAACGATTTTAAGAAAATCCTTGAGATGTTGATTAGGATCTTCAGAACGAAGTCCATGGAATGCGCATCCGTTTTGCACCAACCGGATGGTGTCGGATCGCAAGGGTGTGATATTGGCTCCTTGAGTGAGCTCAATGGTGTTTCGATAGCCATGGTGGCTAGGACGGGAATACTCTCCTAAAGTACGGGCTCTAGGAGGTGGTGGTGGTTGTTGTGGTGGTGGGTTGTGGGAGTTAAGGATATTACCATCTTCCATGATGTCGGATGGTATGGTTACGAACAAAGACACGAAGAAAATAGATAGACTAGAGAAAATCTAGAAAAAGAAAATAAAAATCTCACTAGAAAGGAATCTAGTGAGTAGACCTATAAAATAAAAAATTCAACCTAAACAATAACTATTCCCCGGCAGCGGCGCCAAAAACTTGATGCGTGGGTTTTGCAACCTTACAACAGGTTTTACCTCTCGAGGGATCTCAAGAGGCTTACAACCCCACCAGGCAGTGTACCTGACCGATGTAGTATAGTGTAGTGGTAAGTACGGGGATTGATCGTTCTCCACAGGGAATAGTGTTCGTTAGGTGTGAAAGACTACTCTAATTAGGTCTAAGGGTTGAGGAAGATTCTTTTTTTATGTTTTTTATATTTTATGAAAGCAAGTAAAATCTCGGGTTTGAAGGAGTGGGCGGAATTAGTTGCTAGTCAACTAACCCAAAATTACTACGGATGCAAATAAAATAAAATAACAAAAATGAAAATGTGGTGAGAAACTTATGTGTAGAGAAATGTGTTTACTTAGATTTCCTTACTCCCTAACTATCTTTTACCGGTTAATTAATGTGTATTAGTCGCGTGGATGACGGGTGTATTCCTTAATACCATTCGTGGGGTGGCGTACTTACTTCCCCAACTCTACAAGCTCCTACTTCACTCCTATGTCGAGCCGGCTAGGAAGCTCCTAACATGGGATCACTAGAATTCGCTTGTGCATTAAATACAACCATAAAAACCTTTAGTACGCATTTGGTTCATGTTTCTTAAGACGTTCAAGCAAGTTACCGAATAGGAAGTTAGCCAGTTTTCTTAAGCCTAACATAGATAAACAATCATCCAATACAACTAATAACACACTAATAACCAATAATCAATAGCTAGGTTTCATTAGATCTAAGCAAACACAAGATAAATTTAGCCTAACATGTTAAACAAAAGACAAGAATAAGATAGAATCAAACAACACATAGACATATTGAATGATTAATTGATAACTTATCTTTCAATGTAACATGGAAGATCTCAAGGCAAAAAGCCTTGAAAAAGAAGCTAAAATCGTCCTAGGGTTTTCTCCCAAAATTCCACACACTAAGCTCTCCTTTAATGACAAAAAATTAGAAAACTATATATAGATTTTTACATCTGACGGCGTCACCTTATGGAGAGTGACGCCGTCACCTCGCCGCTTCTAGGGTTCCCGGATGACCTTCTTGACGCCGTCCCTCTTTAGCTCTTCAAAAATCCTTTCTGGCTTATCAAGGCTTGACGCCGTCTAACCTTGAACGTGACGCCGTCCCCTTGTGATTTAAGCCGTGACGCCCTTGATCAAGTTAAAGCGTGACGCCGTCAGAATTCACATGCTATTTTCACTGGCTTATCATGAGTAAATTTCACGTCCACCTTTTCTTGCCAAGGCATGACGCCGTCTAGAGTAAATCTTGACGCCGTCAAAGGTAACTTTTAGCCGATTTTGAGACTTTGTCGTTTTCTTCACTTTTATGCTCCAAAAACGTCCAAAATGCCTCCTTTTCCAGATTTCTCCTCAAAAGTACCTAAAATGACAAAAGGAACGATTTAGGGCGATATTTGATCAAATAAATACGATTTAGGGCTTAAATGACCCCTTAAAAGCGGTACACTTTTCGCTTCATCAACTCGATACAAGCATTTGACTCAAACAAATACTAATATGTATGTTAATTTATTATTATTATGATTCATGTTCATTTGTGTTCTAATAAACCGATTTGACTTTCCCTTACACTTATTTTTTGCAAAATACCTTTATATGTAGTTAAGACGAAGTTAAAAACAAAATAAAGCATTTTCACAAATTAGTTTTGAACATGAATCAATAAGAATAAAAATTAAACACACATACGGAAACAAATAAAAACAAACAAACAATTAAATAAACACACAAAGCAAATAAAGATTGGGTTGCCTCCCAAGAAGCGCTTTTCTTTATTAACGAGTCTTGTAGCTAGACTCAAAGTCAGGCTCATTACGTGATTCCATCATTCATAATGACGTATCCCTGATAGATATGATCCTTGTTATCAGGGTGGTGGTGTCTCAATCGCTCGACATTCGCGGTCACTTCACCTCCTCCCTTGCTGGTCAAGCTTACTATCCCATCTTGGTGTAAACTTTTAATTGTGAATGGTCCGTACCACCAGGGACTTGGTTCATTGGTAGGTGCTTCTGTTTCTGAATGCCTTAGGAGCACTGAGTCTCCTTTTGTAAATTCAACGGGGTTATTGGTTTGCTCATCAGCCTCAACATAATCGTTATTTCCACCCTTACATTCTCTAATCTCATTTTCCATATAATTCTTAATCCTTGCCTCCCATGCAAGAATTTTCTCTCGAACATTACCACGGATTATATTGGGGTTAGCCTCCATCTTCTTCTGCAGAGCAACATCTCGTATATGTCGTGGGATCGTTGGGAAGTTTATTGTTTTCTTCCCCTTCTTCATTTGGATGGTGTTATTTTCGTAATTGATTTGTGCTCTAGTGGTAGCGAGAAAGGGTGCCCCAAGGATTATTGGCATATTCATATCATTTCTCTCAATGATCATGAAGTCGACCGGATACAGGAATCCGGCAACGTTGACCAACACATCTTCTGCAATTCCTAACGGATACTCATAAGAATGTTTCGCAAAGGAGAGTTTAGTAGGGGTGATGGATGGCAACTCATCGGTTAACTGGACATAAACGGATAAAGGCATCAAATTTACGTCGGAACCTTGGTCAGCTATCGCATCCAGATACTTGTGTTTTCCAATGTTGCATGGTATTTCAAAGACCCCGTAGAATTTCTGCTTTTCCACTAACTTTTGTCCTATGAGGCATTCATACAATTTCCCACCGGGTAATGTGTCAGATTTATCATCCGGTTCCACCTTCTTGGACTCCTTGTTGGGTAGATGAGTACGTCGATAGTTTCTCACCCAATCGTTTAGGGTCTCCTTGTTTATTTCATGCTTCAAGTAATGCCTCACTTGTTGTGACACTGGCGGTTCAACCAATTGGCGCTCCTCAGAGGGCGCCTCCTCTCCCTTGTCGGAATCGCATTTGTAGGCATTGGTGTTTTTCATTATTAAGTGGGATGAGGTCAATTTTGTTAACTTCCATAGTTATGGATTTCCCTCTTCCATCATTTCCGCCCTCTTGGACGACGGAGGTGGCCTTGACAAATTTAGTGTTAGGAACTTCAGCGTCATTCCTCACCAACACTTTTTCAGGGGCTTTTGTATTTGTGTATTCTTTCAAAAGATTCATCATCTCCGCCATCTTCTCTTCCATTTCCTCCTTCTGTTTGTAGACGGCTTCCTCAAATTTTGCCAACCGTTCGGAGTGTTTCGACATGTACTCTCTCATTCGAGCTTCGAATGTTGGACTAAGTTCCTGAGGTGGTGAGTTGGGTTGAGCGTGCTTATGGAGGGGTTTAGCATTTTCCCTAAGGGGTGATTCGGACAATGGTGTTTGCTTAACGCTTGAGACTGAGTTAATTGTTGCTTTTTGTGGACTTAAGGGTCTCTTTTGCTTTTCCATAAGATATGCAACCCTTTTCTCAAGTTCACTAACGCTTTCCTCAGTGATTTGATTGGCTGTATCGGGCGATGAATATGTCTTGACTACCGAGCGCACGTCGTGGGAGACTTGCCACAATTCATCATCGTCGGATGCAAGCTCATCAATGATCTCCCATGATTCCTCGGCGCTTTTGTCGCGCAATCTGCCCCCGGCGGCTCGATCGATGGCACGCTTGGTGTGGTAATCAACATGGTCATAGAAGATTTGGATTTGAAGCCAGAGATTTATGCCATGATGAGGGACTTTTTGGAGTAAGTCCTTGAATCGAATCCATGCCCCGTAGAGGGTTTCACCTCGACGTTGTTCAAACATCAAGATATCCTTCCTTAGCTTGGTAGTTCTTCCCGGTGGGAAAAACTGAGCAAGGAAACGAGTAGTGAGATCATCCCAAGAGGTGATGGATCCTGCGGGTTGACGTTCTAAGCCACTGACTAGCTTGGTCCCGCAGAGAGAATTGAAAGAGACGCAATCGGGTCGTCTCTCGAGTGCAACATCAAGGTCTATAGAATCAACGATTTTGAGAAAGTCCTTGAGATGTTGGTTAGGATCTTCAGAACGAAGTCCATGGAATGCGCATCCGCTTTGCACCAACCGGATGGTGTCGATCGCAAGGGTGTGACATTGGCTCCTTGAGTGAGCTCAATGGTGTTTCGATAGCCATGGTGGCTAGGACGGGAGTACTCTCCTAAAGTACGGGGTCTAGGAGGTGGTGTTGTTGTGGTGGTGGGTTGTTGGGATTAAGGATATTACCATCTTCCATGATGTCTAATGGTAATGGTTACGAACAAAGAAACGAAGAAAATAGATAGACTAAAGAAAACCTAGAAAAATAAAAATAAAAATCTCACTAGAAGGGAATCTAGTGAGTAGACCTATAAAATAAAAATTCAACCTAAACAATAACTATTCCCCGCAGCGGCGCCAAAAACTTGATTCGTGGTTTGCAACCTTACAACAGGTTTTACCTCTCGAGGGATCTCAAGAGGCTTACAACCCCACCAGGCAGTGTACCTGACCGATGTAGTATAGTGTAGTGGTAAGTACGGGGGATTGATCGTTCTCCACAGGGAATAGTGTTCGTTAGGTGTGAAAGGCTACTCTAATTAGGTCTAAGGGTTGAGGAAGATTCTTTTTATGTTTTTATATTTTTTATGAAAGCAAGTAAAATCTCGGTTTGAAAGAGTGGGCGGAATTAGTTGCTAGTCAACTAACCCAAATTACTACGAATGCAAATAAAATAAATAACTGAAAATAAAAAGTTGGTGAAAACTTATGTGTAGAGAAATGTGTTCACTTAGATTTCCTTACTCCCTAACTATCTTTTACCGGTTGATTAGTGTGTATTAGTCGCGTGGATGACGGGTGTATTCCTTAATACCAATCGTGGGGTGGCGTACGTATTCCCCAACTCTACAAGCTCCTACTTCACTCCTATGTCGAGCCGGCTAGGAAGCTCCTAACATGGGATCACTAGAATTCGCTTGTGCATTAAATACAACCATAAAAACCTTTAGTACGCATTTGGTTCATGTTTCTTAAGACGTTCAAGCAAGTTACCGAATAGGAAGTTAGCCAGTTTTCTTAAGCCTAACATAGATAAACAATCATCCAATACAACTAATAACACACTAATAACCAATAATCAATAGCTAGGTTTCATTAGATCTAAGCAAACACAAGATAAATCTAGCCTAACATATTAACCAAAAGACAAGAACAAGATAGAATCAAACAACACATAGACATATTGAATGATTAATTGATAAACTTATCTTCAATGTAACATGGAAGATCTCAAGCAAAAAGCCTTGAAAAAGATGCTAAAATCGTCTTAGGGTTTTCCTCCAAAAAATTCCACACTAAGTTCCACACAAATGACAAAGAATTGCAAAACTATATATAGATTTTTACATCTGACGGCGTCACGTTATGGAGTGTGACGCCGTCACCCTCGCCGCTTCTAGGTTCCCGATGACCTTCTTGACGCCGTCCCTCTTTAGCTCTCCAAAATCCGTTCTGGCTTATCAAGGCTTGACGCCGTCAGACCTTGAATGTGACGCCGTCCCTCTTTGAATTAAGCCGTGACGCCCTTGATCAGGTTAAAGCGTGACGCCATCAGAATTCACATGCAATTTTCACTGGCTTATCATGAGTAAATTTCACATCCACCTTTCTTGCCAAGCCATGACGCCGTCCAGGGTTAAATCTGACGCCGTCAAAGTAACTTTCAGCCGATTTTTGAGACTTTGTCGTTTTCTTCACTTTTAGCTCCAAAAACGTCCAAAATGTCTCCTTTTCCAGATTTCTCCTCAAAAGTACCTAAAATGACAAAAGGAACGATTTAGGGCAATATTTGATCAAATAAATACGATTTAGGGCTTAAATGACCCCTTAAAAGCGGTACACTTTTCGCTTCATCATATATGCTTATTGTTCTTATCTTGAATTTATTTATATCATATGGTATACCGTTTTACCCCAAATTTGATGTATAAGGAAACGCGTTGCGGAGGCCAAGGTACGTTCCTTATTTAAATTTAGTTCACTGGCACAACAATACGGCGGATCTTAGTATTCTAAGCGCCGTATCTCTGACTAATTAAAACTTATTGACCAGTCAACGAATTTAGATAAATACGGCGCATCGTATTTACCCTATAAATATGAAAGAGATGCGCCGATTTCAACTTCTTACCCAAATTTACACACAGTAATACGCACACCAAATTAAACCCTTTAATCCGAAGTGCTTTTCTCGAATCAAAACCTTCTAATCCGAACTCTAGACCGAATCCTAATCATAATATAAGGTAATTATTCTATTTAATTTTGTTCAATTTAAAAATTAGGGTTTGTGCTATATATCGATTTTGATGGGAAGTTCAGGGGCTTTTATTAGAACTTGGACTAGATGATTTCCCCCATGTTAATTTTTGAATTGATCATTGAATTTGGAACCGAATTAATTTGAATAAAAAAATTAGGGTTCGGGAGTTTATTTTGAACTTTGGAGGGAATATGAGATGTTGTGGTTATAGGAACTCTTAGATTTAATATATGGGTAAAATGGAACCGTGATGTTAAGTGGGAGTTTACGTCACGGGTTCGGATTCTTGGAAAACGTGCCTGACCCCTTTCTTTTATACTGATATATTGCTAGATGCGGCGCATCTTGGTTAATTGATGCGGCATAACGACCTATTTCCAATTTAAATACTTCACTATTGTTTACGCCGTATTACTTAACTTAGATACGACGCATCCGCATTACACCGTATTCCAGTGCATGCTACGCATCTCTTTGATACAGCCTAGATACGCCACGCTGATTTATCAGATGCGCCGTATCAACCTTATTGCAGAACTGTTTTTCTAACCTTTAAATTTATTTCAGATGGAGTTACCAGCCGTTGGACACAGACATACGTGGCTCCGTTTCGAGACCATGGGACTTACCCCGGACACCGAGGCTGATTATGTACGGAGACTTAGAGCGATTTTCTTTAGGAAAATCCTTAGGGTTCCGGTTTTAGACTTTGAGGGTGTTGGTTGATTGACGGAGGGAATGCATTGGTGGTCTTCATGATAGGCTGGAGATGGTTATGAGGATGATGATGATGAGGTTGTGTTTAGGTCC